>QGSO01000173.1:63229-145837 GCA_011037825.1 Carya cathayensis
TTTTGCTTGAAAAACTAACGCACATTCTCAGGGGGAGCTTAAGTATTAATACAGGCTTCAGGTTCTATCAAGTATTTGTCATCATCAAAAAGGGGGAGATTGTTGAACCTAAGGTTTCAAGTTTTGTGTAATTATATATTTACACATGGATTTTGATGATAACAAATGAATTTAAAGAATAAAGGAGTTTCAAGCTCAAGTTATCTACACAATGGAGTGAAGCACATCAAAGAACCAAGCATGAGCAAGAAGGAAACAAGTTCACATTAAAATCATAGAGTAATGTTGTAAATCTCTTAAAATTCGAAATTAGGATTAAGGCTCAAAAATTAATATTTTATCATAAAGCATTAAAATACATTTTCCACATGTGCATGAATATTTTGAAAATTAAATTTGAAAATTTTGAAAGATAATTGATTGTCATCTTTCACATGTGCATGCCATGATTAAAGGTTTGAACTTTGAAAATATTAAAGATGATTGATTGTCATCTTTCACATGTGCATGTTTTATTTGAATATTTTCAAAAGTGATTGATGCTTTTCTTGATTATGCAAAAGGAAGATGTCTTTGTTTGAAAAATTTGAAAAGTAAAGTGTGCTCCTTTTGTCATATGCAAAAAGTAAAAGATTAGGTTTGAATTTTTTGAAAAGTAAAGTGTGCTCCTTTTGTCATATGCAAAAAGTAAAAGATTAGGTTTGAAATTTTTGAAAAGCAAAGTGTGCTCCTTTTGTCATATGCAAAAAGTAAAAAGATTAGGTTTGAATTTTTGAAAAGTGAATGATGATGTCTTTGACATGTGAATCTTTTTAAATTTGAATATGAAGTCTCATATGCCTATAAATAGATCATTTGAGAGCTTCACATTACAACACCAAGAGCATACAACATTCATTCAAAGCTTTCATTCTCTCTTCTCTAAACATTGAGCCTTAACTCTTATTCATTTTGAGAGATATAGTTTGTGCTGTATTGTTCTTATTTCACTCATTGAGGAGTGTTTTCTGATATCCTACCCACTATCAATTCTTGTATCAGTAAAAGGGTGTGTACAACCCTTGTGCGTGTAGAAAGTGTTCTACACAGGGAATAGTTGAATCACCACGTGTAAGGTGATTGCAAGTGTAGAGGGTGTTCTACACGGATCCTTTGTAACGGTGTTGTTCAAAGGTGTAATAGGTTTCTATCTCCACCTGAAGGAGGTTGAATAGTGAATTCGGGGATCCTCAAGGGGTAGCTTGAGGCGAGGACGTAGGCAGTGGGGCCGAACCTCGTTAACATACTGAGTTTGCTTCTCTCTTACCCTTACTCTTTCATATTTATTGTTGTTTCATATTTTGTTTATATTTTATATTGTATATTTGATTTATAATTGTTATTTTTTTAAATACAACTCAATTCACCCCCCCTCTTGTGTTAGTCATCTGGGCAACAATTGGTATCAGAGCTAGAGCTCTGTTATAAGATTAACTATCTTTTGAGTTAAGATCTTATGGCTAACATTGCAGCTTCATTTGGTGAAGGTCAATCTAGCAGTCGGCCTCCACTCTTTTGTGGAGACAATTACTCATTCTGGAAAGTTAGAATGAGAATATTTCTTCAGGCTCAAGGTCGAGAAATCTGGAAATGCATTGTAAATGGACCTTATATTCCAACAAAAGTGGTTGATGGAGTAAAGGTCAAAAAGGAAGAAGAAGAGTTTGATCGTGAAGACGATAGACTTTATACTTTGAATTTAACTGCTATGAATTTATTATATAATGCTCTCAATGGTAATGAGTTTAATAGAGTAATGACTTGTGCTACGGCAAAGGAAATTTGGGATAACTTGGAAGTTACTTATGAAGGAACTTCTCAAGTCAAGGAATCAAAAATTTAATTCTTACTCATGAATATGAAATGTTTAAGATGAATGATGATGAATCTATTTCTAGTATGTACACTCGTTTTACTAACATCATAAACAGCTTGACAGCTCTTGGCAAAATTTATTCCAAAGTGGAGATGGTAAGAAAAATTCTCAACTCTCTACCAAAACGTTGGGAATCAAAAGTGACAGCGATTCTTGAAGCTAGAGACCTCAAGAAGCTCGAAGTGAATGAACTCATCGGGTCACTTATCACCCATGAGTACACATTGAAAAGAGGAGAAGAAGAAGGAAAGCCAAAGAAGAGCTTGGCACTTAAAGCTGTTCCTCATGAAAGTGAAAGTGATGAAGATGAGGAAAATGACGACAAAGATGAAGAAGTTGCGATGATAACAAGAAGAATTCAGAGGTTCTTAAAGAAAAATAAAACTCCTCCGAGGAAATCCTTCAAAAAGTTCTCCAAGAAAGATTCAGGTAAAAATGATACTTTAATTTGTTATAAATGCAATAAGCCTGGTCATATCAAGCCAGATTGTCCTCTGCTAAAGAAAGATCGAAACAAAGGCAAGAAAGCAATGAAAGCTACATGGGATGATGATTCAAGTAGCTCAGATAGTGAAGCAAGCAATGGAGAATCAGCAAATCTTTGTCTTATGGCTAAAGATGACATTGAGGTAACAAATCTTGATAATATTGAAGATCCTTCATATGAAGAATTGCAAAATGTTTTAGAAGAGGTATATGAGGAATTTGAAAAATTGGGTATCAAGTATACTGCTTTGAAAAAGAAAAATTCTTCTTTAACAAACGAAATTGATATTTTAAGAAAAGAAAATATTGTTTTGAAAGATGAAAATCTTGAGTTGAAGAAGAAGAAAACTGATTTAGAAAATATTGTTGAAAACTTTACGAATGGAAAAAGAAATTTTGAAAAACTTCTTGGTAGTCAAAGATGTGTTTTTGACAAGGCAGGCTTAGGATATATGCCAAAACAAAAATACAAACCTTATAAAAACTTCTTTGATAATCCTTCTACATCAAAATCCAATATTCAAAATTCTTTTCATAATAAGTTTGTCAAAAAAGGATACTATTATAATCACTCAAGATCTTCATATATGTCACATGCTATTTGCAATTTTTGTAATAGAAATGGTCATAATTATCATGCTTGTCCTATTAGAAGAAAGCATACAATGACTATTAGGGCCATATGGGTACCTAAAAATCTTGTTTCTTCTAATACTAATAAATAAAGGACCCAAAGAACTTGGGTACCAAGAAAAATCATTTTAATTGTTTTTATAGGTATGCATGAAGTCCTCTACAAGCAAAAACAAATGGTTTTTAGATAGTGGATGTTCAAGACACATGACGGGAGACAAGACTAAGTTCTTTGATCTTAGATCTAAAGAAGAAGGACACGTGACATTTGGAGACAACTCGAAAGGGAAGATCGTGGGAATAGGTAAAATTGGTAATAAATCTTCTCTCATAATTGAAGATGTTCTACTTGTTGAAGGTCTAAAACATAATCTTTTGAGTATAAGTCAATTATGTGATAAAGGATTTACAGTTACTTTCAAAATGGATAAGTGCATTATTTTGAATGATCATGATTGTAATATTTGTTTTACTGCCTTTAGAAGCAACAATGTTTATACAATCGATTTTGAAGAAATTACCTCACAAGATGCTATTTGTTTTTCAGTTCAAAATGAAACTAGTTGGCTATGGCATAGAAGACTAGGCCATGCCAACATGGAACTTATTTCCAAACTTTCAAAAAATGATCTTGTGAGAGGTTTACCAAAGGCAAATTTTCTTAAAGACAAAATTTGTGATGCATGCCAATTTGGTAAACAAACAAAAACTTCTTTTAAAACCAAGAAATATATTTCCACTACTAGACCACTGCAACTGATACACATGATCTTTTTGGACCAAATAGAGTTGCAAGTCTAGGAGGAAAATATTATGCTTTTGTTATTGTTGATGATTTCTCTAGATATACTTGGGTCATCTTTCTTGCTCATAAAGATGAGGCACATAATGCCTTTACCAAGTTATGCAAGAGAATTCAAAATGAAAAGGGCTATACTATTTCAAGTATCCGAAGTGATAGGGGAAAAGAGTTTGTTAATAAAAATATTGAAACATTTTGTGATGAAAATGGTTTTGTGCATAATTTTTCTGCTCCTCGAACTCAATCTAAAACTCTTACACATAATAAAACAATGATATTAAGTAATATAAAGGAAAAAAAAATTGTAGATGTACCTAAAAATACAAAAATAATTTAATATACATATAAAATTGAATAATAAATAAGAACATAACATTTCATTTTTATATATGTCAATAATCCATAAAAATAGTCAATATGGTCAATTTATATAAGTATTAACATTGATTAGTTTAAAAATGGTCAATCATATTGAGTAATATAAAATAGAGTAAAAATTTTACATGTAACTTAAGAAAAATAGATTTTAAAATATATAAAAAATTCATACCAGTAAATGAGAACTTATCATTTTATTTGTGTACACAAAAAAAAGGAACAAAACAAATTAAAATATACATATTTATTAAAAAAACACTTCAACAACCAAAAAAATTATTTAGAAAAAAAAATTAAATTGCTGTAAAAAAAAATTAATTCAACTTAAGAATAAATTGTTCAAAATTTTAAAGATATGTTATATTTTGTGAAAAAACAATTTCAATGAAGAAAAAATATATAAAAACATAACAATAAAAATAACGACTAAATTTGTTTATAACTAAAAATATAACAATTAAAAAAAATTATATGCTTTAATTTTTTAAAAATTAATATGCTTCTTTTAACTAATAACGTCTTCTTCTTTTTTTTTGTTTTAATTTCTTGTAGTTTTTGTTGTTAAAAATAGTGGCTATTTTGTCATCAAAAGGATTAAAATTCATCTAATAATATATTATATTGGCAACAAATATAATATTGGAATTCTCATTTTATATAATATATATAATGTAATATACAAATATATAATATATAAATCTTATAATATATACATATATATATATATATAATATATAGAAATAAGAAATTTGAATAAATAGAAATAATAAATAGAAATAAATAAAATAAAAGAAAATGAAAAATAATTCAAAAAATCAAATTGATTCAATGTTTCTAATTAATGTATCTAAAGTTATTAAACTATTTTGTTTTGGTGATTTCATTTGTATAAATGAATTTTACATTATTTTAAATCTTTAAATAAATATATTCTTATTAAAAAAATTCTAATATATTATTTGTTGTAAAAAATATGGGCTATTTTGTTAACAGGACGATCAAAATTCAGCCAACATTATAATCATTTGGTAAGAAATTTGTAAGTGTTCATTTGTTTTGTGAATATTAAACATTTATTTTTTGTTCGATTACATATTTAATTGTAGATATTTCTTCAAAATAAAAAAAAAAAATCTATTGTTTTATTTGTTGTCAAAAATAGGGCCTTTCTTGTTAATAAAGAAATCAAAATTCAAATCACATTATTATCTTTTGACAAGAAATTTCTAAATAATACATTAAATATTTATTTTTTGTATAAATATATATTTAATAATACATATTTAATCTTAAATATTTTTTATTTTACATTTTGCTAAAATATTGCAAAAATCTGTTTATCATATTTTGACTTTTATTTTTTAATAAACAAATGCTATGAAATTTTTAAAAAAATAAAAAATTTACTACATATTACTATATCTTTCTTTTATCTAAAATCACTGTATATATTATATACAAATCTCAATTTATTCTTACATGTTAATTACACAATTATAAATGTCTTAATTTTTCTTGTTCTTTTACAATATTTGCATTTTATTTATCCATCAATACTTCAATATTTTGTTTTTTTAACAACAGTTTCATTTCTTTAAACATATTTCATGAGACTTATTATATAAATGTTATTTTTTGCAAATATTTATTGATTAACATATGGTCAATAAAAATTTTAATATAAATTTCAATCTAAATAATGGTGTTTCCATCAAGTTTTAATCTCAAAATCACTATAGAACATAGTGATTTTAAAAATAATACCATATTTAGACAATGATTTCTATGTAAATTTGATTTTATCAAACTATAACATTTATAGCTATAAATTCAAAAAAACAATTTATGACCAATTCTTTAACTGTAAATATTTGCAAAATAAAACATTATAATTTTATATTATTTCTAATTTAAACTATTTAAATTTTATTTTTATTAAATTTAACCATTTAAAATAAATGTATGAATTAAAAAAAAATTAAATTAAATACAAACTTAATATATAATATAAATTTTTATCACTTATTTTATATAATTCATTAATTAAAAAATTCAAAAGAAATTCTTAAAAAAACATTTGAATGTTATCAATTGTATCCCTCATCAAAATTAATTGCAACAAATTAAAACTTTTTCATCACTTTAAAAATTAAAAAAAAAATATTTGTTTTTGAAAATAACATACATTTTTTTAATAGGTATTACATTTTCAAGTAAAAGATCTGCAGTTAACAAATATCGTGCTAACTAAAGAAACTGTAAGTATTCTTTTTATTTATATACTACAAAGTCTTTGCTTTATTCAATTCATGCTTAAAACTATATCTTTATAAAAACATAAAAAATTTATTTCCAAAAATTTATTATTTTGACTGTAACAATAAAAAGTTAATTTATTTGCTTAAAAAGTTAGCTTATATTTCAAATAAAATTTATCACATTTATTTTGGTGGTTTCATTTCTATAAATGAAATTTACATTACTCTTATTAAATAAATTCTAATGTATTATTTGTTGTCAAAAATAGGGACTATCTTGTCAACAGGAAGATCAAAATTTAGATAACATTATAATCATTTGGTAAGAAATTTGTAAGTATTCATTTGTTTTATTAATATTAAACATTTATTTTTTGTTCAATTATATACTTATTGGTAGATATTTCTTTAAAAGACAAAAAAATTTAATGCATTATTTGTTGTAAAAAATAGGGCCTTTGTTGTTAACAAAAAAATGAAAATTTAAATAACATTATAATCTTTTGATGTAAATTTTCTAAATATTATATTAAATATTTATTTTTTGTATAAATATATATTTAATAGTACATATTTAGTCTTAAATATTTTTTATTTTAGCTTTTGCTAAAATATTGCAAAAATCTATTTATCATATTTGTCTTTTAATTTTTTAACAAACAAATGCTATGAAATTTTTTCAAAAATAACAAATTTACTACATATTAATGTATCTTTCTTTTATTTAAAATCTTTGTATATATTTACAATATGTCTTTTATATGTTGTTAGTTCATAAATTTACACATCATCTTTTTGATGTGAAATTTATTTCCTAACAAAAGTAAATTCATACTTTTCTTTTAAAATTATTTGACTTATTAACTGTTTGTATTTTCTTAAACATTTATTTGTCCTTAAACATCAATCCATCCAGGACTTTATTAATAATTTATATCTTTAAAACATTTATTAACATCAAAAAATAAAAATAAAAAAAACTTCTGTTTATTATTTTCCTTCTTTCCAGTTCTTAAAAATTTTAAATTTTATAAATATGTTCTTTAAACTTTAATATTTAAATATAAAATCTTTGCATATAAATTTTAATGTTCTGGATGGATTTTTGTTTAAGGATGAATATTTTGTTCTTCTATATAATAGAATTAAATACCAACAATTATAAAATATTGTTTTGTCGCAATATTATATATAAATCTCAAATTATTCTTAAATATTAATTATACAATTACAATTATAAATGTCTTAATTTTTTTTTTCTTTCAAAATATTTGCATTTTATTTGTCCATCGATACTTCAATATTTTTTTTTTTAACAACAGTTTCATTTCTTCAAACATATTTCATGATAGTTATTATATAAATGTTATTTTTTGAAAATATTTCTTAATTAACATATGGTCAGTAAAAATTTTAATATAGATTTCAATCTAAATAATGGTGTTTGCATCAAATTTTAATCTCAAAATCATTATAGAACATAGTGATTTTAAAAATAATACCATATTTAGACATTGATTTCTATGTAAATTTGAATTTATCAAGCTATAAAATTTATAGCTATAAATTCAATAAAAAATTTTTATGGCCAATTGTTTAACTGTAAATATTTGTAAAATAAAACATCCTAATTTTATGTTCTTTCTGATTTAAACTGTCTAGATTTTATTTTAATTAAATTTAACCATTTAAAATAAATGTATAAATAAAAAAAATTAAAATAAATGCAAACTTATTATATAATATAAATTTTTATCACTTCTTTTATATAATTCATTAATTAAAAATTCCAAAATAAATTCTTAAAAAAACATTTGAATGTTATTAATGTTTTAAATTTGATATTATAATAACAAATGACTATTCTTACTATTATATATCAACTAAACATCAAGTTCTTGCAATTTCGTTTATTAATTGTATTATTTTTGTGTTTACAAATAATTATTATAATATCTCTAATCAAAATTAATTGCAAGAAATTAAAACATTTTCATCTCTTTAAAAATTTTAAAAAAAATATTTCTTCTTAAAAATAACATACATTTTTCTTTTTTAAAAATAGGGATTACATTTTCAACTAAAAGATCTGAAGTCAAGAAATATCCTGCTTGCTAAAAAAACTGTAAGTATTTTTTTCCCTTGTAAATTACAAATTATTTCGTTTGTTCAATCCATGTTTAAAACTTTATCTTTATTTAGCAAGTAATGTTTTATTCAATAAAGTATATAATATAAATAAATATATTTATTATATGTTCTTTTTTGTTCTAGTCAATAAACTTTTTGAGAAAATTAAATTGCATCATTGTTTAAATATTTTATTTTATTAACATATTGAATGATAAAATTTTATTATTTAATTCCAAAATCTTTATTTCAGGAAATAATTAAATAAAATTCTGCTTAAAAAACAATCAACAAAAAAAAAAAGTCATCTAAAGATCTTTTACAAAACAAAAAAGATCAATTGCAGCAAAGAACAAGGAAAAGACATTCTCAGAAACAAGTTTCGAAAAGAAATATGCTTGATTTTCAAGATTCAATGCCATATGATATTGATCAAATGATTATATCAATCGATGATACATCAAATGATCATCTCGAACCTATTAGCAATATTGAAAATTCTAATATTCAACAATGCCATGGAAAGAGATCTAGAATTTCTCGCCGTAATTTTAACATTCTTGGAATGACCTCCTCAGAAGAGCCTAGCATATATCCAGATGTTCATCTCCTTGGTAAAAATTCAGAAGAATCTACACAATTAAATATTTCATACAGTTCTTCTGCTGGCTCAAGTTATTCTGTAAATTTGTTGAAAGGAAAGTCAACAAATGCACCAACAGAGACAAGTCAACTTTCTGAACAAGTTATGGTCCAATAGGTTTAGTAACTTTTCTTTTTTCTCATCATATATTTTATTTATTTACTCTCTTTCAATAATTATTTTTTCTCTGAAATAGGCTTTTCTTGTTGATTAATCACAATCAAGTCCTCAAAAAAATCTGCGAACACGTACTTTTGGTAAGAACTAAAAATAAAATGAGTTCTTTAATAACATTATATTTTATTGTTATTTATATTTAAAATATTGATTGAAAAAAAATTATTTAATTATTTCTAATGAAATTTCTTATATTTGTTTTTTCTTTACCCCAACTCAATAGGCACATTACGTCGTCATAATGTTGTACATAGACAAATATTATAAAATGTTCCAGTTGAAGCAAATTATTTACCAAATGTGCCACATTGTAAACATTGCAAAGCGAAAAGATTCTTTTATGAAATAAACAATTTCTGCTGTGCTGATGGATCAATCTCTTTGGTTATAAATGATGTACCAGATCAACTCTATAATTTGTTTGTTTCAAATACTGCTGAATCTACACAATTTTCAGACATATGTTCGAACGTACAACAACAAATTTACTTTCACATCTTTTGGAGTTAAATTTGACATAAATTTATGTCGAATAAACAGAGGAATATATACATTTCGAGCTCAAGGTCAAATTTATCACTATCTCCCTGATTTGATTCCTTCAGATGGTCAACCTTCTAATTTGCAGCTATATTTCTATGACATTGAACATGAATTCGAGAATCGCATTGTTGACTCAATCAGAATGGATCCTTCTATTATTGCCCAACTTATGAATCTCTTTCGTGTAAATCCATATTCAACATTTTTTCGATCTATTGGTGATTTACCAAATTTTGAATATCAAAAAATCTGTATAAAATCAGATCCTGGTTTAGATCAACGAGTGTTTAATGCCCCAACATCATCAGAAGTTGCAGCTATTTGGGTTGAAAATGATGATTCAGAACATTTAACACCTCGTGATATTTTCGTATTTAACCATATTGGCGAGGGTCATTTAGTTCAATATTATTTTGGATTCTATGATCCGCTTCAATATCCTCTACTGTTTCCTCTCGGAGATATTGGATGGCACCAAGGCATATAAAGAATTAACAAAAAAACTGCATCTGTATCTACCAATAATTGCACAACTCAATTAATTGATCCTCATCAATCAACATCAGCAAAAGAATTACTCAGAAGAGAACAACAAGGTTAAATTTTCTATGCTATCTTTTTTATACAACTTATTATTAATATATTTGGTATGTATTTTTCTAAATAATTTTTTATTACTTTTGCAGTTTTAAAGAAAAAGAGAAAAGATCCCATTGTTTCTTGCCGTGAATATTACTGTTACAAGTTACAAATTAGAGAAAATCTGAAATCTATCCTTCTAATCTCTGGCCGACTTCTTCAACAATTTGTTGTTGACATGTATGTCAAGATAGAGACTTCAAGGTTAGATTATTTTCGTTGCAATCAACAACATATTCGATCTGAATTATATCAAAGCATTGTTGATAGCATTAATCTTGGAGAAACAAACACTTCAAGAATTGGCAAACGTATAATTTTGCCTTCATCTTTTATTGGAGGCCCAAGATATATGCAAAAAAGATATTTAGAAGCAATGGCTTTAGTTCAACGATATGGCAAACCAGATATTTTTTTGACAATGACATGCAATCCAAATTGGAAAGAGATCTCAACTCAATTGTTACCACATGAGGAAACCCAAAATCGACCTGACTTAATTGCTCGAATTTTTAAAGCAAAATTAAAGGATCTGAAGTACCAACTATTCAAACGAGAAATATTTGGAAAAATCTCAGCATATGTTTATGTTATTGAGCACCAAAAAATGGGACTTCCACATGCCCATTTCCTAATTATATTGCGTCAAGATTGGAAATTATATGCACCAGAATCTTTTGATGAGATCGTATCTGCTGAATTACCTGACAAAGACAACAACTTACATCTCTATACAGCTGTTGTTAAGCATATGATGTATGGCCCATGTGGAGTTCTAAATCCAACAAATGTATTCATGAAAAAAAATGGCTGTTGCAAAAATAATTACCCAAAACAGTTTGTCCCAAACACTGTTGTTGGAAATGATTGTTTCCCAATATACAAACGCTGCAATAATGGAAGAACAGCTAAAATTAGAGGACATGATTTAGATAATCGTTGGGTTGTTCCATATAACCCTTATTTACTTGCAATGTTTGACTGCCATATTAATATTGAGATATGTTCTACAATAAAAGCTGTCAAGTATCTCTATAAATACATTTATAAAGGCCATGATCGTGTTGCCTTCAATCTAGTTTCTGAACAAAGCACTCAACAGATTGATGAAATTGAGAGATTTCAATCAGCTCGATGGATTGCTCCACCAGAGGCTATGTGGAGAATATTTGGCTTTCTTATTAATGAGGTTCATCCAGCAGTCTATAGCTTACATTTACATCTTGAAAATCAACACCAGGTTACTTTCCGTGCACATGAAAACTTAACAAATGTGATGAACTCTGACTTTTTAGCAAAATCAATGCTGACTGAATTTTTCGCAACAAATCAAGTTGATCAGAATGCCAGAAAATTATTGTATAAAGAATTTCCTGAATTTTATGTTTGGAACCAACAATACAAAATGTGGACTATTCGAAAAAAACAAGTTGTGATAGGTCGAATTGTTACAGCAAATCCTTTTGAAGGAGAAAGGTATTATCTGCGAATGTTATTAAATCATATAAGAGGTCCTTTATCATTTGATCATCTCAAAACTGTAAATGGTATCTTGGCCCCCACATTTTGTGAAACTGCAACTATGTATGGTTTATTACAGAGAGATGACAGTTTAGAAGAATGCTTATACGAAGCCTTTCTTTACCAAATGCCTTTCAGTTTAAGAAGACTATTTGCAACAATTTTGGTTTATTGTAATCCTACAAATCCAAGAGATCTTTGGAAATGCTTTGAACAAGATATGTCTGCTGATTTTCAATAAGTTGAAAGTTCTTCTTCAACTGTTAGAACTGAAACTTTACGCTCCATCTCCACAATATTTGAATTAATGGGTAGAAACATCAATTCGTTCCATCTTATTGACCAAAACATTGATTTTGATCAAGATGAGTTTTTGTTTAGAGAAATTGATGATGAATTAGCTGTTCCAATTCCAGAAGAAGATCTTCATGCATCAACACTGCTTAATTGCGAACAACAAAATGCTTATAATTCTATCTTACAAAAAGTTTTGTCAAATAAACCTGCGATGTTCTTTATTGATGGTCCTGGTGGTACAGGAAAAACATTTTTATACAAAGCACTCCTTGCTACAACAAGAACAAAGCAATTAATTGTTCTTGCAACTGTTTCATCTGGTGCAGCTGCATCAATCTTACCTGGAGGTCGAACTGCACATTCACGATTCAAAATTCCACTAGATACCAACAAAAATCTCACATTTAGTGTCAGCAAACAAAGTGGACTTGCAAGATTACTACAAAAAGTAAAGTTAATCATATGGGATGAAGCTCCTATGTCAAGAAAAGAATCTATAGAACCATTGGATAAAATGCTAAAGGACATTAATGATTCAGAATTATCTTTTGGTGGAAAAGTTATTGTATTTGGTGGAGATTTTCGTCAGATTCTACCTGTGATCCCAAAAGAAACAAGACAACAACAGATTGATGTCAGCTTAGTTTCTTCCTACCTATGGCCAAAATTGACAAAAAATCGTTTAACTGAAAATATGCGTGCAAGATTAGATCCAGACTTCTCAAAATACATATTGGATTTAGGGAATGGGTTACCACCAATCACAATTAATGAATACGTCAGAATTCCTGTAGTCATGTTAATTCCATATGAAAATGATGCTACTTCTTTGGATCATTTGGTGGATACTGTTTTTCATAATATTTCTGATTATTCAGCAAATATTTCAAGTATGATGAATCGAGCTATATTGACACTAAAAAACAGTTATGTTGATGAAATAAACACTTTGCTGATTCAGAGATTTCTTGAAGAGTTAAAACAATATTACAGTTTTGATGAAACAATCGACGCATCTGAACAAGCAGTCATGGAAGATTTCTTACATACTTTAACACCAAATGGACTTCCTCCACATGAATTATTGTTGAAACAAAATTGTCCAATCATGTTATTGAGAAACATGAATCCTTCAAAAGGACTATGCAATGGAACACGACTAATCTGTCGCAATTTTGATCGTAACGTTATTCATGCAGAAATTGAAGTTGGTCATCACAGTGGCAAACAGATTTTTATTCCAAGAATTCCATTTTTACCAAATCCTGATGAAAACAGTGGTTTCTCATTAAAACGAACTCAATTCCCTATTAAACTAAGCTTTGCAATGAGTATAAACAAGTCACAAGGACAGACATTAGATTTTGTTGGAATATACTTGCCGCATCCAGTTTTCTCACATGAACAATTATATGTAGCTTTATCAAGAGCTAAGACTATTTCTGCAATCAAGATTTTGATACGACCAATCTCAACTGATGAACCAGAAAAAAACTGCATAAAAAATATTGTCTACACAGACTTATTAACATTGGCCTCCTCTGATTGATGTTATACAGGTAACAAATTTTTTTTTTTATATTTAATTTTAACTGCTATAAATAAATTAAAAATTTCCTACAAATTTTTTTTTTATATTTCCACTCCAATATTCTATTAATTTATTCTTGTTAACTAATTAATACATATAAGTTTCTATTAGTTTTTATTTTACAGTTTAATTAATTCCATTTCTTTCCTTTTATGTTTATAGACTTCATTTCTTTTTGGCTTATCAGTTTTCAAAATGCGGATCACTTATACATCAATTAAAGATATTACTCTAAAGACAAGAGACTGGAAAATCAAAATGCTCGTGGTTGAAAAATCCCCCAAACGAATTGGGCAACACTCATCAGTAAAATACCAAAATTTAATGTTGGTAGATGAACAGGTACAATATTTTTTTCTCTAATTACAATTTATTCTATAAATATACTCATATATATACTTTATATAACATATCTTATACATTCTATGTAATTATATTTACTTGTAAAATTTTTTTACTTTTTTTTAAAAACAAATTCCTTACTTATTATAAAAACTAACAACCTATACTTTCTTATATAATATAGGGAAATCGTCTGCAAGCAACAATGTTTGGAAATGATGTTGATTCAAGAGAAGACTCTCTCCAGATGTTTTGATCTTACTATATTATAAACGCATATGTCAAACTACTGGATCTTAAATATAAACTGAGTCGCATCAATACCAATGGATTATAAATGCAAAAACAATCATTGAAGAGATTCCAGAAAATGAACAACAATTAGAAATACCAAAGTACAACCTCATTCTCATTAACGAGTTAGATGCTTATAAGGATTCAATTGCAGAAATAGGTAAATTATTATCATTTTTTAATTCTTTTTTTTCCTAAACAACTAATAATTTCAATATTTTTAATCAGATCTCTTAGCAGTTGCTCTTCACATCAAACCTCCAAAAGAAATAACATTAACAAATGGACCAGCTATTTTTCAAGAAATCTATGTTATAGATCAAAGGTAAATTTTTTTCCCCCTTTTTAATTTTTTAAAATTATTTTATAATATTTATTTTTTAAATTCTTTTTAATTTTCTCCTTTCATATCATGTAGCTTCAATCCTATCTCGTTGACCATCTGGGGTCGTTTTGTTCAAGATGAATGCAAAAAAGTTTCTGAAATAATTGAAACAAAACCAATTCTACTTGCAACAAAGCTCAAAGTTCGTTCTTACAATGGTAATTTTAATAATTCAAATTCTTAATTCTTATTTTAAATCTTACATTTTTTAACTAACAATTATTTATATTAATGAAACAGGACTATCTCTTTCATCTCGACCAACAAGTGCATTTACAATCAATCCTCTTATCCCTGACGCAAAACTGCTGCAAAGATGGTAATTCATATTAATTACAGTATTTTTTATTAACACATCTATTAAAAATGTTCCAATTATAATTTCTTTTTTTCTTTTTTAAGGATTGCGATCAATGATTCAAGACTTGAAGTCATAATTGCAAAATCATTAAAATACCCATCTGTATCTTTATCGTCAGTTGGTATTCGACAAATAACAAAAAATTGTGATGTTGCTGCATTACTAAAAAGTTTGCAACCAATGGAGGTAAATTATTTTTTTTAACATCATATTTATATTTATATTCCTTCTCATTAAACAAAATATTGTTCTTAATATAATATAGAAAGCAAAATTCTGGATCAAGGCAAAGATAAATATCATAAATTTGAGCCAAATCTTTTTCTATATGTCATGCATCAATTGTAACAAAGGAACTGGGTATGACCATAATGAAAGCTTTCTCTGTTATCACTACAAACATCAAAGTGTTGCTGAACCACGGTACAGATTTTTTTAACTTCAATAATTAACAATTCATTTCAAAATTATTCACATATTAATTTTACCAATACTAACAAAAAATAATACTTTTACTATTTACAGTTGTCGAGCATATGTTGAAGTTGACGATGGGACAGGAAAATTAGCAGCTGTTATGTTCTGTGAACTTGCAGAACAAGCATTGGGTCATTCAGCCATTGATTTCATGAATTATACTGGAGAGATAACTTTATTCTTTTTCACAAATTTTTAAAATAAAATTATATATAAATTATTTTTACATTTATTAATTATCTAATCTCACTAAATATTTACTACACAGGAACATTTACCATTTATACAACTAAATATTTACTACACAGGAACATTTACCATTTATACAAAAAATGGCATCAGAAGCTTCAGAAAATCAATGGATGATTCAACTTGCTGTAGACCCAGAAATATTCAACCAACGAAGACACAAAAACTTCAATGTTATTTCCATCGGTCCTGTCCAATATGGACCTGAGCTTGAATGACACCTAGACCAAAAAAACAAATCCATAACTCATTTTGCTGTTTATATCTATGTAATATTTTTAGTGACAAATTTTTATAATTTAACTAAACAGTTAACAGTACAATGAAGCAAACGTGCATCGCACGTTAATCCTCAACTAATAGTTAAAATAAGAGGGGAATAAATTTTTTTGCCCAGATCCATAATTAATCCAGTGCTCCTCCACGTTTCAAGCAATTAATACATTATGTCGTAATGTTTTTCCAAGGCCAATAATTAAAGTGGTAATTCATGCAGCCTCGCCCTGTTGAATGTTACGTGTGGACCAATGAAAACGTAGAAACTTTCGACTTTCGAACTTTCAGCTAATTTGCACTGGGTTTCAACCCGAAGCTTCCACTTGTTTTGTACAAAATGGACCGGCATCGATCCAAGCAACTCTTCTAACGTAACGTCTCGATCGGAGCCAGGTCGCGCCTCCATTTTCCCCCTTCTGGACCGCGTACGTACTTCGCTAATCTGTCCTGAAGGATGAATACTTGCGCAACGGTTTTTGCGTCGCTATATGTAGTCTATATGGAACCTTAGCATTCTCATCAAATTTTTTATATAGTTTCTAAGGCATTATAGCACACAGAGTTTGTGTCAAAAGCCATTCAAAGCACACAAGACACACTCGGATCGATCGATCGATCCATCGTCTCAATACAATAGGCATATTTAAAACACAGTTTTATATTTTATATCCAAAATTGTGAGAAAGAGAATGGAGAAGTTCACGAGTGTTGTGGCCCTTTTTGGTGTTGTTGCCGTGCTGCTATTGCAATGCGCAGCAGCAAAAACAGTGCATGTGGTAGGAGATAACATCGGTTGGAGTGTTCCAGCAGGTGGTGCTTCCGCATATGAAACTTGGGCGGCCAGTAAGCAATTCGTGGTTGGCGATATCCTATGTAAGTTTCCTGCCTCTGCTTTTCATGTTCAATTCCATCACCGTCTTCCTTACTTCTTTCAAATTAACATTAATTCGATCTCCAAATTACATTAATTAATTTCTTCTTCAACTTCATGAGATGTGTCTATCCGTAACTATTTAATGACAATCTAACCATGTAAAGTAGTTTGTGAGTAACAACACATGCATGCATTATCCTCATTCTTCACCTCCTTTGTCATTAATGTACATAAGATATCATATTTTGTCCTCCTACAGTATTCAACTTCGCCACAAATGAGCACGATGTTCTGCAATTGCCGAAAGAATCTTATGATAGTTGTAGCTCATCTAATCCCATCGGCAACACCATCACCATTGGCCCTGCCAACATAACTCTGTCCACTGCTGGTACCTACTACTACATCTGCACTATTGGCCGGCATTGCCAATCAGGCCAGAAGTTAGCGGTTACTGTCTCCGGCTCTCCAAGTGCTGTCCCGCCTACGACGAGTACTCCACCTTCCAACCCAACTTCTTCTACAACACCATCTCCCACATCAGGGACCCCTGCTGATTGCGCTCCAACTCCTGCATCATCTCCGACATCATCCCCACCTACGGGCAAGGCCACTCCAGAGGCAATTTCGCCGCTACCTGATTCTTCATCATCTAGTGTCTTTGCTAGTTTATTTATCTCTTTGTTTTCCATTGTCATGAGTTTCATTTTCTAAGGAAAAAGCGTGAAATTTATAGTTGTTAATACATTGATATGTACTATGATGTTAGAATTTTGTTTGAAGCTTATTTCTTTATGCCATGATTTAATCAATTGATGATTGAATTTTGTAACAGAACTACATATATAATGTATTATTTCAGAAGCATATCATGATCAATAAAGGAATTCTTAAAAAGTAGTAGTGTCCATATATCATAGTATTCCTAAATATTATATATTGCTTCATTGTCAGAAAGTAATTAACCAGTCATAATAGACTAAAGATTGGGCGAAAAAAAAAAAGGTTTCTATGAAATTTTATAACATCTTGAATTTTTTTTCTGGACTATCGCACCCACAAAATAAATAAATAAATAAATAAAGATTAGGGGTCAATTATGAGAATTTTCTTTTTAATTTTTAAAAATTTTGAAAAAATTGAGATACACCCTCTTCTCCATATAAAATAATCTTTAGTAATTAAACAAATGTGTTCTTCAAAAAACAAATTATTAAGTACGTAAGTTACTCCCATTAATATGGAAATACAAAAGTTGTCTAACTCCTCAAATACTAAGTAATTCATTCATTCACCATCTGCCAAGGTCCTTTAAATCAATTGTCAACACTTCGATTTCTCACCAAGAAAATGGAGAAGCTTACTAGTGTTGTGGTTATATTTTTTAGCGTTGCGGTGTTTTTACAATGCGCAGAAGCACAAATGGTACATGTGGTGGGAGATAGCATTGGTTAGACCGTTCCAACAGGTGGTGCTTCCGCATGTCAAACTTGGGCGGCCACTAAACAGTTCGTGGTTGATGATATCCTATATAAGATTCCCACCTCTGCATGCTCTTCATTTTCAATTCCAACTCCGTTTTTTTCCTTTCCTCTTTCAAATCATGAGCATTAATTGATCTCCAAATTAACATAATTTCTTCAACTTCATATGTGTTTATCTCTAACTATTTAAAGACAATCTAACCATTTAAAGTAGTGAATAACACCAAATGCGTTATCAATCTATTTCAATCCTGTGCCATTAATGATATCATCTTCTTATAGCATTCAATTTCATTACAAATGCACATGATGTTCTTCAAGTGCCAAAAGAATCCTATGACAGTTGCAGCTCGTCTAATCCCATTGGCGACACCATCACCACTGGTCCTGTCAACATAACTTTGTCAACTGCTGGCACTCTCTACTACATCTGCACTCTCGGTCGGCATTGCCTTTCAGGCTAGAAGTTATCTATTACCGTCTTCAGCTCTCCAAACGGTGTCCTGCCTACGAGTACTCGTACTCCACCTTCGACCCCAACAACTCCTGTCACACCATCTCCGACATCAGGGACCCCTGCTGATTGCACTCCAACTCCCGAGACAATGTTACCGCCTGATTCTTCATTGTTTGGTGTCTTTACTAATTTATTTATTTCCTTGTTGTCCATTGCCATTGGCTTCCTTTTCTAAGAAATAAGGGTGGAATTTAGAGCTGATAATATATACACTAATACGTACTGTGATGTTAGAATTTTATTTGCTTATTTTTATATGTCGTTTATTCTCTTGTGATTGAATTTTGCATTAAAGCTACATAATGTATTATTTGAGGAGCTTGTGATTAATAAAGTGATTATTACGAAGTAATCAAAAGTCCATAATGGCATTCCCAATGATTTCGATATTCCTTTATTGCCGACAGAACTAGCAGTGGTGGAACCACATGACATAAATAGGAGTGAGAGCAGTTGTACCTACTGATGTTTGTGGGAAAAAATAATGGGTCTCTGTACATGTGTCTCTTGAAATTGAATAAAATCGTGAAATTTCTTAACTATTGCCTACAGATATATATATATATATATATTTCTCTCTGAGCTATATATATATATATTATGGGTTAATTGTGAGAACCTTTGTTAAAAAAGTGATCCAACTTCTAAATACCTAGTTGATTCATTCACTGTGCCCATTCTTAAAAGCAAAAATCTTACCCAAAATATTGAGATCAAGCCGAATAAAACAAGACATAAAATTCCTATAACAAATTACTTTGAGTAATATTAGCTACAAGTTTTGGACTGTCTAGCCTAGGTCTTTTGTAAAAACTTAGCCCCACCAGAAAAATGAGTCGTTTTATATGACTTTTTAATACTTTTACAAAGAGTCTGCACGAAAGTTGTACACCAAGAATTTGTACATGGTATTACTTGGTACTTTTGCTTCTCTAGAAGATCTTTAGTCTTGTCACTCAATCGATTTTATTTTACTGCTTGCTATGGGTTTTTTGGCAAAACGCCAAAACCTCATATATAACTTGTTGCACGTCGCACGTTATTTTATAGCATTAGAAATATTGAAGTGATTATTGAACGTTCTTAAAATATGAAACTTGTAGAGAACCATCATATATAATGAGTTTTTGTTTTTTAAATTAGCAAAGTTATAAGAACATCTCTGACAAATAGTACATGAGTATCATAATTAAAGTTCATTATTATTATTATTTGTTTTAACTAAACTTGACATGCACTCAGAATCCATTGAAATAAAATCTTGATTCTGAAATGAGAAAGTTATAATAAGATGGGAATAACAAGTTTTGCCCAAATCCGTAGTTAATCCAGCCCACTTTTCAAACAATTAGGACCAAACAACCCAAAGACCAAACAACGAGTGAAGAAAGTTACGGTTTCCAAATCCTTATTAGCGTGTAGTTGACCTTTAAACGGCCAACTAATTGTCCAACCTGCAAGTGGAAGTCAAACCACTTGCGAACGTGTCCACACTGCGTTCGGTTTCCGCATGAGGCTGATTCAACATTTTTGTGCAGAATGCATGTATATAATATGGTCCAATTAATGATGGGAGCCAGGTCGGATTGCGTCTCGACCCTCAATTCTGACTCCTCAATCTAGGCCCCGACATTTAATCAGTCCAAGATCAGTAGTTTTTTTTTTTTTTGTCGATATGTCCAAGATCAGTAGTTAACCCTCGCATACTGTCACCAAAGCCGGCATTCCTACATACATACGTCATACAGCATACATTGAACAGCTACCTAGCTAGCTTGTCTCAAAGGCATTATTTCAACATAAAGCGCATTGGTTTTAGATTCTGCGAGAGTGAATGGGTCTAAAACCAATGCGCTTTATCTTGGGTCTCTGAGATTTTATAAAATTGTGCTATTTCTTTATTATTGCTCCCACAAAGAAAGAAAGATAGAGCCTAAAGTACTACTCCCAATATATATGTTAAAAAGGTGATCTAGCTTTTAAATGCCCAGTTAATTCATTCACTATGCCCATTCTTATAAGCGAAAATCTGTAACCAGAATGAGATGTATTTGAATAAAGTAGGACATAAAATTCCTATAGCAAATCACTTTGCAAATCCTCAAGAAGGTGATACGGCATCAAGGGTGTAAAGTAATGCTAACTACAAGTTTAGATATACAAGTCTTGTGTAGATCTTTTATAAAAAGTTGGCCCCAGAAAAAATAAAAAATAAAAATCATTTTAAACTTTTTATTAATAGGTTCACTGTTTTACAAAATGCTTGAATGATAGCTGTAAATCAAAAATTTGTAACTGGTATTACTCAAACACTTTTGCTTCTCTACGAGATCTTTGGTCTTGTCACTCAAGTCAATTTTAATATACTACTTACTATAGTTTTTACGGAAAAACCACAAAAACCTTGTGTATTTCTTCTAAACATTAATGTTGCACGTTTTTTTATAGTTTCAAAAAGAGAGAAATGATATTTACAGGTATAAAATGTGCAAGTACTTTGTAATTTTTTTTTAAAAAGTAAGTAAATATGGGATCAATATAAAAAAATAATTTTTTAATAATGGATCAAACTCTTTTTAAAATAATTGCAGAATACTTACACGCTTAATGACTGTAAGTAACATTTTTCTTAAAAAAATTGAAGAACTCATTATTGAACGTTTTTAAAATATGAAACATGTATAGATACCATGCTATATAGCGAATTTTTTTAAAAAAAATTAGAAAATAAGAACATCTCTCACAAAAACAGTATTATAAAATATATTATTATTATTATTATTTGTTTTAACTAAATTTGACACGTACCCATTGAAATACAATCATGATTCAGAAATGATACAGTAAAAATAAGATGGGAATAAATTTTTTTGCCCATATCCATGTATAATTAATCCAGTACTCCTCCACGTTCCAAGGCCAATAATTAAAGTGGCAATTCATGCAGTCTCGCCCTGTTGAATGTTACGTTTGGTCCAATGAAAACGTAGAAACTTTCGACCTTCGAACTTTCAGCTAATTTGCATTGGGTTTCAACCGGAAGCTTCCACTTGTTTTGTACAAAATGGACCGGCATCGATCCAAGCAACTCTTCAAACGTAACGTCTCGATCGGAGCCAGGTCGCGTCTCCATTTCCCCCGTCTGGACCGCGTACGTACTTCGCTAATCTGTCCCGAAGGATGACTTCTTGCACAATGGTTTTTGCGTCACTATATATAGTCTATATGGAACCTTAGAATTCTCATCAAGTTTTTTATATAGTTTATAAGGCATTATAGCACACAGAGTTTGTGTCAAAAGCCATTCAAAGCACACAAGACACACTCGGATCGATCGATCCATCCATCGTCTCAATACAATAGGCATATTTAAAACACGGTACTTTTATATTTTATATCGAAAATTGTGAGAGAGAGAATGGAGAAGTTCACGAGTGTTGTGGCCCTTTTTGGTGTTGTTGCTGTGTTGCTATTGCAATGCACAGCAGCACAAACAGTGCATGTGGTAGGAGATAACATCGGTTGGAGTGTTCCAGCAGGTGGTGCTTCCGCATACGAAACTTGGGCAGCCAGTAAGCAATTCGTTGTTGGTGATACCCATGTAAGATTCATGCCTCTGCTTTTCATTGTCAATTCCATCACGTCTTCCTTACTTCTTTCAAATTAACATTAATTCGATCTCCAAATTATATTAATTAGTTTCTTCTTGAACTTCATGAGATGTGTCTATCCGTAACTATTTAACGACAATCTAACTATGTAAAGTAGTTTGTGAATAATAACACATGAATGCATTATCTTCATCCTTCACCTCCTTTGTCATTAATGTATATATGATATCATATTTTGTCCTCCTACAGTATTCAACTTCGCCACAAATGAGCACGATGTTCTTCAAGTACCGAAAGAATCCTATGATAGTTGCAGCTCGTCTAATCCCATTGGCAACACCATCACCACTGGCCCTGCCAACATAACTCTGTCAGCTGCTGGCACAAACTACTACATCTGTACTATTGGCCGACATTGTCAATCAGGCCAGAAGTTAGCCGTTACCATCTCCGGCTCTCCAAGTGCTGTCCCGCCTACGACGAGTACTCCACCTTCCACCCCAACTCCTTCTACAACACCATCTCCTACATCAGGGACCCCTGCCGATTGTGCTCCAACTCCTGCATCGTCCCCGAAATCTTCCCCGACATCGTCCCCACCCACTGGTCAGACCACTCCTGGGGCAATGTCGCCGCTGCCTAATTCTTCATCATCTAGTGTTTTTGCTAGTTTATTCATCTCTTTGTTGTCCATTACCATGGGTTTCCTTTTCTAAGGAAAAAGCGTGGAATATATAGTCGAGATGATACATTGATATGTACTATGATTTTAGACTTTATTTTGTTTGCAGCTTATTTCTTTATGTCATGATTTATTCAACCGGTGAATGAATTTAGTAATAGAACTACATATATAATGTGTTATTTGAGCAGATCAATAAAGGAATTCTTAAAAACTAGTAGTGTCCATATATAATAGAATTCCTAAATATTTTATATTGCTTCAATATTGTCAGAAAGTAACCACTCATAATAGACTAAAGATTGGGCGAAAACAAATGGGTTTCTATGAAATTTTATAACATCTTGAAATTTTTTTTTTCTTGACCATTGCACCCACACAAAAAAAAAAAAAAAAAAGATTATGGGTCAATTATGAGATTTTTTTTTTAATTTTTAACAATTGAAAAAATTGAGATACCATTCTCTTCTCTATAAAAAAATAATTTTGAGCAATTAAAAAAATGTGTTCACCAAAAAATAATTTTGAGCAATTATTTATAGTATTTTTGTAATACTTTTCGTAAAATTGTAACAAAACCGATAAGTTCTAGGAATCTGCCCACAAACTGTACGTAGCTAGTTGCAGCCCAACTTGATTTTTTAATCTTCAAGACATTGATTGAATACGAGTGCCGGCCAAAATTTAAAAAACTTAATATATATGAAAAGGAAATGCTGTAGGGCGGCGGATCGGATGTTGCATGATCGCGTGGAAATTTCAACTCCAGTACGTACGCGCGTATGCTTCCACAAGATCGATCGGTCAAAGTTAGAAGTTTAATTAATAGAATATATATATAGACAGGAAAATTATGGAATGGCGTGGAAATGGAAACCTCGACTCTAATTAATGAGGCCAAGAACGGTTCCAGTCTTGTTCGTGCGATCTGGACTTGGTACGTCTTCGATCGATCTCGTTAATTAAGTAATTGCGATACTACTAACATGAGTACCTATATATATATATATATATATATATATATATATATATATCAACTACTCAAATCTAATATTTACACTCAAACATTCATGATTAACTATAAAATTTTAATATTAAAATTCTTCCTTAATTAGTTTTGATTTCCATTCGCTTATAAGCGTGTACGGACACAGAGCAACGTAGACCAATTCTGCTTTCCAACTTTTCCACACTGCGTTGGGTTTCAACAGAATCCTTGGTCCATTAATTGGTCGCTTCACCTGCGCTCGACCCTCAACTCTGACTTCTCAACATGAACCTAACCTGTTAGCTAGACCCATTTAAACAGGAGTAGTGATAGGGTTATTACTCTATTAATATCCATTTACTACTTATAAAATATTTCTAACAAAGGCTCGGCTATATGTCTACATCTACAGAGTTGAAAATGATTTTATTAAGAGAAAAGTAGGAACATTGTGGAACAATACAATATCTCTCCATCACTCACTCACACACATGGACGACCTCTCTCGCTTTTTCTCTCTGTTTCACGCTGCTCAACAATATTCCTCATCAGGATCTCTAAATTGAAACACATATTATATATATATAGGTACACAGCGGACACTTTAGAAAAACATATTTTGAGTTATTCGCTCAAGCGAATTTTGAGCGAAGTCTTTATATGACGTTCACTCAACTGTGACCTGTTGAGCAAACCTCAAGTGAACTCTATCTAAGTTTTGCTCAAGCGACCTATTGCGCAACTATCACTAAAACAAAATTTGGCTTTTGGTATGAAATTTTTTTGAGACAAAATGAAAATCGTTCCAAAATATTTAGGAACGAAAATCAGATTTAGGTAAATATTTAGTTTATATAATAAATATAGCATTTAAATAATATAAATAAATAAATAAACTCAATATATAACTAATTTAGAAAATAAAAAGATGATGAATATTTAAATTAATTATACAAAATACAAATAGTCATGATTGTCCATACAAAAAACTAAAAAAATGCAAATAAAAGATATACACTATTAGCCCATATCTAGTAGCACCACCTCGACTCCACTAAGACGTGTCTTAATATCTGTCAACCAAGACATGAGTTTCGATTTAGTCTCTGCAAGGGCAACCCTGATTGCATCAATGATCTTTGATGTCTACGCACACATCTTTACATGCATGATATCTGCAATCTCTTCAAGCAAACTTTCTGTTTGAGTTTCGAGCAAACTTTTTGTCTGGCATCTTCACAAACTAGGGTCCACAATCCCAACAAATGAAAATTAATTTACTTGGACAGCAGCTTACTCCTATATCAAGTCAAATCTAATATTTATAGTACTCAAACGTTGATTAAATATATAAAAATAAAATTAAAATTAAAAAAAATTCCTCGTCGCTTCTTAATTGGTGTGTTCAATACTATAAGCAAAAACTCACAAATTAAGAAAGGGTACCTCAAAGAAAAAATAATTAAATATAGTTATTAAAACCAAAGATAATGAATTGCATGCAACCATATTATCCCTAAGCTGCCCAAACAGCTCGTTATTGAAAACTAATTATATATATCATTATTATTTAAACTAGAACGCATTGATCAAAAGATTCAACGAATGAAGAATTATTTTATGGTTTCCAAATCCTTACTAGCGCACTGTAGCTTACCTTTAATAGGCGGCCAACTAGTCCAACCAAGTGGAAGTCAAACCGGCCTATTGAATATAAGTTTGTGGTCCGAGAGCAAAGTAAGTAGAACAATTCCGCTTACGAACATTTCCACACGGCGTTTGGTTTCCACATTTTTGTGCAGAATGTATATGCAGTACTCCAATCGATGGGATCATCAAGGTCGCGTCGCGGCTCGACCCTCAATTTTGACTCCTCAATCTAGGCCCCGTTTAATTAGTCCAAGCTAAGATGAGTTATTGCTCATTGTTTTTCCGTAATTATATATATAGTATAGAGGCAACCCTTAAAGTTGTCATCTAAGGCATACATACATACATACAGCACACACATTAAGCGGCTATTTACCTTGTGTCAAAAGCACACTATTATAAAGCATTGGTATTTGATTGTGAGACAAAGAATGGAGAAGTTTATGAGTGTTATGGTTATACTTTTCGGTGTTATTGCTGCGGTATTTTTACAATGCGCAAAAGCTCAAACTGTACATGTGGTGGGAGATGGCATTGGTTGGACTGTTCCAACAGGTGGTGCTTCCGCATATCAAACTTGGGCGGCCAGCAAGCAGTTCGTGGTTGGTGATATCCTCTGTAAGATTCCTGCATGCCTCTGTTCTTTACTTTCAATTCCATCACCGTCTTCTTTTCTTCTTCTTTCAAATCATGAACATTATTCTCAAAATTACCATAATTTCTTCAACTTCATATGCATATTGTATCTATCTTTAACCATTTAACGACAATCGGAACTATTTAAAGTAGCTACAGATTAATAATACCACATGCATGCATTATCATCCTATTCCGATCCTCTATCATTCGTGTTTATGGTATCATATTTTTCATCTAGTGTTCAACTTCATCACAAATGCGCACGATGTCCTTCAAGTGCCGAAAGAATCCTATGACAGCTGCAGCTCATCCAATCCCATCGGCGACATCATCACCACTGGCCCTGTCAATGTAACTCTATCTGCTGCTGGCACCCACTACTATATTTGCACTGTCGGTCGGCATTGCCTTTCAGGCCAGAAGATATCTGTTACCGTCTCGAGCTCTCCAGGTGTTGTGCCGCCTACGAGTACAAGTACTCCACCTTCCACCCCAACAAATCCCGCCACACCATCTCCAACATCGGGGACCCCTGCTGATTGCACTCCAACTCCTGCATCATCCCCTGCTCCATCCCCAAGGACAATGTCAACACCAAATTCTTCATCATCTGGTGTCTTTGTTAGTTTATTCATCTCCTTGTTGTCCATCGTCATCGTCTTACTTTTCTAAGGAATAACCAGGGAGTTTGGAGTTGATCATACACGGATGCGTGCATACTATTATGTTGCAGTTTTTTTTCCTTACTTCTTTATGTAATTTATTCTCCAATGATTCAGTTTTGCAATAGAAGTACT
Source organism: Carya cathayensis (assembly GCA_011037825.1). NCBI lineage: Eukaryota > Viridiplantae > Streptophyta > Magnoliopsida > Fagales > Juglandaceae > Carya > Carya cathayensis. The sequence goes on from QGSO01000173.1 coordinate 90,869, forward strand.
ACATAATGTATTATTTGAGCAGCATATGATCAATAAAGGAATTCTTAAAAAGTAAAAGTGTCCATAATATTATTCGTAAATATTTTTATATGAAAAAACTTATTTATTATTATTTTTATATCATCCTCTCAACATTCTTATAATTATATGATGTGGCATTAAATTGCTCCATTTTCAGTTAGTGCCATTGGTGGAACCACGCATAATAGACTGAAGTTTGGGTGACAAAAAAAATATGGATTTCTGATAAAGTTCTTAACTATTGCAACAACAAAAAAGCAAAGCTTGTGGGTCAATTGTGAGATCCTTTTTTATAGTTGCCTCCAGAAAAAATTGTGAAGTCAATTATTAGAACTCTTTTTTTTTTTTTTTCAAACTTCTAACAATTAAAAATATGTGTTTTCACACAAAATAAAAAATAAAATTATTAAATTAAAGTACTCCCAATATATAAAAAGAAACGATTTAACTCCTCAAATACCTACTTAATTCATTCACAATGCCCATTCCAAAAAAGAAAAAGAAAAACTTTACCCGAATCATGAGATCGATCCCTCCGAAGTAGGACAGTAAAATTACTTTTGTTCACAAGATCTATCGTATTAGACCATTCAATCAATTTGTTTGGTGAATTAATGTAACGCATTACAGCCCGGTCGACTACCCTATATAAATGTGTTCTTTCTTTCCCAATCTTCTAGAAGATCATGTGGTAAATTCATACAAAGATTCCGTAAAAATAAACAAACAAACTAACGTGGTTTGATGTGCTAGGTTAATTAGATCGTAAAGCTAGTTTTATTTGTAAAACAGATCTAGTATATCATATGAATTAAGCCATATCAATTTGTGGATTTACTTTTATGAAATTTCTTTGAGGCTATAAAATAAATCTAATATATCATATAAAATCAGGTCAAAGCTATTGATCCTCAATTCCTTTGCTTCCCACATAAGTCTATAGATGCAGCACCTATAAATATGGAAGAAATTCTTTATCTATATATAAAAGGAATTACAAAACATGATTAATATTTTACAAGTGACATATTTTAAAAGAGAAATGATATTTTCAGTCCAAAGGTGTACTAGTACAGGTATCACGGACTCCCACTTAAAAAAGTGGGTAAATCTAATACCCACATGGAAAAACCATTTTTTTAATGACAGAGTACTCTATTTTTTTTAAAAGTAGCATGGGAAACTTGTACACTGTATAACTATATCTAGCATTATTATTTAATTTTAAAATGAAAATTAATTATAGTATAGAGTAGATCCAACGCACTATGCTAATTTTATGTCCGTTTATGGATTTCATTTTTGTTTATAAGGCTCGTGTTAGCGAGCAATGCCATTAATTAATTATATCCCGTCCCAATTCTAATAACGGCCTGTACTGTATACAAAACTACGTACGTACCAATATGGTTGAAACTGAGTTGTAGCAATCTAGAGTACCACGTCGGTCCTGCAATATTGCAAAAAATAATAATTATTGTCGATACCATATATATGCATATAATAGTCTTGACTGCCCGCATACTGTAACTAGTTGCAGCTAGCTAGCCCAACTTGATTCTTTTCTTTTCTTCTCGATCTCGATCGATTACGCATCTGCATGTGTGCCAAGCTAGAGTACTAACTGATTAATACTTAATATTAATAGGAAACGGTGTAGCTATGGATCTCGATCGATGACGTACAAAGAAATTTCAAGTCCGGAAGGTCGAAATATTGTTTGAAATTTATAAATTAATCGAAAATACACAGGAAAATGATGAGGCCATGCAGCATGCAAGAAAGGTTCAGCACTAACGGTACCTATATATATAATATACGTCAGGTCAAATCTAATATTTATATCCAAACGTTGATTAATAATTATATATATATATTTATAGCGTGTAGTACTTTACCTTTAAAAGGCCAGCTAGCTAATGGTCCAACCTGCAAGTACAAATCAAAGCCTATTGAATGATAAGTGTGTGGTCCATACAGCGCAAATTAGTACGTAGAACAATTCCGCTTGCGAACGTTTCCACACTGCATTTGGTTTCCGCATGAGGCAGATTCCACATTTTTGTGCAGAATGCATGTATATATGGTCCAATTAATGATGGGAGCCAGGTCGGGTTGCGTCTCGACCCTCAATTCTGACTCCTCAATCTACGTTTAATCAGTCCAAGATCAGGAGTTCTTGCTCATCATTTTTGAGTTATTATATATAGTGTAGACTGCAGAGGGAACCCTCACATTGTCATCAGAGGCATACCAACATACATACATACAGCACACCTTGAGCAGCTACCTAGCTAGCTTGTATCAAAGGCATTATTTCAACATAAAGGGAATTGGTTTTAGATTTTGAGAGAGAATGGATCAGAAGTTTACAAGTATTGTGGTTATATTTTTCGGTGTTATTGCTACGGTGTTTTTACAATGCGCAGAAGCACAAACAGTACATGTGGTAGGAGATAGCATTGGTTGGACAGTTCCAACGGGTGGTGCTTCCACATATCAAACTTGGGCAGCTAGTAAGCAGTTCGTGGTTGGTGATATCCTATGTAAGATTCCCGCCTCTCCATGCTCTTCATTTTTAGTTCCATCTACGTCTTGTCCTCTATTCTTTAAATCATGGACGTTAATTCTCCGAAGTACCATAATTTCTTTAACTTTATATGTGTTTATCTCTTAACTATTTAAAGACAATCTAACCAAGCATTTAAAGTAGTGAATAGCACCAAATGCATTATCATTCTATTTCGATCTTCTGTCATTAATGATATCATCTTCTTACAGCGTTCAACTTCATTACAAATGCGCATGATGTTCTTCAAGTGCCGAAAGAATCCTATGACAGTTGCAGCTCGTCTAATCACATCGGCGACACCATCACCATTGGTCCTGTCAACGTAACTCTGTCCACTGCTGGCGCCTACTACTACATCTGCACTCTTGGTCAGCATTGCCTTTCAGGCCAAAAGTTGTCGGTTACCGTCTCTAGTTCTCCGAGGGCTATCCCACCTACAAGTACGAGTACTCCACCTTCCACCCCAACAACTCCTGCCACACCATCTCCAACATCAGGGACCCCTGCTGATTGCACTCCAACACCTGCAGCATCCCCTGCTCCAACTCCAAGGACAGTGTCACCACCTGATTCTTCATCATCTAGTGTCTTTGCTAGTTTATTCATCTCTTTGTTGTCCATAGCCATGGGCTTCCTTTTCTAGGGAACAAGTGTGGAATTTAGAGCCGATGTGCACTGTGATGTTAAACTTTTGTTTGCTTATTTCTTTATGTTATTTATTCTCCGATGATTGAATTTTGCATTAAGGCTACATAATGTATTATTTAAGCAGCATATAATTAATAAAGGGATTCTTACCAAGTAATCGTGAGTGCATAATTAATGGTTTTGATCCCAAAGATTTTTATATTTCTTTACTGTCGACAGAAAGTGGCAATGGTGGCCACATGACATAAATAGGAGTGGGGTGCAGCTGTACCTATTGAAGTTCGATGAAAAATACATTGGGTCTCTAGCTATGAAATTTTATAAAATTGTGAAATTTCTTAACTATTGCCCCCACAAAAAGGTTATGAAGTCAATTTTAAGAAAGAATTAGTCAATTACTAAATTTTTGTGTAGATAAGAGTATACCATACATGCATATTACTTAAATGGTAAGATTTTATTTAGAAGATTCAAATTTTAAAATCCACATTTCAAAAAAAATTATGACAAATAGACAGTGTGTAGTGTAAATGTTTTAAAACATCAGTATCATGTGACAAAACCTTTCTAAATTCTTAAAAATTAAAAAAGTTTGTTCACTCACCCAAAACAAAAAGGTCATTATTTGTAAATACTGTTGTCGCAATTTTTTTTTATAGCATTAAGAATATTGAAGTCATTTTATATAAATATATATATTAAACGTTTTTAAAATATGAAACTTGTAGAGATCCATGATAATGAGTTTATTTATTTATTTATTTATTTTACATTAGCAAAGTTTATTATTATTATTATTATTATTATTTGTTTTAACTAAACTTGACACGCACCCATTGAAATAAAATCATGATTCTGAAATGAGGAAATTGCAACAAGATCGGAATAACAAGTTTTTTTCCAAATCCATAATTATCCCAGACCACTTTTCAAGCAATTAATTTCAAATAACTCAAAGAAAAATCCGTAGATATAACTCTTTGAGCTTGTGTGTGGTGGATGGCAACTCCTTAATTAGAGCCCGACTACCTAATTAAAATATATATATATATATAGAATTTACATTTTAAAATATTTAAATTTGAAAATATGTCTCAATGTATATGAAAATGTTCTAATTGTTTATATTTCCAAATATAAATCTCGCCTAGATCATTTAGAATTGGAGTTAAAAAAAAAAAATACATATTGACGTGTGGATGGAAATTCAGGCCTCGTTTGTTTATCCAAATCTAAATTATCTCATCTTCATCTCATCTCATAATTATAACTTTTTTAAATCTCCACATCAAATATAATAAACAATTAAATTTTTTCAAATGTTAAAACAAAAATAATATTAAAAAATAATATTATAATAATATTTTATTCAATTTTTAATAAAATATCTCATCTCATCCCAAGATCTTATATTATAATAATATTTTATTTAACTTTTAATATTAAATTACTTGGAAAGCAGCTTACTCCTAAAACCGTCCTACCAAACATACTCTTGCAGGCCCACGGCTTTTCAGCCGAGATGAAATGGGTGTCGTGGGCCTTTGGAATTTTTATCTTAAATTTTAGAAATGGGTCAGGCCCAAGAGACGTACTTCCCGATGAAATATAATTTCTAAGCTGGGCTAACCTCTCAAAATAATGTTTCAATTATTATTGCTGAGACTCTTCACTCCGCAAACGGAACTTTCATGCCTAGTTTGAAACAGAGTCATCTCAATTCATCTGAATCGAGTTTAAATTAAAACATAACTCAACATTTTAATATACAACTCTTAAATAATTAAATATCACTCAACTCAAAACTTATTTACACATGGAACCCACAACTTTTTTCAACTCAACAGTCCTTTATACACAGTATCCACAACTTTTTTAAAGTACTACCTATAAATACATATAAACTCATCTTAAGTGTGTTCCCCCACAAAACTCACTACATCATCTCAGATTTTCAACTTCCTATTATTCATAAATAAGTCAACATAGCTCAACATCTAAACATAGCCTGACAACGCTATTGATGGCAGTTCTTTTGCTGCTAGCTCCACATAAATCTATAGATATTACACATGCACTAACAGTACATCTTAACGCAATAAAATTAATTACTTTTAGATTTGACTTACCACATCAATTCTTTTATAAATTTCCTTTTTTTAGTTGTATTTCCCAAGTTCATGCCAAAATTTGTAAGATAATTGAGACACAAATTATTATTCTAACCATGCTGCAGGTTATGAAATTATCTTGATACTTATCATTTTTTTTTCTTTTCTTTTCTTCTAGATCTTGATAACGTGTGCGAAGAGTTAAAGGGAAATTAATTAGGATTTAATTAATTGTGCAGAGATCAATTGATAACGTAGAAATTTAAACAACCGCGCGTGTATATATATATATACATATATATATGCTTCTGGAAGATTGAAGTTGGAAATTTAATTCATTTAGAGTAGACGCGGGAAAATGAAATGGCGTAGAAAGCTGGATTCCTAGCCCTGGAGAGGCCAGGCAAAGAAAGGTTAAAAATCGGCAGTTGGCATGCATGCAGTTCTTCGCAGTTGGTATATCTTTATCTCGTTGCGTAGGTATAATTAGCACGTACCTAATATATATGTACGTACATTTTAAATAATAATAATAATAATCTTAATTACTTGTGGCAGCTTCTTGCAGGTGTGTTCATGACTTTAAACAAACTAATTAAAAGTCACGAGGCATGGGTCCACCAAAATTAATTATATAACCCAAGATTAACCCAAAATTAAAAGTAATTATAGCAGTTTATAACCCAGTGAGCTAGCTAGGTAAATCAAGGGACGAAACTAAGATTTTAATTATATACATTTAATTTATATGTAGGAATAATCTTATTAAAAAATAAAAACTGGGGCATGCATATATATGTCCCTGCGCGCGGGACCTCCTTAATTATTTAATTAGTTCCGACGTCTCCATCGGTAATCAAAACTTATTATATCAATTTTCTTTAAAACTAATATATACGCATGCATTCCCTAGAGTCAAGTTTGCACGAGTGAAGAAGATGTTTTAATTTCGAGCAGAAGAGTACGTACGTACTTAATTATCATGTTTTCCATAATATCCCGATGATTAGCAGGCCAAGTATTACTAGTCCAACGAAGTGGTAGCCAAACCCTAATTGAATGAATGATAAATGTCTGGTTCAGAGACAGCAAGGTACGTAGAACAATTCAACTTTCGAACTTAATTTCCTGCAGACCGCGTTAGGTTTCAACATGCTGATGATTTCACGTTTTTGTACAGAATGGACCGCCTGGCTAGCTCCACCATTTCAATCAATCGATGCCAGGTCGGTCGATCGCAATAATATCGCCGGCGCTCCACCCTCAACCAAATCCCCGTTTAATCAGTCCAAGGGGAGGTATTGCACTTCGTTTTTTTGGTCATTATATATAGCTCAGAGGGAACCCTCACATTGTCATCAAAGGCATACATATTACAAACATACATACATACAGCACACACTGAGCAGCTACGTAACTTGTGTCAAAGGTGCATACAAAATTGGTTTTAGATTGTGATCGTCAGAGAGAGCTAATTGGAGAAAATGCAGAAGTTTACTAGTACTTCACGTGTGGTTGTTTTGGGCTTAATTGCTGCGGTGTTTATACAATACATGGCGGCACAAACAGTACATGTTGTGGGAGATAGCTTGGGTTGGAGCATTTCACCAGATGGTGCTGTGGCATATGACAACTTGGCTGCCAATAGGAAGTTCGTGGTCAGTGATATTCTAAGTAAGATTCCTAGCTACTTGCTTCTTGTTTCTTCTTCTCTTTTTCGTCAACGCCAATATTGATCACCACCATCTTTTTCTCCTTTCAAAGGGGCATTCATTCTCCAAATAACAGTAATTTTTTTAACTAATTAACATATTGCTTGATCTATCGGTGTAAGAAACCTAGTGCACGTACTGATAGAAAATAAAAAGAGTAATGTGTAATGATTAAACAAAAAGTCTATTATATCGAATTACTAGTTTCTAATACATCATATGCATGCATATGGTCATAATCTTCCAGCTCTCTCATGTGTGTATGAGATATATGATCGAAATATCATGTGTCTCTCAGCTTTCAATTTCGCCACAAGTGAGCATGACGGCCTTCAAATCCCAAAAGAGTCCTATGATTCCTGCAGTTTAGTCAACCCCATTGGCGAGACTCTCACCAGAGGCCCTGTCAACATAACCCTCTCAAATGCTGGCAACGTATACTATATTTGCACCTTCAACCAGCATTGCCAATCAGGCCAGAAGTTAGTCCTTTCCGTCTAGGGCTCTTTAGATGCTACCCCACCTACAAACAATACTCCACCTTCAGGCAGAACTCCACCTTCAACCCAAACTCCTCCTAGAAGTACTTGGCTTAGGCGGCGGAGCACTCAGAACAGCCCACCCCGTCAGGCAGCCAGTGAGCAATCCACCGGCCCAACGGCTCAGATGCTACCCGCGGATTCTTCATCATCTGGGGTCTTGCTAGTTTCTTGGTCACATTATTTCCCATAGTCATGGGTTTCCTATTGCAATAAATTAAGAAGAGGAGAATTTTATTCTAAATTGATGATTAAGCTGTTTCGATCGAGTTGTGGGCAACGTTATGGTTTTCTTTTGTTTTAAACTTTTATGTGATCGATTGTAATTCTTGTAAGTGTGGTTGAGGTTTGAAGTAGAACTATTTAATATAATTTTTGAGCACATGATGAATAAAGGGATCCTTTGATGTTTTTTTTGGTTACTTTTTGGTTTTAAGTTGAGATAAAAGGCAAAACTTATGAGAATATAAATCTACAACAACAGGATGGCCAGACCACTGTCTCGCCTGATGACAAATTAAATATTATTTGGAGATAATTCTATCTTAATTTGGACCAACTGAACTTTGAGACAAGGCCATTAATTGTAGGCAATTCCAACGAAATATTATGATTATATGATGAATTCCTAAATGCTGAGATATATATTTGAGAAATTATATTTGCAGTTATAGAGTTTGTAAGTGTTAAATAATATTATTTTCGAAAAAAAGGAATAAATTTGAGATCCATATGAAAATATTTTTTTTTAATGGTAAAACCTCATCTTCTTCTAAATGAGTACACAGCGCTTGTACAATCTAATTGTATATCGCATTTTACTACTAATCATTATAACTACAAATATCATCGCTTATAAATTATGGTCCATTCTTAGTAGTTAGTGCGCCTTAAAGAAGACTTGAGATTTACCCGCAGATCAAATTCAAAGAGGCAATGCCAGAGAAAACGAGACAAGTAGATTTTCAAATCCATCTTAATTAGATATTAAAGAAGATGAGGTCATGATAGACATGAGAACATATTAACCGTATGTTATAAATATACATATCCATCTTTTTCCTTTAATATTTTCTTAAAAAAATATAAAATATGATCTAATACTACTGAAAAAATTTACAAGCCTAACTTATCTCATAAAACCAATTCAAAGAGAGATGTTTGTTTTAACCTTATAAACATACCTAAAATCTTATCCACAATCAATGTGAGATTTATTCCTCAACACCTTCCCTCACATGTAGGCCAATATTTTTTCTGATTTTTATCACAGGGTAAGTAGCTTAGGCCCTCATTCACCCTGTAGCAAGCTCTGATACCATGAAATTCATAAGGCTAACTCATATCATTAAATCGGTTCAAAATAATAGATTTATTCCAACCTTATAAACATGCCTAAAATCTTATCTACAGATAATATAGAATTTATTCCTCAACAGCGAATGCATGCAATGGTATGCACATATATAATTTCTCAAACAGAAAATCTACATAACAGTCTCACACTTTTTTACACCATTGAAAAATATGAATTTACTATTTTATCCTCTGTTATTTTACACTGGTGTGTTGGGTATGGGGCTGCTGTGTAGCAGTGCTCTTTCTCAAAACTCGGTTCTATACTACCTACTTGATCCAGCTGTACTATATAAATATATATATATATATATATATAATATTTGTATATCTAATACCTTCATGAATACAAGTCGTCAGTACTGCAGCATTAATGTGAAAATGATAAAAATATCGTCTTGGCCGTCACTGGTTCCCATAAAAAATGCACTTTTTTTTTATGCCATTTTCTAAACAGTAGTTAATGATTTATGAAATATTTTTCCTGCCTTAGCATTATTTTTTTATCCTTTTCCTCTCTCCGTCATGAAAAACTTGCGCATATATAGAATGTTCCACGTACTCATGTACGTCGAATTACTTGTAAGATTCGGTTAGCAACATCAAAATCTTTCTTGTTTTTAAATGATCAGTATTTTTCACTTGTTTTAGATCACTTGCAAGTAAGTGGGACAAGAATCTAACTCACACATTTAAGATTCTCAAACCTGTATGATCGACGTTAAACAAGAAGGTGCATGCCTCAGCTTTTTTGTTTGTATAAGAAAGTGGTATATATCTCTTTTTCTTTGTTCTTTCTTTTTGTTCATATATAGCTTCAACGCATGTCGATCCTTTCATCGTGTTGGGTTGCCGTTGATCAAGATCAGCTGAAAACGATGTACATAAATCAAACAGAATATGTATGAGTTCCGACAACTTGAAAATTAATAAAAAGCAGATCGAGAATACTTTCGGGTGGTATATATACTCGTGTTACCATCCATAGAAATTAAAAACTGCGCGCCCATGCATCTACAGCTAGCTTGGATTCATTAAAGTTGCTGGCTTGAATTTGATTCTATTTTGTGATCAATGGGCTGGCCACGTTGATTTGAGACTGAACAATCGTAATTATTCATCTTTCTAAGCATAGATCTTAGTCTTTTATATGACTTCAAACGACGGAAAAGGGAAAAAAAGTTAATATTCTTGCGGATCATAAAAAAATAGAAAGAGCAAAATTAATAAATTAATCAATTTTCAATAACAAAATATGAAGTGGAAATATGTTGTTTTTTGCTCCTTTTAAATCCCACATTGGTATCGGTGGGATTAAATGAAAGAGGCCTAGGCCTCAATTATAAATAAGAGGCTTAGCCTCTTAGTTTAAGTGCACCAGTTGAAAGCTTATCTAGTAACTTTTGACTTTAGTTAAATTCCTCTATTAGTCTTTTGTAAAAAGGGAAGAGGTGAAAAGTTAAAGTTTTACTAGTGGGGTAACTTTGTAGGTGTGGTGAGGAGAAAAATTGTGTGATTGTAACAATTTTTCACATAGTGAATTTTCTTCTCTGGGTCTGGTGGTTTTTCTCCTGTTTTGGAGTTTCCACGTAAATTTCTTGTGTTGTTATTATTTCTCTATTTTTCTTGTTATTCCTGCAAAGGGTAGATCCTAGGGAGGTGAATTTGGAAGGTCCAAATTTCCAACAATTGGTATCAGAGCCACTAGGTTCTTTTTGTGGGGTGGAGTTTTGGTGTGGTAGTGTGGATACGTATAGTCTAAGGAGGTTCTGTCTAGGAGATTGGAAATTTTAAGTGTGTCCATTGTGACCCTCCAATCTTTCCTGGGAACTGACTTAGTGAGGTACTATTCATTTCTACAGTAAATTCATCAAAGCAATGTCAGGAAGTAGGTCTTTAAATCTTGTAAAATTTGAGGTGGAGAAATTTGATGGGAGAATCAATTTTGGCTTGTGGCAAGTACAAGTCAAGGATGTCTTGATTCAATCAGGATTACACAAGGCATTGAAGGGCAGACCAACACCTGAAGTCAGCACTGGTACTAGTGTGACTAGTGAAAAGAGCAGATCTAAAATTAGCGATGAAGATTGGGAGGATCTGGATTTGAGAACAGCAAGTGCAATACGTCTGTGCTTGGCCAAAAATGTTCTTGCAAATGTGCATGGAATATCTACGGCAAAGGAACTCTGGGAAAAACTTGAAGAGTTGTATCAGACGAAAGGCGTCTCAAATCGTGTGTACCTGAAGGAGCAGTTTCATACACTGCGGATGAGTGAAGGTACAACTATTTCAGATTATTTAAGCGTTCTTAATGGCATTGTCGCTGAGTTAGAAGCTATTGGAGTTAAAATTGATGATGAGGATCAGGCCTTGAGACTCATCTGGTCTCTTCCACCTTCCTATGAACACATGAAGCCTATTTTGATACGGGAAGGAGAAAATAATTTTTTCAGAGGTTACCAGTAAAATCTTTTCTGAAGAGAGAAGACTAAGTAGTGGAAATAATGTTCCACTTGAGAACTTAGTAATGGTAGCAGCTGGAAATGGGAAGATAAAGAACTCCATGAAGAAGAAAGTAGTCTGCTGGGAGTGTGGACAATCTGGGCACGTCAAGAAAAATTGTCCAAGAGCTGGAGCAGTTTCGGCAAGTGGCTCCAAGTCAGTAAATGGAGATACTGGAAATGATGCTAATATTGCGTCTCTCTCCATAGAAGATTTTGATCTTTAAAAGTAGACGTATACATCCTCATGGCATGCCGCTAATTCCCAAAGTTGCCATGATAGAGGATGTGTTAATGTTAGCGGGTCCACAAGTTTGCACACAGGCATTGGTTTGGCATTGATGCAGGGTGTGTGGTGAAAATTCATGTCGATGGCTGATGAACTTCCAGGAAAGCCAAATGTGGAAGTTACACCATAATTTTCAGCAAGGTCATTTTTCGACATGGGCCGAAGTGAAATGCTTGGAATTGGTTTATTCTGAGTGTGTATGCTTTTATGGTGAAGCATGATAGCAGAAGCTATGAAGATCTTCATTGAGGTGGAGCTTGGCTGTGGGATTAGTCAAAGTCGCAAGGTGGAGATTGTTGTTTTTTGCTCCTTTTAAATCCCACATCGGTGGGATTAAATGAAAGAGGCCTAGGCCTCAGTTATAAATAAGAGGCTTAGCCTCTTAGTTTAAGTGCACCAGTTGAAAGCTTATCTAGTAACTTTTGACTTTAGTTAAATTCTTCTATTAGTCTTTTGTAAAAAGGGAAGAGGTGTAAAATTAAAGTTTTACTAGTGGGGTAGCTTTGTAGGTGTGGTGAGGAGAAAAATTGTGTGATTGTAACAATTTTTCACATAGTGAATTTTCTTCTCTGGGTCTGGTGGTTTTTTTCCTGTTTTTGAGTTTCCACGTAAATTTCTTGTGTTGTTATTATTTCTCTATTTTTCTTGTTATTCCTGCAAAGGGTAGATCTTAGAGGGGGTGAATTTGGAAGGTCCAAATTCCCAACAGAAATATCAGTTTGTATAAAAAGTTTTGAGACGTACCAGTAAAGTCACGTACTAATCTATATACCAATATTGATTCATTCATATTAAAAAGTTAAATTAGCACTGTTTTCAATAAAATCTATTTTTTTATCAATCATATTAGATTGGTGCACTTATTAATACGTAGTTGTGCTTGTAACTAAATTTTTTCTTGTATAAAATATAAACAATAATAGATATTTATGATCATTTCACATTATATTAACAAGACAATTGACCAAATATCCAATATTTTTCACTAAATATTCATGATTAATACTATCCATTAGAGCTAGAGCTGCTACAGAGAAGCCCCCTCGAAACGGCGACACGAAAGGTGCCTAGTGGATAAGTACAGGAAGGAAGAAAAAATAATAAATAATAAAAGGTCAAAACTTTTCACGGAATCTTATACGTTTAGCTTTTTACCTTCCCTGTATCACTAGTTCATCGTCCCGCCCAGCTTCACGGAAACGGAAACGAATAAATATAACTTGTCTTCTCCTGCACTAACCATTCATCCATCCACCGCAGAGCAGCATTGCAACATTTTTCTTATCCTGCACTAACAATTCATCCATCCACAACATTGCAGCATTTCTCTTTTCCTTGGATAAAATACAATAATTTGTAAGGTTTTTTTTTTTTGGACAATCCGAGATTATCCTCTTATAAAGTAAGCTTTTTTTTAGAATACTGCATACTTCAACGAATCAACAGTAGGTGTTACTTTTGGTTATTTAGGAGGCAAAGTTCCACATAAGTCTCATGGAATGGATCGAGATCCATATTCTTGGATGAAAAGGACTAATGCAATGCCTAAAGCTTTTAGAAATTCTAAACCAAATTAATTAGGTGCATGAAAGTTGCCTTTCCCACATAACCATCCTTCCACTATGGTGAAATAAATTCCAAAATCGGGAGAAGCCTGACTTTTTTCCCCTCACTAATGTTAGATACAGTCATGTATGGATTGTGTAAATGTCGCGCACTAATACACGCGCTCCTTTTAAAAAAGAGTAGATTTCATTATTAAAAAATTAATTTTTTCATGTAATCCTCATATTTGTTCACATTTTTTCAAGAGGAGTTTGCGGTGCTTGTGTAACACATAACTGCAAATATTATTTCTCTTTTTTTCCATATCAAATACAAAGGAGAGATGATGAATTTGAGTACTCTTGGATTAGTCAGAATCTCACAATCAAGATAAAGGCCAGAATGATCAATATTGTCATTAGGGCAGACATCACTACAATTTAAACATGAGAAAAGTTGTTGGATTTCCTCAAATATTCAAATGCACTGCAGCTGGTGTGACTCTCTACCAGTACCCACAATTTTCACCAGAGGTTTTCGAATCAGTCTTTAGGTAGGCACCGAGCTTGTGGTCCATGCATGGACAACCAAGCCATGAGCGCTACACAAATTTTTACCATATAATATATATATATATATATGTATGTAAGTATATACATGTTCAATAAATTTAGTAAACGAGCATTCTCCGAAGATAAATTCAACTTAGTCTAGATCGATCGGCAGCCTGTCCGTTTCCTACTTGCACAAGTTTTAAGTTGACCTTAGTGCTTACGGGAAAACAAATTGTTGAATAAATTGGTGGTTTATATATAACGATAATGACACCCAAGAAAAGTATTTTCCGATGCATACGTAGGTTGCATTAATTAATCGGAGGCCAATTTCAAAAATTGCTTCTTGTCTTTATATATAAGGTCCAGGTTGCAACTCGTCTAAGCCATCAACCGATCGAAGACATTCAAATTGTGAATTCCAATTCGTAGATAAAGAAAGAAAAAATAATTGGTTTTAGGAAACTTGAGGAACTTCTTGGCGTGTTGTGTGGCTGCAGTTTTCAAAGACTCAATGAAGTTGTGTGTTTTTGCACCACCAACTTGCTACGCTACTCCATATATCTTTCCAAGATCTGGACAAAACAAGCACAACCATGAAAACTGGTATATTTTCTTCCGTGCACCAAAGATAAGAATCGGCATTTTTTTCTACTTAAATATGTGCACTAGGGCATGCACCTTAAAATATGCGATCAACTTGGGGCTGAGAATATTAAACAGTTTTTTTATATGTTTCCATATTGGCTGGGAAATGCCAGAGCCAACACCACATGATATTTCGAGTAATCTCGGATCTTTTTAAATTCGAGATATTAAGTTAGATACATTAATAAAGATCTTGTGCCAAGACAGAAGTTCCCTATTAATCAACATGACAGTCCAAACATTAGATACTAAACCCCAAAAAAAAAAAGTTACTACTACTAATCCTCTGTGATCGGCTCCACCTGAACACTCTCAGCAACAGCATCGTCGCCGTATATCTGATCCATAACAAGAACCAACCCCATGGCAAAAGCCCCATCGAAGCCAGGCTTGATGGATAGGGAGAAAACGTCCTTGCCAAGCACCACATTAGTGGAAGCATCTACTTTGCGTCTGATCTCAGCCACCGATTCCTTCTCGGCATTGCAGATCGTGCAGCAGCGCTGTCGAAAGTTCCCATCGATCTGGTACTCCTCCCCCGGGTTTTCGAACACCTCCACGTTCACGCTCGAACGCCCGATGATCGATGACCTCCGCAAGCTAAAGATCGGTTTCTGGCCCTCCCTTCTCTCCCCCTTGAAGCCCTCCCACCGATTGTGCAGACTCGGCCTCTGTTTCAACAATAAAGTCCTTGGGGTTAAGTCTTTCAGAATCAACGAGTTAAGCAGAGTAAAACGGAAACAATTTAATGCTCGATAATTGAAACGATAATTTTAAGATGCTTTTGATTTGTCATTGGCAAAAAAGTCCCTCGTAGCAGAGAGGATTCAAATCCGACCGTACCCGTTTAATGAAAATCAATCAGAAACAAACTGGGGATTTTTTTTCTTTCCAGAAAATTATATATCTGACTTCGTCCGTAATATGAAAGAAGAAAAGGAAGAAAAAAAAAAAAAAAAGCTTCATTACCTTTCGCCTGACAGTGAGGAGGCACCTTCCGTTAGCGTCCATGAGAACGATTTCACCCCTGTCACGGGTATCGGGTCCGTACGAGTCGACTCTGAAGACCAACACGCCTTGGGGATCATACACAGTGAACCCATCATTGGCAAAGAAGAGAGAGGTCTTTAGAACAGTGAGCTGGGTCTCTTGCTTATACACAAACCCAGCATCCACAACTAGACCTTCTTTCATTTCCGGCTTCCTCTAAAAATTTCCGAAGAATTTTTTAAGCACAACAACGGTACGGTTTCCTTCTTTGGGGGGTTCGAGGTATCTGTGAATTCGACCGTCGTGAAAATGTAAACGTTGGGAGGATAGATATTTATTGTTGGGAAAGAGAGAGAGAGAGAGAAGGAGGACTCGGGACTCAGTATTTCGACACGTGGAGCGTGGTTCAGTGCGTTCGACTCGGTTCAAGCCTCTTGATGGATATGGGCCACACGGAATGCCATGATTCTTGCCAGCGAGATATGCAGATGGTGGGACTCGAATACATTGAACTCGGTTACTTTTGCTAACACTGCTTTGCCTCGCTACTGGCAACTCGGAATCTCGGATCAACGTATTATTGGAACACAAGTGTTAAATATACTCACTTTTTAAAAAGTAGAAATCACAATAAAAAAGGTATAAAAAGAATTTTACAAATACAAAACAATTATCCGAAAATAAATTTATAAATTAACATAATTTTATATAATTCATTAGATAATCTATTTTATAATTTGACATATCATACCCAATTACGTTAATTTGTAAGTTTACTTTTATATAATCTATTTACGAATAAAATAATTTTCAACTTATCTCTTTAGAGTATGAATTTTTTTTTACAAAAGGCCTAAGTAAAACTTGTGCACTTTAAATTTATATATAGTATTACTCTGTTTAAAGTATTTTATCAGAATTTTTAATCGTAAATTTATTATCTTTGTTTATATTAATTGATGAAAAAATGATAGTTGCAGTCATGAGTACAAAAGTGTCGTTTAATCACATTAAAAAAAGTGAAAAAATATGAAATCCACATGAAAAATAATAATAAGTTTTTAATTATATACCTCACTTTTTGTCAAAGCGATTGCACGGCACTTACACACTCTACGATTATATGTAGAATTATTTTTAATTGATATAATATAATAACGACTGCGCTTTTTATCTATTGTAGGAGAGTACTGTTTTTTATAGAGAAATTATTTGCACAAGTCATAAATAAATAAGTCACATACAAGTTTTTTATAAAAAAAAGTGGACTACACTTAAAATAGTGTAATAAAAAAAAACTTTTATTTATTAGTATGATTCACCTTTTTACAAATGATTGGTACGAAACATTTTTATTTAAAACTTATACTTAATATTACTCTTTTTTTTATTTTATGTTGGTACTCCTGGCACGAGGGAATAACAATGTTGGCTAATGACAATGAATTGAGCTTCTTCCTTTCGAAAAATATGGGAGAGAAAATGAGGAGGTTTCTTAGGATGGAAAATGTAGAGGATAAACTGAGGCTAATTTGGTTGCTGAACTGTACTAAAATTAACTCAGTTCAATTTAATTTTAAATTGAGTCTAAAATTTAAACACACAATTTTCAAATTACTAAATTTATGTCAATTCAAAACCTATTTATACATAAAATTCGCAACATTTTTTAACTTAATATCTCTTTATACATGGGACTCATAACTTTTTTAATTTTTTTATAAATAATACAAAACTCATATTAATATCTAAATATATCTAAATACATTTTAAATGAATTTAAAAAAAAAAATTCATTCCATCATCTTTACTCACTAATATTTATAAATAATTGAGTTCAACTAAACTCAACACGACATTCATACGCAACGACTATTTCCTGCATCTTCTAACAAAGAGTCGTTCTACAGAGTAGCCATTGTAACAGCGCACTCAGTGCACTCACTGCGTGGCTGCTTCTGTATTTTCCAATTTTTTTTAACATCTAAAATGTGCATTTTGAACTACTTCTGTATTTACAAATTGTACACCACGATCAATGCCTCTCGTGCATACAGCATCAGAAAACAACCTCCATGGAAGTTGGGCATTAGCTTTCAATTTCTTCAATTCTCTTCCAGTTTAATGTTTGCAGCTACCGTCATGGGAGTTGGGCACTGTCTCACTTCGGAAACACCATGAAAACAACCTAGCCCCACGTTCGTTGACCCATACTCCAATCTCGTCTCCTTTAGCTGTGCACCACCATGTCACACAGCTGCCACAACGCTGTCGTACACCTCCATGGCCAGCCATTGAAAAGTCTTGGACGGGGTGCTCTGTTTGCGCCACATCGAAACAGGGGAAGTGTTTCCCACCGTGAGCCATGTCTCCAGCCTCTCCACGTCGTCGCCACCTTCATAGAAAGGGTCGCCGGGCACCTCACGCCACCCCAAACCGTCGCACGCCTCCTCATTGTCGCACGGTGAGCCTCTCTCTCTCTCTCTCTCTCTCTCTCTCTCTCTCTCTCTCATCACTTTCTCTCTCTGTATCTCAACCTCATCATTCCTTTGCACCGCCAACTATCGAAGAAAATGAAGGGGACTGAGGGTTTCGCTTCGGTAGTTTGAATGTTCTTGAGGGCTTTAAGGCTCGGGGGGATGACTTCAGTGGGGTGGGATGGGTCTCAAGAGGGAGATAATAGTGATGGATTTGAGAGAAGGTGCAAAGCTAGGGGCGGAATTTCTGAACGAGGGGAATGAGGGCTGAAACGGAACGGGGGGATGCCTTCAGTGGGATGGGATGGGTCACGGGAGGGAGAGAATAGGGATGGATTTGAGAGAAGGTGCAAAGCTCGAGAGGGAATTTCAGAACGAGGGGAATGAGGGCTGAGACAAAACGAGGGGATGCCTTCGGTGGGGTGGGATGGGTCTCAGGAGGGAGAGAAGAGAACAGAAATGAGTTTGAGACAAGGTGCAGAGCTCGGGGGGAAATTTCTAAATGACAGGAATGAACGTTGAGATGGAACAGGAGCAAACCAGTTCATTGGTGTTAATGTACCTAATTTACACGTCATGTGTGCACTGGATGTAGCCAAACAGTGGTGTAGATTTATTCACTAACAAAAGCACTTGCACCATGCACGAAAATCTGTACGGTCCCTCTCACAAGAACAGTATTTTAAACAGTGAGTCACACTGTAGAGTGTAGACCCGTGCATATGTGCCGGTGTGTAGATCGTACCACTCGTTGTTCCACGTTTTTTTTAATCACTCACACGTACTTTACTTTAAACACGTTTTCTTTGAAAAACAAATAATAAAAATCCCATTAAGAAGTAAACGCTCACTTTATGCAATGTTAGGTACTATTTAAAATGTGCTTAGAAAAAAAAAAAGGTACTATTTTAAATGGTGTATAAATCTTGCATATTTAAAAAATAATTTTTTATATAGATTTATATTTATATATCCATATTTTAAAAAAAAATACACGAAATTTATATATATTACTACTGCAGATATCATTACTTTTTACATTTATAGCCCTCACGTACGTTTAATTAAATCGATGCTAAACGCTAAATTTCAATACGACGAAAAGTTACGAGTTAACTGGCACATATTATAAGTCAGAAATTATGGTGAGTGTACACCACGTGTTTGAAATATTGTCTCGCGCACCTGAGTCTAATTTGACACAGTGAAAGATGCATTAAGAACATTCATGTTAATTGTTTATAATTTAGATAAAAATGATATTTTTAAATTTTTATTCATTTTTTAAAAATTTAATACATCTCATTCCTTATACTTTCTCTATTTTATTAAAATAATATTTTTCTATTATTTCTTTATTACTTTTTTTCTCTCATTTCTATTTTCAAACTTAACTACTTAATATTTTTTCTTATGCTTTGTACTATTATTCTAGTAAATACTTTAAACAAAAATTTAAATTATTAGTTTTTGGGTATGATAATATTTTTAAAATTATTTTTTTATATTTTCGTAATTATTTAAATTATTTTTAAAATTATTATTTAAAACTATAACAAATATTAATACGATAGAAAGTGTAGATTAAAAGTTGATGAGTATTATAAAAAGTATAAATGATGTGAATAAAATATTGATAAAAAATAATTTGGTGATGAACAGTAATTTCCCAAATACTTTTTCTAAATAGGGAGAATCGCTATATATCTCTTAAATACTTTCTTTAAAATAAAAGTTTAGATGTAAAGGTGATTTTGATCCGATCTCTAAATTTTTTCTTAAATTTAAAAAAAAATGTACCCCGATGGAAATGCTCTAATGGTACGAAGGTTGCCGCTTGGCCCCATTAACTTGCATTGCAACACAAAGAGAAGACAAGAGAGATCCGGATGGGATGGATACGAGTAGGTGAAAGCTAGCTAGCATGGAACAGAAGTGTCAAACCCGTGGTCGACCACCGCCACACCACCTTTACGTTTTCCTCTCCGATCGAGAGCGCTACAAAGTGGAGCAGTAAGATCGGGTGAGCTGTATGTAAGACTTTTTCGCATCCGTTTACTGTCTCTAATTGGCTGTTTAATTACGTCGGCCCCATTTTCCTTGTTCTTGGCACTTTCGACATGTCTAACATTCGAAAACCTCGTTGACTCTTGTGGCCATGTTAGTGGAAAAATGTACCAAGGTTTGTTTGCACATGCTGAAATCTTTTCATCATGTACAGCCCGCCCGACTTCTGTGCATGAGAAATTTACTTCCATATTATATTATTATATTTGTTAACGTCTAAAAAAATGCAACAGATCGAAATAAATGAATAGTCATTTCCAGCCCACTAAGCAGTTCAGGCCTCAATCGATGTGGTTTGGAGCCCTCGAAGATGGTCTGGAGCAACTGTTTAGATCCATGCGTACATTCATGGTAATGAATGAATGGAAATAAAAGCTAAGAAAATAAAAAGAGAAATATATAGATTTATAATTTATCATAGTCCTTTATTCTTACTATACAATAGAGATCGAAGGTCTATCTTCTGATGGTGGCCAGGAAAGTTGAATTCTAGAGCCAAAATCGTCTGGAAGACACCCTCGTGAAGCGGTCTAGTCTTTTTATCCTCTACCCATTGCCTTCTTTACGTCACATCTTCTCTCCTTTATGTCACATCTTATCTTTCTCCACGATACCTTTTCTTTTCTCAGCCTTTTGTCCTCTCATTCATTCTCTCTTTCTTCCCTCCTGATGAGATACCCCACCTTGGACTGGGCTTGGAGGCCCATTATCAGCTTGGGATATTTTAACCATTCCAGTTGCCTGCAATTTTTAAGGTCAATTCACTCCGAAAGAAGGCTTTGAGAATCTTTAAGATAAAATATGCAACAGAGATACTCTATAGAAATCTGTAGAAAAATAAATTTTGGGAGTGGGTCCCTGGTTTTCTATTTCGCTTGTAGAAAGCAATAAAGATTTCCAAGGACGAGATTGGGCGGGATTTGCTCGACTGCGTCAGGTGCAACCACGGAGGTCGAATTTGGCAGGAGATGGACTCGACTGTATAAAATGCGAGTGTGGAGCTTGGATCTAGTGGGAGATGTACTCGATGGCGTAAAGTGTTAACGCAGAGCTAAAATTTTATACGCGCAAGGGTGGTCAGGTAGTCAAGGAGACTTGACCGCCTATTCGGGCACCTGAGAGGCTGGGTGGTCCCTGATCTTTCCTGCTTGTAGACTCATTATGAAAGTTTTAATAAGCTGGGCAGCCGAAAAACTGGACCCGCCTCTTTGGTGTGACAGAGGTCGAGCAATTTGTAAAACTGGACTTGCCTCTTTGCCGTGATGGAGGTCGAGTAGTTCATAAGACTCGGCTCACCTCGTTGTGACAGAGGATGAGCAATTCGCAAGACTGAACTCACCTATTGACGCTCATAGGGAAGGTAAGTAGTAAGTTAGTTCATTTGTAAAAATGTCTATCGTTGTCAAAAAACATATATTCATCAGATCTTTTTGTTTTCGAAGGTGTTGGTGAATTTTTCTCTTCCGATGTGAATTGTTATTAATCTTTCCTTTTTGCCGTCAACATTAGTTTTTGTTTGTAGCATCCCACGCAAAGTGGTCATGGAACCCGTCAACTCCTTAGGCCCAACTTAGGCGATTGATAAACCTGTCAACTCGTTCTCGAAGGTGACCCATGCAGGCCAGTGGTGAGCTTGGAGTCATGTTAACTCTAAAGACTCTTTCTCGAAGGTAATCAGCTGGCAGCAATTATGGCACAAGTGCAGACACTCGACGCTTGCTAGTGGAAATGTTGTCTCGGGAGTAATGTTAAACAAAGTGTCAAACTGAACCCACCTTGTTGATATGGCGGTGTTAGGGAAGTAAAGTAGTCAGACTGCTTGACTGTGCTACAAAAGCCAAAACGAATAGCGTAGATAATTTCCAATCACAAGTGTCAAATTTGTACAACTAAATCATCCCGTTAGAGTGTGGTGAGGTTTACGGCGTGCCGCAAAGGCCTATGAGCAGCCATGTTTCGGCGATAACGAAAGTCCGAGGAGCCCACATACATGTTAATGCCAAAAAGTTTATTTTAGTGGAGACATATTGAGACGTCTGAGTGGTACCCAAGCTCAGTTTTGTAGTCGGTGTTTCACACCACAGGAATCAATTATGTCAGCAAAAATAAAATTCACATAAAATTTAGAAAGAGACAAACCGGGGTATTTTAGCAGTTGTAGCCAATTATTCTTTGACTGAAATTGCCCGTTGTAGGTTGTTTTCTCTTCTCTTCCTCGCTCTTCTTTTCTCCTTCTTTCTTTTCTTTTGTCATTTCTTTTCTTTTCTCTTCTTATGTTTTCAGTTTGTCTGGCATACATTGTGCGGCTTTGATAACCTGAGTTGACCATTTGTTGGGACATGTGACCATCGCTACATCCCTCTTGGCCATGTAATTTCTTAGGCAGGTAGTCTCAACAATTATGCTAAGGGTGTTCATGTGCGGGTCCCCTCGCTAGGGAGTTATGGTCAGAGAAATAGGCAAGATGCTTTGGGTGAGACATTGGAGGCTAAGACATGTGACTGCCCACTACATGCATGTGGTCGAGATGGGTAATTGTATGGCCCGAATGAGTTTGTAACTGAGCATGTAGTTAAGTCCGTGACGGGTTGGCGAGGAGCTCATAGTTACTGAGGAGTGTAAGTTGTGACCAAGAAGTGCGATGCCAAGTAACTTGGCCGATGAGGGTGTGCCCGACGCAATGTGGTTGAGCAGGTGAGGTTGTGTCACTCATCCCATGGGTGAGGAGACATGACCAGTAGGGAGGTTTCCCACTAGCATTTTCTATGGTCGAGGAACACTATACCGACGGGGTGGTGGCCGTTGGAGGACCTTAGAGTCCGTAGGCCGCCAGTGAAGTGATCACCGGGCGTGCATATCCCCAGCACACAAAGCATGTTGCCCCAATGGACGAAGGTCACTTTAGTAGCGGCAGAAATCGCCAACAGCCTAAATGGTGATTGCCTGTGGGACAGAGGGCTCATGCCAATTCGCCATGAGCTTTTCGTCAGTTACATGCACTAGATGCGGGGCTGTAGGCCACCTCGTGTCCACCATAGTTGGCAAGGACCACCTTTGAGCCTGCAGAAGACACCGACAATCTGAGTGGTGACCACCGATGGGGACAGGGGAAATCACAATTGTTTGTTGTGAGCACGTTACGCATTCAAGGATGCAAGCCACCGTTTGCTGGCTTTGGTGGTATGGGACCACTCAAGAGAGGACAAACAATGCAGGCAGGCCACGTGATGGCAGCCGACACTCTCCCCTTGTCGCACCATGGTTGGGTTGAGTAGTTTTGGCCACGTGCACTGCAAGGTGCACTATTCATGGCTCCGCCGAACGAGGGCCACCATGGTAGAGCCAGAAACTACCGGCGATTCAAGTGGTGACTGCTGGCGAGTCAATCGGGCTCGCAAGGGGACGTTGTGAGCCTCTGGGTGCACGGCAATGTGCACCCATGGTGCACTGTGTGGGCGTAGAATGCATTTAAGTGCATAGTACTCCCCCCTCTTTTTGCCTAGTGCTCCCAAATGCGTTGAGCATTTAAAACTCAAGTGGCGAGTAGCTTGGATTATGCCTCAGTGAGAAAATGTTCACTCGCACTTTTGTTTACAATAGTGTTGTTAATAAAAATAAAAAGTTGAAAGGCCGATAATACTTATTTGGAAGAATTTCATTTGCTTGTTCAATGGTTATTTAGCTTGCAGGAAAATCAACATTTTCTCACTTCAGATGTAGAAAGTAAATCAGATCTTATAGACAAAGCCAATTGTTCACGCCTAAAAATAGTGCAATAAGTCGGAAATGGAGAAAGAGTCATCCCCGGCTAGTTGAGACAGTTCGAGCCTCAATTAGTGTGATTTGGAGCCCATGCTAGTGGTCTAGTGCGGCTGTATGGTGCCGGTGCATACATCCATGGCAGTGAATAGAAATGAATGCATAGAAAATAAAGATAGTGAGACACATAGATTTATATGGTTTGACGTAATTTACAGTCTCTCATAGTCTCTTATCCTCACTATATAATGGAGATTAGAGATCTATCTTTTGATGGTGACCTTGTCGTTGGTGCTTCGATCGTGAGGTTGAAGAAACACCCTCGAGAAAGTTGAAGTCTAGATTGAAAATCATCTGGAAGACGCCCCCGTGAAGTGGTCTGGTCTTTTTCTTTTATCCTATGCTCCTTGCCTTCTTTACATTATATCTCCTCTCATTTATGTCACATATTCTCTTTTGTCTCAAATAACTTTTCTTTCCTTATCCTTTTATCACCTCATTCGTTTTCTCTTTCTTCCCTCCAGATGAGACTCTATACCTTGGGCTGAGTTGGAGATCCATTATGTGCTTGTGATATTTTATCCCCTCCAATATGAATAAAAATTAAAGGTAGAAACATATACTGGCCTTTATTTTACATTAATTGACATATATTTTAATTAACTTTATAGATTAATTAATTAAATAAAAATCATTTAGAATAACAAATTGTAATTGGTATGATTGTAGATAAACACATTCACTTTTTTAAATGAGTTTTATTACATACAAGCAAAGTCACGTACTAATATGCGTATGAATACTGATTTCTTTATATTTAAAATTTAAATCAACATTATTTTTAATAAAATCTACTTTTTGACTAATCATATTAGATTGGTGCATGTATTAATGCCTAGTTATACTTTAAACTAGATATTTTAGATAAGTGATCAAACAAAGAAAGAAGTTATGGACGAAAACTTGCCGCATCTTATAAAGTTAACGACAAGATGTGCAATTCGAAGAAAACCATGTTTTGGATGATTCATTCAAGTTGTGCCAAAAAGTGGACGGTAGGTGATGGGACTATATGCTCAGATGACACGTACATTTTCTTATGACACAAACGTTACGATTTTTTCAAATCTAGTCAAGCAATTGAAGGATAACACTTTGAATCCACAAGTCAGCCACATAAATAAATAAAAAACGAACCAAAAATGAGAATAGTCAAATTTGAAATGAAAAATATAATTTATCTAAAATAATATAAAGTAAAAAAAAAAAAGTGAAATCTTGAAAAAAAATGCACATACGAGTCCCACAGGCCACGGGCCTCTTTTTACATAGTTGGGCCAAGAAATGGGACAAAACCCATGGGGTATAGCCCACACCCTACTAAGTATCAATAAGGACATCATGTATCAGTGTATTAGTCTCAATAATAAAGGTCATGGTTCAGTGGCCCATAATAAAAATCGTGGATTCATTTTTTAAAAGGCTTTAGTCAAAGTAATTTTGCATTTGCTTGGCAAGAAAATAAAATGGGAAATAAAACATAAAGTACGTGGAAATGTAGAAGCCGAACAACCGAATAAGTGCATGTTTGAGGTTGTGGTAGAAAATATTACTTTTAACTTAAGGTTTATAGCTTAGAGCTTAACGTAATAAGCTCTACTATTAAAATGCTATTTACTGTTTAGAATCTGTATGTCTAAAGCACTTTCAAATATATTAGATTTGTTTGGAAACGAATTTAAAAAGTACTTTTTGAGGTATAAGTGACACAAAAGGGTATATTCTTGATAGAAATAAAAGTGTTGTCGTTGTGGTAAAATAGTGAGGATTTTTTCGTAATATACATGTCACAAAAAAATAGGACTTACTTTTTACAAAGTGCTTCTGACAAAAAGCATCACTTTGATGCTTTTGTTGAAACGCATTTTTTTAACTTTTTTTTATTTAAAAGTACTTTAATATAAAATTACCAAACAGGTAAATTTTATTATTTAAGTACTTTAAACCATTTTAAAGCACTTTTTAAACTTTCCGCCGCAACCCCAAACAGGCTCTAAGACAACTCGGACAATAATATTAGAAATCCATTTCCCTACACTGAAAACGTGGGTTCGATCTCTTTCTGTCTTTATCTGTTTCATGACGTTTAACAAGCAAATTGCAAATTGTTCGTATTCTTCCCAGATCAGTAGAAATAGTAAGAGGCCAAAAAGAATCTTCTAATAAGAGAACAGACTCACTACTAGTGCGGTCCTAGAACTCATTAGAACCACTATCAATTTAAAAAAATATATATATATATGTGTGTGTGTGTGTGTGTGTGTGGAGGAAGGGGACACAGTTTGCCTCGTTTTGATGTACAGGATCGAAGCCAGGCCAGCAGCCACTTGTTTTCTTTTTCTTTTTTTCTTTTCCAAGGCATATTCTTTGGTTTTACTTGGTTTTTTCCACGGCAATCTGTTGGTTAATTACTTGGGTTTGTCGCAAAAGCCATCGTGTATTGCCATTGACGTTATCTGGATCGAGAACTGAAGGAAAAAGGCATAATCTTTTTTATGTTTAATATTAATGTTACCGGTAATTTTGAAAAAAAATAGATTTATTATATATTAAAAATATAATTTTTTTATATGAATATGTAGTAATTTATTTTAAAATAATTATACAATGCTTACACATCCATAACTATAAATATATTTTTTTTTGAAAAATGACTATTCTTAAAAGATAATTGTGAAATGAGCATGAAAATAACTTTGTGTCTACTGTCTACCGCTGTAAAATAGAGAAAAAAAAAATTCCTTTGTTGTATTTTACCGGTCATTGGGAAGAAGTAGTATCTTGGAAGAGAGCAAAGGTCGTCTGCTTGAAAAGTAACTAGTAATGTATATCAATCAATCAGCCGAATATGTATCTGGGCAAGACCAGGTTCTGTGACTTGGGACTGTTTGAAATTGGGTAAGCTTTTTGACCGTGAGCCTTTAGAGTCGGAACCCTGGCAAGCTACTCTTGAATGATTGATTGATATGTCATCTCCGATAGAACGACAGTGATAGTTCTTAGCCGTTTTGTGCAGGTTTAACGTACTGCTGAGTATTTAATTGTTGATAAAACGACACCTCTAATATATTTGTATGTTTTTCTGACTGAGCAAGTGACAACTCGAAGAGAAAAGGCAGTTATTACTTGGGAACTAAAAGCTGATAGGCTTTCATACTTTTACATTTACATGAGAATCAGAAATTCAGTACTGCAAAACTAATGAGGATTCATTCGCATTCAAAGCCACGGCCACGCATGCATTATTCAAAAACAGATAACAACTATATGTACTGGACATGGGTGAGCAGGTGACCGTAGAAAGATAACCCCCATCTCTAATTTCTTTGCCGGTCTCTCACATGTACTACAATGTTTTAGAGGGTTAGCTTGGTTTTTAGCAAAGAACCTGAAACAGAAAGGCGGCACTGAAATAACCCTCGTTATTTATGGCATGCTTTTAGTTTTGTATTGGGTACCTCACACCAGCTGCCAAAACACGTTGCTGTTCAATCTGTAACATGAAAGGACCATCATGGCGTTAGACTTTCGTATTCAATGGAGGAGGTATGATGGAGAAAAGATTGAGAGATTATAATACAAAAGAAAAGAAAGAGGGAGTTTGTGGTTGTGGATGTACTTGGAACAGTTCGTGCAACTTGTTTTTGAGGTAGCAATACTCATGCTCTAGCAGCTCCAAAGCTCTCAAACACCTGAAGACAAAAAATCCCAGATTGTAAAAATTCTCTAGCAAAATTTGCAGCGCAAACTCTCTACTCTCTAGGAGTAAATAGCCAAAAAAGCAACGCTTTGTCGTGCACTCCTCTCGCTACAGGGGGAGAGAGAGAGAGAGGGTGGTAAAAAGGTGAAAGGGAAAGGTGCGAAAGCACGAGTCTAGAGGAGGAAAGGGCGCACCCACCCGGCACGGTTGTTCTGTTCAGAAGAAGCGCGAAAGGCGACGCAAACGTTTCTGACTCTTTTGGCACCTATGCTCGAGCTGCTACCCATAAACTGATTCAAATGGATTCCCATTTTCTTGTAGTCCGGGAAGTCCCTCTCCATCCTGTCGCAGCACAAAGACACAAACGCAATAACCAATTTAACCCCATTATAATAATCAGAACAAAACAAACGTTAAAATTCAAATACTTTTACCATAACCCGTTTTGGCAAAACCAAATGTTGCTTGTGTGAGTGTGGGTGCGTGCGTGTGTAAGATATAGAGAGGGACTCACAGCAGTCCTCTGAGGTTTCTTAAGAGCTTCTCAGACTCATGAAAATAGATGTTAACAACCTCACAGACAAAGTTCGGAGAGGTCTCATCTTGAAGCTCCTGAAGCTGCAAGAATTGCTCATCCAGCACACCCTGCAAAAACAAACCACCTGCAACCGTTATATATCTTCCATACACGCCCGACGTAACATAGATATGGCACTCAAAAAAGCAATCAAAATTGTAGCTCTTTGCTTGACAAAAGTAGGGAATATATAGAAATGGAGATTTCAGTCTGCTTTTTATCATTTTTCCCCGCAGAGTTTGAGAATTCAAGTGATATATACTGGCATTGGAACGACAATAACAGCGAAAGAAAATCATCAAAGAAACGAGAAAGATTACCTGGTGGAAGAGTAAGGCGAGCAAACGATTCATGTCGGCCCGCAACCGATCCGCACCCAACCCAAGCATCCAAATAGGAAGACCCGTCTTGGCTAATCACTCGTGAACCCGAAAACAACAATAATGAAGTAGCTAGCTAGCTTGGCTTTCAATCCCCTACTGAGAGATTTTTGGTTTATTTTCTACCCTTCACTTGCTTCGGGGTTTAGGGTTTTGTGTACTTCAGGAGCGCGGATACAACTTGGTCGTGACAACTATTTAAAGGCAAGCGGTGGCCTGGACCCCACCGTTGCAACAGCTAGCCTAAAAGAATCCTCCCAAAAGTCACCATAAAGACTGTATTTTTACACGCACCAAAAGTTTTGGGCACTTCTTACTTGTTTTTTTATGAGTAATACAGTCATACTTGTTTTTTTTTTTTTTTTTTTAAAGAGTACTAAGAGATATTAGTAAAAATTAATCATTTTTACGTATATCTTATATTTATTTAATTTTTAAAAAATAAATGTGCGATGTTTACAAATTATATGACTGTCAATATAATTTTCCTTTTTTTTTAATAGTACTTTTATATTACTAGAGTTATCTCCTTTGGGGATTACATACGCTAGATGAATGTATCTGTATGGAGGGAGATTACTTGCTTATCTTGTGGTGCCAACGAAGGTGCATGGCATGTGAGTTTTATTTATACCTAAGTTAAGTTATGCTACTTATCATCCCATACTAAATATTATATATATTTCATTTTATATATTATATTTTTGTTAAATTAATTAAATTGTTTTACTTATAATTCATATATTATATAATTGTTATGAAAAAAATTAAAATAAATATAAGATGTGGCATATATAATACTGAGTAGAATTCTTGTTTCAAGAGATGTTAAAAAATAAAAATAAAATAAAATTTTAAAAATAAAAAATAAAAAAAGAGTAGAGCTTTTGTAAGATTGAAGAAGAGGAGTGTCACGCGCGAGACTGAGAGTGGGTTGGAATAAATTAGAAAATGGGAAGGAGGCCGTGCAGTTTGGAACTTATCGAGGTGAATGAGGGGTATCTCCCCGACCAGCCTACAAACCACACTTCAGTCCGAACTGGGATAAGCTGAAGGGGATGGTCTTTACCTGCTGTCCCCGTAACCGGTCACCTCGCGTGCTGTCTGTTTGTGACAGAGCGGTGAGGCGTTGTACCCTCACTCCCACCCGACAACTGCCTGTAACCGGCGATTGTCAGTCACTTCACTTCTCCTTAAATTGATATAGAAGAAAATATGAAACAATTCCTTAAAAAAAAAACAAAACCAACACTGCACAGAACCTTTTTAACTTTTTTTTTTTATCAAAAAAAAAAAAAAACCTGCCTCGCATTCTTTATTACACCCTGCCAATCACATCCACTGCTTCACCTTTTCTGCCTTCACTTCATTTTTATTTAATTTTGTGTCTCTCTCTGTGTTCAGAGAACAATGTTTACATTTGTTGTTTACTGTTATGGCAGAGCTTGCTGTGAGCCTGCATTGAAGTATGGGGAGGAATGGAGCGCCCGGGAAAGGCTCTGGGTGGTGGAGGTGGCGGTGACATGCGACCTACTCATGAAGTCATCTTGACACGTGGCAAAATAGATAATGCCTTTAGTCTTTCTATTTATAGTTTTGCTAATATAGGTAAAATATCATATTAATCTGTATATCAATACTGATTTTTTTTATATTTAAAATTTAAATTAACATTATTTTTAATAAAATCTATTTTTTTTACCAATCACAATAAATTAATATACATATTAGTGCACAGTTACTTGTAACTAAATTTTTTCTTTTAGTTTTGTGTTAGTGGAAAAGATACTTGAAAAGATAATCATGTTATCATTCCTAAGTTCGTCTCAATTTAAAGGTTCATATATATATTTTTAAAATTTTTTATTTAATGATTAAATAAGTTTTTTTCTCTAATCTAATGATTAAATAAGTTACTGTTAATGTGTTGATTTTTTTTAATATTAACAAATTTTTAGAAGTACAATTTACACTAAGTAGCATAGCCAATGGGCAAATCTAGATGGCATAGTAGCACAAGAAATTATTGTATTAGCTTGTAAAAAATTAGACTTTACCTAAAAAATATAAAAAAATAAATTATTCTTTATTAATAAAATTTATATTTTTATATCAAAATTTATATAAAAGTTATCTATAACTTATAACTAACATTAGTTGAACACTTTTCAACTTGAAATTGACGATGATGGGACTTCTCAAAAGGGTTGGTGAGAGGTATGATATGTATTATTGCACAAATCATTCAGTATCTCATTACATAATCAGTACGGTACTATTAGGTCACCCAGGAACATTAACGTTGTCTCCTTACTTGTTGCAAACTTGCAATATGTATTATTGCACAAATCATTAAGGTATCTCGTTGCAATATGTATTATTTTAACTAGCTTTTTGTTATAAGAGTTTTCCATTTGGCGATAGGATTGTCAAGACGAGTCAGTGCACTTTTCCAACAGTTACTTTAAAACAAAATGCACTCACTATAATCATCATGGCCTACGGTCATGAAACTATAATCCCAATCTCCGATTGTATAAAAAATGTTACTTTGTGCAACTTTCTCCTAATAAGGAAGGACAAAAACTATTTATTTGTTTCTAAGACCATTTATTTTCCTTATTATATAGTACTGTTGCATTGGTTAGAAAATGGTGTTTTTCAAAGTTCCCCTACCCCTTACTCGTGTATTGCTGTATCCTTTAATTATATGAGTAGCACTATAGTTATTGATAAAATGTCTCAAGAAAATGTCCCGATAAGTGTATTTATCTTTCTTTTTTTAATTTTTTTTCATGTATTTTTTTAATCATCATAAACATTTAAAAAAATACAATATCACTAAAAAACATTTCCTTAATCATTATGTAAAAAAGTGTCGGGACCAAACTCTCGGTAAATATAGCATTTTTCTAATTATAATATATTGAGATTGCTTAAGAAAAAATCTGTGAAAATAATTACAAACAATCTTTCTCTTTAATATTAGGTACATCAGAGCCAACTCTCCTAATTTCATTTCAAATTAACGCTAAAATATCCCATACCGTGTCTAGTTAAAAATGAGTTGAAACCATCCATTCAAATAAGGTTAGATATATTTATTGTAACAGCCCGCTAGAAATTCAATAGTGGAATTTCTATAGACATTAGAAATCTTGTGAAAACCCCATAAGTTTTTACGAATCGGCTAATCGCATAAGTTCTAGTATGTCAACATATTTAGTTTTATCACTCACTATGGTGCCAGAAATGTGATTTTTATTTGTTTGAGGTAGTTAGAAGTGTCAGATTACGTTATAGTTTACGCCACTAGACTCAGTTGAATATTTAGGATTTTTCAGTACTAAGTTTATTATGCACTTTTTCGGAGTGAATAGTAACCTCGATAAGCGTACTAAGTGCAGTGGTTTCAAAATCACAGTGTGAAATGTCCAAATTAGGTTAGAGAAGTTTTATTTGGACACTTGGCAAGATCTTAACCACACATAATGAATAGTATTAGATACTTGGCACAAAGAGAAACCATTAGATGGATTTGTGAAGGAAATCAATGTGTGAGATCATGCCACCTAAGCAAAACAGTTTTTTTTCATCTGATCAACCAAATTGAGTTAGATGAAGAGGGTTTCAACCCTAGTAAAACCCTAAATGGTTGGAATCCTTTTGAAACCCCAAAAACTTGGTTGAAACCGAAACCCTAAACGGTTTCCCCAAACCCTAAAGTTGGCATTCAAACCCTTTTTGATCCAATTTCTAGTATTGTGTTTAATCACTTGATTAAATCACTTTCACATGCTATTAATTTCTCAAATTCCTATTATGACATCTTTATCCAACATTTTAAACCTTAGAAATTTGATTGGGCCAAGAAAAATTGGATTTGGGCTTGATAGCATCTCAAACCCTAACCAAACCCCCTTTAAACCCCAAATTGAAGCCCACTTGGTTGAGGCCCACTAAGGCCCACTAAAGCCCACGAATTTTGGCCACCTTGGCATAGCTTCTTGGAGAAATTTCCTCCCCCACTTGGCAGACCATTCATTGCATCAAGTTGCACTCATTAATATGGAGGAACCCACCCCATCAAGTCCCATGTCTCATAGCCTTTGTAAGTTGTCTTTTGCCCCCCACTATCCTCTACATTATGTCACATGTCTACACCTCCACTCAATGATCATTAAGGTCCAAATATTCTCCCTACAGAAGTCTTGAGTCGTGCAAGACACACTTACTTCACTTTAATCATTTCTTCACCCCGTTCTTAGAGAGAAACCCAAAAGAGCTCTCTCGGGCAGATTTCTGGGTCTTTTTGCGTGGAGTTTTTCGACCCTTTGTAAGTATTTTCACACGATGACTCCTTCATAAAAGTTGTTCCTCTTTGAGTCTAGTTTCCGTAGATGTATTTTTCGTATCATTCCATGGTCATTTGGTCGGTCAAAAGTATTTTTAACCATGGAAAGGTCATTCTGGGCGTGAATCTGGAGAGTGTGTTATGTTTTGGAGTTTTTGACCAAGCTAATGGATATATCTTGGTCCGAAAATTTTATGGAGTGTTCTTAGAATGTGTTTAAGAGTTTTCATTGAGGTTTTGTTGCATGAATAAAGATTTTGATGATAGATTTTATTAGATCTAGAAACATGAAAACTGGAAGTGACAAAACAGTTTTTATTTGGATAAAGTTTGAATATTTTGAGGTTTGATCTTACTCTAAAGGCTTTGATATTTTTATATGATGATCCTAAGTCTCTTATTTTCATGTTAGGATGTTATTTTGGAGATATTTAGTATTAGTTTCAAAGATATGATTTTTCTATGCAAGAGAATTTCGGTTAGGCCTAAGATTTGATGTTTTTAGGTTAGATCCATGTTTTATTGGGTTTTAGCCATGTGATTTTAATTTTGATGGTTGGATATTCTTTAGGACACGTTTTTAAACCATGTGATACTTTATTTCAAAGATCTCACCTTCTTAAGCCATTGATCAAGAGATTTATCAAAGCTAGTTAAGAAAAAGTTTCTGTTTTTGGACTAAGTGTAAAATCAAAAACTCCAAGTGTTATTTTTGTGATTTTGGTGACTTTAGTTTGATGATTTAAAGCATGGTTTATCTGAGGATGATGTTATGAATATGTTAGAAGTAAGATTAGATTTTTTGGAATTCTTGGAGATGTTTTGATTTAAGGACAAAGCTTGTGATTCAAGTGTTTTGATCTTTTTACAAAAAAGTTTGGTGTTGATTATTAGCTTTTTCTAAATGGATGTTTCAAGTATGGTTTTAAACTTAGGATTGGAAGATGTTTGTTGTAAAATTTTGGTTTAAGCATGAGTTTTGAAGTTGGAAGGAATTGTAACAAAAATCAAGAGAAATGGCCTATGGATGTTTCGGCCATAGTGTGTTTTCCATAGTGTTGTTTTGTTTTAAATTTTTTTCTGAGTTGATATTTGAGTTTAGAACAAAATTTACATGAGGAATGTAAATTTTGGAAATTTTTGGAGTTAGGATATGAAATCCTTAAGTTATGGGTAAAATGGTCGTTTTCCCACATGTAGAGGGTAAAATGATAATTTTACTCTAAGATAACTTGTTTCCATGTTTCTAATTGTTAGTAATTAAATTTCTAACTTTTAGAATGACCTTTTACAGTTTCTCGTATATCGCACTTTATTCTCGTAGAACGTGACAATCGAGGTAAGTTAGCCTCTAACTTACTATCAGTTTATTGTGTATGTGTGATGGGTAAGAGAACTACAATTTATGTATGTATGTTATCGTATATGCCATGTCATGCTATGTCATTACATGTTTATCTGCTACGTATGATTTAATCTCTCATGAATAATTATCTGTTACATAATCTTTTCTATCATACAATGATGTATGTTATAAGTATGCCATGTTAAGTATGCCATGAAATGTTATGATTAAATCATATTGTGTCATTTACAAGTATACGCCATGTTAGAAAAGTATATGATATTAATTAATATCTCATGCATTAAGAAAGATAAGACATGTTATGTTACGTATAATACGTGGGGCCACAACAACTGTGGAGTACGTATTATATTTTATGTTACGTGAATACGTGGGGCCACAACAACTGTGGAGTACGTATTATATTTAATGTTACGTATATACGTGGGGCCACAACAACTGTGGAGTACGTATTATATTTTTATGTTACGTGTATACGTGGGGCCACAACAACTGTGGAGTACGTATTATTTTTTATGTTACGTGTATACGTGGGGCCACAACAACTGTGGAGTACGTATTATATTTTATGTTACGTGTATACGTGGGGCCACAACAACTGTGGAGTACGTATTATATTTTATGTTACGTGTATACGTGGGGCCACAACAACTGTGGAGTACGTATTATATTTTATGTTACGTGTATACGTGGGGCCACAACAACTGTGGAGTACGTATTATATTTTATGTTACGTGTATACGTGGGGCCACAACAACTGTGGAGTACGTATTATATTTTATGTTACGTGTATACGTGGGGCCACAACAACTGTGGAGTACGTATTATATTTTATGTTACGTGTATACGTGGGGCCACAACAACTGTGGAGTACGTATTATATTTTATGTTACGTGTATACATGGGGCCACAACAACTGTGGAGCATGAAGTATGGGGCCACAACAACTGTGGAGCATACACTACGTGAGACACAGCAATTGTGACACGTAGAATACGTGGGGCCACAACAACTGTGGAGTACGTATTAAGTCAAGTTTCAGATCAAGTGCATGATAAGTCAAGTTTCAGATCAAGTTCATGTTTTGTTATGTACACGTACATGTTATGTTCATGATCAAGTTATGTTCCAAGTTCATGTTCACATCATGTTAAGTTCACGTTTACAGTATGTCTCAAGTTCACGTTTATGTCATGATATGTTCAAGTTTATGTTATTTTCAAGTTCATATTTATGTTATGCATGTTTACGTTCATGCTACATTTCAAGTCCATGTTATGTTTTAAACTCAAGTTCATGTCATGTTAAGTCAAGTTCAGTTCACGTTTAAGTTCTGGTTATGTCATGTTATATGTCAAGTTATGCTATGCTTATGTACGACTTTACTTATGCATTTATGCTTTTACTGCCATGCATGCATCTTTAACCTGTGTGTGAGTTTTATGTTAACTTACTGAGATTTGTAATCAAATCTCACTGTGGTAGTCCCAACTACCATTCCCCCCGAATGGTAGATCTTGTTACAGGACCCAAAGAAGAATTGGAATCTGACCATCTGAATACGGTCATCTAGGCTACGGTGCGATGTTGATGATGGTATAGTATTTAACTTAGGTTAATGCTTGTACTTTTGGAGTTGTATCTCAAGTATTCTTTTGATCACAACCATTTTGGACTAGTGTAGTGATCACGGCTTTTTAGTATGTTTTTATGTATGAAATATGTTTCAAGTATTTGGGATATTTTTAGTTTGGTGCATAGTATTGCTAAAGAAAAAAAAAAAATATCCGCTGCGAATATTGCATAATGCTAGATGCATGTTAGGAACATTGCATCTTATATGTCATGAACGGGGGCAGGTAACCTTGTGTTGCATGTCTCGACGCTTCAAATGTCCGTTCAATCCCAAGCGGAATTTGGGGGCGTCACATTTATAGTTCCCAAGTTTCGTGTATTTTTTTAACAAAAAATTTATGTGAAGTTATTTTTACGTATTATTTATATACTCCTTTAATGTAATTAGTTATGTCACATTTTTTAAAAATAAAATAACTGTTTTAGCCGATCACATTAATTGAGTGTGTAAAAAATAAGTAAAATGGACTATATGTCACACAACAAATATGTCAAATTTGTGCATTATGATATTATATATAATATTAATCTTCAAATAATATGTCACGGATAAATAATAAAAGTACGAAAGAAGATGTTACATTGACAAGGAAACTCGTGCGTAAATACGCTAACATACATAAATGATCCCAAAAAAGAGAAAATTTCCAGAATCGTATAAGTTTTCTTTTACTGTTGAATTAATCGAAGACCTCAATTCGTATCAATTGGAATGTACCGTCCCTTTCACTTTTGTCTCACTCCCACCTGAACGACAAGACCATCCATAACTAAAAAATTCCACTTCAATAATATATTGTCTTTTGTCCTTCTTCGGTGAATATGATTTTCGGTAGCAACACAATTAAAGTGGGTTAATATTAATAATACACGCTTGATCTTCTCAAATATTTATTTTTGGTTCAATCGCTGTTATGTTATAGGAATATATATATATATAAAAGAAAAGTGTTACAATTATTAAAAAAACATGTACAAAACATATACAAAAAACTTATAAACTACGGTTCATATTATATATTAAATCTATTTTATAATAAAAATAATTTTATAATTTAACGTATCACATCAAGTCATGTTAATTTATGAATTTTATTTTTATGAAATCTTTTGATACGCAATATAATGGTAGTATGGATGTAAATTATTTTATGCTCCAAGCACGTCCCCAACTATATGATATTTTAATGAAAAATAATATTTATAGTCGTGAAATACACAAACGCCGTATAATCATTTTAAAAGAATTGTGTAAAAATTATTCCTTGTGAGGGCCTTCGTGCGCACGAAGTGAAACCGTTCGTTTCGCCCTAAATTGAAACAAACCGTTTCATTCATCTCAGAAACGAACTCTCCCCCTCACGTGCCAAGTGCCAACTACGAAAAGTGCCAACCCACCCACACGTAAGCACATTGTCTCTCTATCTCTATGCAGATGATTTCCAAAGCCTCAACTGCTATGGATATCTTTCCTTGCTCTAGGGTCTCGCTTTCTTTCTTTTACCTCTATTGTTTGTTTTGTATATTATTTTTTTGCTTTTCGTTTAAATATGTGCAGAGTTATAACACGTCTGTTGCAAATTTTCATTTTCCTTTCTTTTTGATTTTGATTGACTGTGATTTTGCGGTCTTTCTTCTAATTGTTATGGTGGAAATGTTATCATATGCCTTTAGGTTTTTCCTCTTATGTTGGGGTAATATTTGTAACCTTTCGAGAAAATAACGATTGGGATTCTTGAGAATAGTTTGATTATTACATGGTCGGCGACCAGTAAAGGAGAATACGACATCAACTGTGCCTGATAGAGCTCAGAAAGTGACCGACGGAGTTGGAGTTTTACTTTGGGCCTGTGTTCTGGTCTGGAAAAGAGATAAAAAGTGAGAGAGGAGTTCTTGTTAGGGACCCTGGTCTTGTCCCTAAACATTAAGTCTACGAGCTCGCCTTGGTGATGTTGGTGACCGAGTGATCTTGCCAACTTGCTTGGCTTTCAACAATGGGTAGGTGTTTGGGATGTGGAATGGTGAAGATGGTGATGGAATTAGGTAGTTTAGGGTTAGTAATTCTCTATGGACGGCTTGGCTTGTTCATTGAGTGTAGAGCCAAGCAGATTGGGCTAGGATTGATGTGAGTGAGTGAGGCTAGAGTGTTTGGCTATGGAGCAACAAGGGTGGCCGAAATTACCCAATGAGACTTAGGGTGGTGCCAAGGTGGATGGGGCTAGGGTTTTGAGAAGATTCCTAAGTGGTAGGAATCCTTGAGGATTTGGTGGGGCTAATTTGGTAAGTCAATGTTGACTTGAGAGATTTAAGGAATGAGAGATTTAAGGAATTGAAGAGGATTGTCAATTCCTTAAATTAAGAGATGAAGGATTTAATGAATTAATGATGATTATCAACTCCTTAAATTATGGGATGAGGGATTTAAGAAATTGAAGAGGATTGTCAATTCCTTAAATTATGGGATTGGAATTGGAGGAAGTCAAGGCTCTTATAAGGAATGAGTTTCCTTATGGAGCATTGGGGGTGGACTATGACAAACACTATAGTGGGCGGAACTAAGTGCTTGGATGGATCAAATGAGACAAATGGAAGAATGAACACCAAGAACAAAATGATGAACACTCAAGAACAAAATGAGGAACACTCAAGAACAAAGGAAAATGCTTAAGAACTTGAATGAACAAAAGGTACAAATCAACTAATGATTCACGGATTGCACAATAGTTGAAATAAACCTCATGAATTGATAACTTGACAAAAACAAAGATAACAACAACTTGGATTCACGAATTGCACCAAGTTGCAAGATCAAGATAAATGAATCACACCTATTCACGAATTGCAAGGTGTGATCCTCTCTTTGGGATTCATGAATTGCACCCAAAAAGCCCAAGTGCCTAGCACCGATTGATGATCTCCTAAACAAAGTAATCCTCCTCTAGGGAATTTGCCAAAAGATATGAAAGAAAATACTAAGGGTCCTATTTATAAGAGTTACAACTTGGAAACCCCCAAAAGGCCCCTTGGAAATAAATAAATAAAAATAAAATAAATAAAAAGGAAATAACATAGTGGCATGGGCCAAGTTGGCCTTGGCATGCATGAGCCCATGGTGGGCTAGGATGGTTCATGGTGGTTTTCGGTTGGTCCATGGTCAAGTGGTGCTGCATGGCTTGTTGATGGTGAGCCATGGTGGTGCATGGCATGACTTGCTGAAGGTGAGCCATGGTGGTGCACGGCATGGCCCAGGCTGGTGGCCTAGGCGCTGAGTTTGCAGGGCATGGGCTGGAGCCATACGCTAGATGACATGCCTGGTAGGCATGCCACTGACCTGCTCCGCAAGGCACAGGCTGGAGTCGTGCGCTGGATGACACGCTGTAAGGCATGCCACTAACCTGCACTGCAAGGCACTGGTTGGAGCCGTGCGCTGGATGGTGTGCCTATGGGGGCACGCCATTGGCCTGACTAAGTGGTGTGGGGGCACGCATGCATGCACGCAGATACACGCTCAAGGGCATGCGCAAGCCTGTGCGCGGTCAGCAACCTCCACGGTCGCCCGCTGTGTGTCATGATTAGAGCCAAGGCATGCAAGCAGGCCAGCCATGTGACTGTCCTGACCCTCCATGAGTTATGCCGAGGTGTGATCCCGAGTAAATTTCCTGGGGGTTGTGACAGTTCTTCCCGTAGGGAGGGAAGATGAAGTGAAGGGTATTTTTGACATTTAAACAAAATTATAGGGAAATTACTTAAGCATCCTCTTCGTGCACATGCAGGCCCCCAACGGGGATTGTAAATTGCACTACTCATTGAATAAATACAATATTCACGTGAAAAAGAAAAAAAAAATTAATAAAAGATTTTACTCTTTCTAAAAAAAAATATATGATATTTACTCACTTTAATAACTATATATAATATTATTCATTGACTAATACTAGTTTGATATAATGTATATGATACAGAGTTTGCAGCAAACCTAATCTAGATGATGGGTTTGGCCGTTTCAGTCATGAAGCATGTTAATTTGTTTATAGTTACCTCGATTTACTCAAATGAAAAGCGTGCTTTGTACTGACGTAAGCAAGCTCCATAATATTCTTACTAATCTGAGGTTTGTCCTTGTGTTTTGTCAGATGATAATCACATTAATTAGTTCATGTATTTTTAGTTCCAGCTAGGGATACATTTCCAATTTCTACGCACACTGGCCCCATGCCAATGGCTGCCGGCCAGTTTAATTAATTCATTAATCCCTGTCTCCAACAAACAACTGCTAACAGCATGCAGCATGGTATATTAATTATATATATTTTTAATATTCGAATGAGGGCCGGAACTGGAAGAAGGTACGAAAGCATGCGAGTCTGTATTGACTTGAGCAGAATCGTGTTGGAGAGGAAGTATATAAGAAATGTCTTGATTTTAGAAAGAACTTTTGAAGGCGATCATACCCATGTCAAAAATAAAAAGAATGGCTTCCATTTGAATTTACCAAAGTAAAAGAGAAAAGCTTATCCTTAACATAGACTTCATAATCATGCATAACGCTTTTTTGCTCCCGTGCTTACTTACCATAGCCACTATTCACGCAGAGCAATGTATTCTTTTTGTCCCATCATTCTTAATATAATTCCCACACTTTTGGCTTCGAAATTCCAAATGTTGGGGTAGGGTGTCTCCTTCTTCCATAGACCCTAAAGTTCATGAATGTCGCATATAATATATATATGTATATATATATATGCTATGTTTTCAAGACATTGGCAAAAGCTATGAAGCCCTTATGTGATACATGTCATATAATAATACAAGAGAGGACTCATTGCTCGAGACATTCTCATTATAATTTTCATTCATACATATATAGGATGGCTAAAGTTCCTTAATATGGGTACTGTTATTTGAAACTCAAGTTTGGTTTTGAGTCAATAGATCATTAAAGACTCTATGCAGTCAGAGCGCATGGTGTGCTTTAAGGTTAGCTCCATGCCTGTCCTTGCAACATATTAAAGTGTTATTCACGTCTGTCTTTGTGGACACCCATGCTTAGATAATCTATTTTTTAGGAGAAAATGGAACTTTTCACCCCCCCATAACTGTTTTTCAGTTTAATCCCTGAACAATCAACTCTATTTAAAGAATAATCAAGTCGAAGCAAACCGAACCAATCCATATATATTATTGTATGACAAGTTCGGATTGTCTATTCGGACCAAGGTTGTCAGGCCCATTTAGGCCCATTATCTTTGATGACAATCCGAATAGTCTTAACCTTCAGCTATTGCTGTTTATTTGATATGCAAAACAGGATAATGTCCCACATAGGTGCCTATATATATGCTGAGTGAAAAAACAAGGATTCATTTGTAAATTATGCGGGTAACTTCCATAGCCTTGACAAAAAAACATCTCCCGATTTCAAGTTAAGTACGTCTAAACTACAAAGCCAATAGTTTAAGCAGCAAAACTTCCTTTGTTTAACGCCATTCTTTGCTTTTGGACATTGGTTGGAAACTTAACATCGGTTGCCAATCCAACAAATTGGAGAAATTTTACCACGTACCAAGTCATATCAAGCTGCCACCACTCAAGGCCATGTCGAGCAGAGTACTCAAAGGCATGGTGGTTATTATGCCACCCCTCTCCAAATGCAAGCAATGCCACCCACCTTAAACAATCAGAGATTCAAGATTATAGATAAAACTCCCAATTCGAATGAAAAAATTTATGCACATTGGAATGCAGTAAAGTTGTAATTAATACCAATTGTTCCTAGACAAATCACCAGTGTTCCAAGGTTGCCGTCCCCAGACATGGCAAGCCGAGTTTACTAGCCAGGTTATGTGGTAAACCCATACAGTCCTCACACCCTGCAATGCCAGAAGCAGCAACGCTTAGGATTCTTTATAAAGAATTACAAACAGTAATTTTCAAGTTTCAACAACACAATAAAGTGGCACTCTGCTGTCTTATGTTTACTGCAGGGAAATAGCTTCAATCACCTAACAGTTCAACTGCTAGCATTTTATGATATTCAATCAAACTCCAAGTGCCTGTTTTGCCCAACAACTTTTCAAACGCCCATTCGCTCTTGGGGACACGGATATCATCCATATCTGGTAGCCTGAAAACATGGTCTATCTCACATATTGTTTTACTTATCGAAATGAATTCTACGTGATGGACAGAGGGAAAAACTACTATTTTATAGTGTGAGAGGTGGCCGCTATATATTCAAAGTTCTGTGTTGTATTTCTAGAGTGAAGGCCCATTAATTGAATCCATGGATTAGATTAACGAAATGAGTTAAGTGCGAAGTCGGCTGCCTCGGTCAATCAATCCCAACACTCCCATCCGAGTGCTATGGGATTGAGCTCCAGATGTAATTTGTGACCCAATCTACACGAGAAAGTCAGTTCTTGCAATTTAACTGCAGAGTTTCTCTTCATTGAATTGGTAAAAAGACACTACGAACTGATCTGGTTTGAGTTTGATTGATATTTTTTTTTGTTTCAGTTTGGGAGTCTCAGACTTTTACCGGATGCTACTCCCAAGCAATTCAATTAAAAAATCCTGAGAGGAAAGAAGAAAAGAAGAATCTTCCTCACCATTCCCCACACGAGGAAGGGGAATCCTCCCGATGCATATAGCAGAATAGCAAGTGCAATTGGATGAAAAACGTATGTCTTTGCAAGAAACCTGTAGAAGGGCTGCTTTTGTAAATCCCCAACATTGTTTGTTCCTCCACACTGCGAACAATCCCACCCAATAAGAAAATTAATCTTTAGAGCATATCACCAATATACATGTTTGTGTTAAGTGTGAGTAAGAGAGATATCCATACCCTTTCAATCATATAACTGGTATCGAAGAGCCAACTCATATGACTAAACCAGAATCCTTCAGTGGGGCTATGAGGGTCTCTCTCAGAATCACAAAATTGGTGATGGTACCTATGTGTGCTTACCCAGTCAATTGGGTTCCCCTGCAACCCAGATACATGAACGAAAAAAATATACCATAAGAAATTCATACATGCTACAACCATTAAAAACCAAAATAAACGCAGAATCTCTCGTTACCATTCACTATGAAATACTCCTTACCTGAAGTGCCAGAGCCCCGCAATAGGCAAACGTGTACTCGAGCCATTTGGGAAGCTTGAAACTCCGGTGTGAGAGGTTCCTATGAAATGACAGCGTGATACCAAAGAGACCTGTCACGACGTACAACGCCGTGGACACCGAAACGGCACCCCAATTGAATTGAAACGGTGCAAAAAAACAAACGCAATGCATTGCCAAGACAACACCAGCAGTGGCAACATCCCGAGAGTTCCATCTCCTCCCCCAAAACACACTCCTTT
The DNA here is from genome assembly GCA_011037825.1 of Carya cathayensis. NCBI lineage: Eukaryota > Viridiplantae > Streptophyta > Magnoliopsida > Fagales > Juglandaceae > Carya > Carya cathayensis. The sequence goes on from QGSO01000173.1 coordinate 134,096, forward strand.
TCCGGTTCACGACCACGTCGGATAACAAAATTCTCCCACAATTTGCTGTCTCTGCCGCTGGCTCTGCTGCTTCTTCCAATGCTGCAGTAGTAACAATGGCCGGCGCTCTTAGATCGGCATTATGACGCAAACGGATGGAGAATTTTGGGGTTAGTAAAAACGTTTTAGGTGCTGAAGTGTTGGATATGGCCCGAGGAATGACAAATACGGCCAGTCCCGGCCGCTGGGTTCGACGGCGCAGAGGAGAAAAATTGTGGAGTTTGGGATTAGAGAGTGGAGATGTGATCAAAGCCATAAATATTGTATTGGAGGCTTGTGTCGCAAGTAGTTGTACGAGAGAGAATTATATACTTGCGAGTGTACGATGGAACTGGGTTACTTTCGTACTGGTGGTGCAGAAAATATTGGCATCTTGCGTCTCTTTTGGAGAGAGTTTTGTGGAGCGTAGCGTTTGCCGCGTTGCCAAAACTCGACTTGCAAGTGGTAAGGCAAAGGGAGATAAGGTGGGTGGAGCCTCTTATCTAATGAAGTTGGATCCTTACATATTTTTATTTTTTCGTTCTTATTAATTAGTAAAATTCTATATACCATAGTACTATTATATCACTTTTATCCTACTATATAAAATATATAACATATTTATCATCATTAGATATATTTTTTATTTAATGATTTTTTATAATTTAATAGTACTAAATATGTCATATTTTATATAATAAAATAAAAATAAAAATATGATATATAGTATTACTTGGATAGATATAGCAAGAAACATGTGCTTTTTTTTCCTAAAAAAGGAAAAAAATATGTATCTCCGTTATTTTCAAAGTGCCAACTATATTGGTACGATGTATCTCCATACCGATGGTGTGAATCTTGGCCTAAAAATATGTCAGTATTTGCGTCTTTGACATGGCCTTGTCAGGCCACGCCGTCCACTTTTGAGAGAGACGAAAACCCACCTGTTACACCACAAACTCTTGAGTCTCGTTCTTCTCATTTTTCCTCCACTGCCAATCTTGCAATTATTGCATGGCCGTTTACTTTTGCGCTCTATGATTTCAGTTAGGCCGAAAAGGTTGTGAACTTTCTATTTCATTCTATGAAACTTTCTGTGGATGAGTTTTTGTTCCTCTCTTCAACCATATCATCTACGCACCCATTTTGTTATCAAGGCCTGTATGGATACATAATTAAGATGATATTAGATATTTTGAATTGTAATAAAAATTTTGAATTAAAATGAGATGAAATAGTTTGTTAAAAAAAATGTGTTTGAATAATAGTTGATATGAGATAGTTTTTAATTTTTAGGATATGAAAAAAGTGTGAGTTCCACTGTTTTATAGAAAGTTGAATTGTATACTGTTCATGTTAGTTTTACATTGTTCATACACGGTTCATTGTCAGTTTGCACTATTCATTACTGCTTATTTAAGTGAATGTTTTTAAAATTAAGAGACTGAAATATAGTGTGTTTAGATATAGAAAACTATTGTACGGTATAAATAAGATGAAAACATCTCATCTGTATCCAGTAACCAAACTAGACCTAAATAAAAACTATGTAAATTTTCATTTAATACTTCTAATTAGGTTTGAGATTTTCATTGTAGTTTTCTCGATATGTATGAGATTAAAAATTATTAGATATTCTTGAAGGACGGGCATATCGTATTCCTATTTTATCATAAGATGTTATGTCAATTTTAATTGACGTTCACATAAACAATTTTAATTACTTAGTATATTATGATAGGATAAGATTACTGATTATCTGTATTTCTAGAATAACTTATAATTTTCTAGGAGGGCATATTCCAATCCATTGTTGGAAAAATAACAATCAATGTATTGGATGGAAGAATGGCACCAAGTTCTTTATAAGGTTTGAATCTCACGAGTCATTTTAGCTACACCTAACCCTCTCTTGTCATTAGATTCCATACCACTGTTTTGTTCCAATGCTTTGCAAACATAGCAACATGTAGTGAATTTCGATGCAATGAGAATAATGGCTCAAGTTGACTGCAAGGACAATTCAACCCATTTACAATAAAAAATACTATTTAATGAAAAGAAAATGTTACTCGCCCCGCTCAGCGATCCCGTTGAGATGTCCCGCTTGACATGGACACGCCACCTAGCTGGCATTTGACTTTTTTTTTTTTTTTTTTTTTACCGCAACATGAGACCACCTTCCATACTTCCGTTTTATTTCATTTCTCCATTTTATTTCTTCCGTTAGTTGCTTTCTCGTAACTCTGAATTTTCCTTCCGTTACTTGTTTTTTCCCCCCAATCACCTTTGCCTCATTTGACTGAACCCACCCCCCCCTCCCCAATTGACTGAACCATTTTCCTATTCCATTTCATTTTCTGTCAAACCAGTGCCCACTGCACCCAAATCCATCCTCAACCTCTGCATTTTATATCCTTCCAATGGGGCTAGCATTTTCACGGCAAACCCCCGACATCGGGTAACGTTGCAGAATCCCAGACGGTGGGGCTACCATTTTCGATTGTAGCACGGTGGGCCTAGCATTTCGTCTCAATCAGGTGATGGTTGATTTCTTTTACTTTTGGTAAATAGAACTTGAGATCATTATGCGATGGTTGAAATCTGTATTTGGGATTGGTCTTGTAAATGAGTTTTGTGTGATGGTTGAAATCTGTATGTGGGATGAGTCTTGTAAATTATTTAAAATTTGTATTTGGGATGAGTCACCTTTAAACAAGCTTATTTGTAAAGCACCAAGTGCTCGATAGAATGCCACAATGGATGAACCCAGCACTTATCCAAAACCTAAGGCCACTTAATTTTTCACAAAGCTTATTTGGGATGGGTCAAGTGTCATGCATGTTGATCTAAACATATATATTTATGAACTTAATTTCTGAACTAAAATTTAAGCTCATGTTTTTTTCTATATACGAAATGAATTCAGAGTCATGCATGTTGTTCTAAACATATATATTTATATACTTAATTTCTGCACTAAATTTTAAGCTTATGTTTTTTTCTATATATAGAATGAATTCAGAGTCATGCATATTGATCTAAACATATATATTTATGTACTTAATTTCTGCACTAAACTTTAAGCCCATATAATTTTTCTATATACTACGTGCTTCAGAAAATACGTGACAAAATATTAATACATAATTTGAAAACATTCTCCAGTTGGGAATCTGAACTTTGGACATGTGAATACTCATTGATTCTGTTACACATTATTTCAAACATATATATATATATATATATATATATGATGGAGGGGCACATATCCTGCAAACATATATATCTGTTTAAGCCGAAGCTATTTGTTTTGCTTGTGATGCATATGGGCCATTAGTTTTGCACAATATTTGCATTGTACACTAATAACTAGGTTTCTAATTGTGTTACTTGTTAAGTTGCAAATACACAGGGGGTCTTGATTGATTATAATGTCTGAAGCACGTAGTAGTACTAGCAATAACTTACGCTCAAAAAACTCTTGGCAAAATGAATACCCAATATGCTTTGTGGTATTAAAGCATGCCGACGAACTGCGTATACAAAAGATAATGAGGGGCGTCGATTTTTTAGTTGCCAAAACTTTGAGGTATGATATTTCACTCTTGTTTATACTTCAAAAATATTTATATATATATTTGACTTTTTTTTGCTAAGTGAACAGTAATCCTTGTTTGATAATGTGTTAATTTATTTTGTAGATTGTGCATTCTTGCAGATATTTTTGTTGGTATGATCCGAAAATACCACCATATGGTGAGAAGAGAATCAACCGTTTAAAAACCGAAATTCAAAAGATAAAATTGGCAATGGATATATAAACAACTCGACATCAACTAGAAATAGAGATTGAGAGGCGCAAGAGAAAGTTTGAGAGGGTCATTGTAGTTTTAATTTCAATGTCATTGGTACTTTGTTTAGCCATGTTTTTTGGGAAATTCTGAGACAAAATGTAATGTATGAAGTTAATTTCATGTAATCTTTTGGGAAATTACATTTTGGAAAATCTCTTGATGTATATGTTTACTTGCTAGAAATTAGAATGCTGTAGAAACAGCCTTGTCTAAGGGGTTATGGAACTTTTGTCTATAACTTTAGAATGAACTAGCTCAGCTGTGTGCAGCTTTAATATATTGGAAATTTTTCCTGAATATCATTATTATATAATTTGCTATATATTGTGTGGGCAGAAAAAACTCTAACCACACGGGAACTTAATTTTCTTGAAGTTTATATTGGAAACGTGGGAAAAGGAAGCGGGAACTTCCTTTCTTGATACTCAGCTGTGTATGCACATGAGTGCAAACTTTCAAATAAGCTTTGCAACCTGCTATATCAATTTCTTGCATACAATTGAATATATTTCTGCAGAATTATGTCCTTGATCAGCACATGTCATTGAGTCTACCAATCACCAAAAAAATTTCGGTGTGGTCCCTCCCAAAAAATTGTGGTTTCATTACAAAAATAGCAAATAAAAAAGTGGTCTCTCTAAAAAAATTGTACTTTCATTACAAAACCAGCTCCCAAAAAAAGTGGTCCCTCCTACAATCAGCCTCACATGCTTCCAAAAGCACAGTATCTACCAATCACAAAAGTCTTAATGAAGAGCCTTCGTAATATATCCTTGATCAGTTTTGTCCTATGGGGGCATCCCAAAAATGTTAAAAGTGGCAATTCAATTCACTAAAAATATTAACAAAATAACTAATTCAAAAAATATTGCCAAAATATTTTTTTTTACATTACCAGTGAGTTATAAACAGTCTCTCCAGTGCCAAAATAATTCGTAGCAGTCGAAGGAGTTTTCAAAAAAATATGGCGCATGTGTCCAAACTTGACTTTGTTGATCCAAACGTTAAAAGTATAATTTGGCAATAAATGAAATAAGAAACAACTAAATGAAATAATTTAGTATACTGCAATTAAAAAAGTGTTACCTTAGCTTCGTTGTGGTGTAGTCGCCTTTCCGTACTAGATCTCTTAAGACTCTTCTCAACGGGATGCACTTTTCTCTTAGACAGTGGTCTTCCCTTACTCCGTACAACCAACAGACTAAGAACTCTACATGTTGTCTTCGTTGTGAAAGTACCTTGTGATATCCTGTTTTTACGTATATTTTCACTGAAAGAATATTTTAATTTAATTAAAATAATAGTTCTTTTATTTTAAATAATCGGTTTTTAATTGGATTTTAAATGCTGTTGAGTTTAAATTACTGTTTAATTTATTTTAGCTAGTTTTTGGATTTAAAATTAAGTAGTTAGTTTTTATTATTTATTTATTATATTTTAGCTTTACGATGTGTTTAAGATATTTTCTTGGTTTTATTGCTCTTAAAGTTATTTTCGTTGGATCAGTTGTTGGACTCCAGAGGTGAGGATTATACCTCATTTCTTTTCCCCCATTTTTTCTTTTTCTCTTTTCTTTTTCCTTCTCTCTTTCTTTTTTTCTTTTTCTTTCTTTTTCTTTCTTTTTTCTTTCTCCCTCGGCTCTCTCCCTCGCGACTCTCTCTCTCCACACCCATTTCCGTTCGTTTTTCTCTCTCCACCCAGAACCGCCGCCGCCGGCCACCGTGAGGCACACCACCCACCCAGTTTTCTTCCCCTCCCTCCAGTGAACCACCCCACCAAGTTTCATCCCCATCCGTACCACCGTTTAGCCGGAAAACCATCTTCAAGCCGAGCAGCTTTTCCTCCGATTTGCCGCCGTCGCTCCACCTCCGGCCACCACCTCTTCACCACTTTATCACCGACTCCTTGTCGTCCTAACCTACCCATTTCCGGTCTCGATCCGTCGCCGTAGCAGCTCCCACGAGCTAGTTTCCGATTTGGGCGTTTAAACCCTTTCACCGCCATTTTCACCACCACCCACGGCCAAACTTCACTTTCACTAGCTTTATAAACACCCCTAAGCCATTCCCTATCAATCCCGAGCCTTGGTTTGTCCCCGTTCAAAAGTGGGTATTTTACAACCCACGACAACAGTGTATTTACACTGTTACGTTACTTTTCCTTTGCCGTTTGCTGCACGCCGATCCTTCCAAAATTAATATATAACGCTGTAAGTATTTTCCAAACTTCATTTTAGATTTAAATATATTTTTGCTCTTACAATAATTAATTGTGATCTGGTTGGTTGTTCCGAACTGAGTCCGAGAAGTCGGGGGTCGGTTGGATTTGAGGACGGAGCTGTTTATTTGTTTACTTTGGATGTTTGAAAAGTGTTGATGAACTTGTGTAATTTTATTTGCATTGCATTATGCACGCATATGCATGTGTTAAATATTGAAAACTGAGTTTTCGAACGAGAAATGTTTTATTGGTATATGTGAACGTTTGGATTGATTGATTTGATTCAGAGGCACGTGTAGGGATGGTAGTAAGTAGGGATGGTGGTAGAGTCCCGCCTGCGATTCCCGCCTACGGTGCACGCGGCGTAGAGATGGTGGTAGAGTCCCACTTGTGATTCCCGTCTACGGTGCACGCGTAGGGATGGTGGTAAGCAGGGATGGTGGTAGAGTTCCGCCTGCGATTCCCACCTACAGTGCTCTGATGGTTTGGTTAATGGGTCATTTTCTAGGAAAATGGCGAGACTGATTTTTGGGCCATTATCTGGGATAATGGCGATGATATAATTAAAGGATATATTTTGGGCCAAATGGGATTTTGGCGTGCGTGATAAAAATGTGGATTTTTTTTGGATATGTGCATTGGGCATACTTTCATGCATCTTATTGTGGCTTTAATATATTTTTATCTTGTGCCGTTTTGAATATTACTTACCTGCGACACCATTTTTGGTACCGTAGATTTTGATGCAGAGGTTGAGGAGAAGAAGGCTGAGCCCGAGGAGACGACTCCGCCTGAATATTGATGTGGAGATGCTTATATATGGAAATTATCTGTATTTGTTTTAATGACATGTATTTGGTTTTGAGACAGTGTTGAACATGTCATATTTTATTTACGCGTGTTTTAAGCTGGTTTGTAATTTAAACAAAAATTCTGGTACTTAGTTATATGACTTACTATCCGCTGCGTGTTTTTATTTGTACACTTATTGCATGTACACATACTCTTGGCACATGGCGATAGGATTTGCGACTGTGTTGTCATCATCCTTACGTCCCGATTTCCACGTGGCCTTACGTGAGAGTTTGGGGCGTCACATACCTGGATCAACTTCTCCTCCAGTATCATGATCAAGCAGACCAGGGTACTATGTCTTCAACTGTTCTATCTGGCTAATCAATTTAACACTGCTCTCGGCCTTTGAAGCATTGGAGCACAGCTCATAAAAGCTATTTTGAATCCTATCATACCTTCGCGCATCATCATTGGTACTAGTGTCATAACTACTTTTCACGAAGGTGTATTTTCGCTTAACATCCTTCCTTGACCGGTCCATCATCATTGGTACAAGTGTCATAACTACTTTTCACGAAAGTGTATTTTCGCTTAACATCCTTCCTCCACCGGTCCAATATGTATTTTTCCAGTACTGTATATTGGCCTATCTGAGTTAAGATACGAAGGGTGTACCTACACAATATACCCCTAAACTCAAATAACTCACAGTTGCATTTCACATCAAGGGGATCTTGTTCAACCTTGACAGTAAAGGTTACACATTTTACGAAGTCATCACCAACCTAAATCTCATCCACAATTACGAACGTATACGACCACCCGCATATCCCGACAACAAGGTAGTCAAATATAGGAAACCTCGCAATTCCTCTTGTACTTATTTGAATTTAGCAAGAGTATATGCTTTTTGAAATTGCTTCTCAATATGATAGCGACTGATGCAAGGAATGTCCGTGTTAAATGAATTGAAGTTAGCAATTTCTTCATTTTCTACCTTCCTCCTAAGGGCCGAATCATGCTACTCAACAAATTGTTTCAAAGTTGTTCTAGAGTAAACATAGTCGTCAAAAAATGCATTCATTCATTCACTCTGCTATGTAGTTGACATCCCTGCCCAAAATGTGTCTCTAACATAAGCCGGCACCCAAAAATGCCATCATTATACAGTGATTCCAACCATGCATTATCATGCAAACCATAGGTATCTAACATATTACACCAATGTTCCTCAAATTCATACTCACTGAAAAAGTCATAAACACACCTATGTAGAATACTCTTGATTTCCCCATATCGACTAGGGGTAACAAATTGTGTTAATGGGTCGTGTTTGTGTCGTGTCAGAGCATGTATATTATACTATATAGCTCAACCATAACCCGACCTGTTAAACTTATCGTGTCAAAATCTCAAACCCTAACACGACCCATTAACATAACGAGTCGTGTCGTGTCCACCTGTTTGGACCTATTAGTGAATATTACGAAATAAGTTAACATGACACAATACAACCCCGTTTCAAACTATTTATAAATGAGTTAAATAAGCTTGAAATTAATCCGTTTGATCTGATTAAATTTAGCATAATTTTATATAAATATTAAAATCACAATATTTATAAAAATTATAAAACTAACTACAAGTCTAAAATTACAATTCAAATAATAAAAATATCAAAATTGAAATTCTAATAATTTAGTTTTAGGCATAAGGATATAATTTTAACTTTAACTTTCTTAACTGGTCATAACAGGTTGACCCGTTATTAACCCTTTAAGTAATCGTGTCTTAACGAGTCAACCCGTTTTGACTTGAACCCATTAAGATTAAATCCTAACCCGTTATTATCATGTCGTGTTCATGTTGGATTAACGGGTCGTGTAACATATTGCCATCCCTAATATCAACAATGTGATCCAAACTTCTCGTGAAGCTTTTTCATTATATACCACAAGCAGAAGCGATGTTTTGAAGTTGAAAACACCCTCAAAATTGTAATTTTCATGACCTTGTCTTGGTCTGTGATGATTGCATTTGGCAGTTAGTCATTCATACACTGCAACCATGACTTAAACAATCACTCGAATGTATATGCATCTTCACTAGATATCAATCCGCACCTGAGTAGGATGGATTGTCCATGATGGTTCACACCCACAAACGGTGCAAAAGACATTTTATACGCATTAGTTAGATATGTCGTATCAAATGTAATCACTAGATATCAATCTGCACCTGAGTAGGATGGATTGCCCATGATAGTTCACACCCACAAATGGTACAAAAGACATTTTATACGCATTAGTTAGATATGTCGTATCAAATGTAATCACATCCCCAAATGATTCATATGCAGCTCTACTCCAGGGGTCTGCCCAAAACACATTTTTTAACCACATCTCACTGTCAACATCTATCTTATAATAAAATTCCTGATTTCTTTTTTGCATATCTTCAAAATAGTTACATAGAGCTACACCACCTCCAACCCCGAGGCGAAGTCGTCGTGCTTTGTCAATATAGTTTCGACACTCCTTCTCCCTAAATGGTACATTCCCGTAACCCTTTGCCTCAACAACCACATATTTGAAAATTTTTGATAACCTTATTCCTATCTCCTCATTTATTTTGAGCCTCTTAACAACACGAGCATCGACATTCTTAAAGCATATGAAATGTCTTGCCTTTCCTGGGCTACAAGTGTGTGTGTGATCCAATATGACTTTGGATACAGTATATCTACCTTCATCATTGAATACAACATAAATCCTAGCCATACACCCAATCTTCACTGTTTGTCTTGGTTTCATAACATTGGCAACCGTACTTTTTGATGTGCCTCCTCGCGCACATGCTAAGTAAAGCCATCTTACATTCTCATCGTCATCTTGTTTAGAATTCCTTTTGGATACCCCAAACCCCTTATTCTCACCATACTTCATATGGCAAGCATACACTTCTTCTGTAGATGAAAATTTCATTCCAACCGTAGGTTCTTCAACAGTTTCATCACCTCCAATCTCCCCATCAATTCCTTCCTCATTACACTCATTATCTGAATATTCCATATTAGCATCTATTGCAACGTTTGAATTATCTACAAAAATACCCCAAACTTGTTTGAAAGAATAAGCAAAAATAGTTATATTATTTTAAGTTGATTCAATAGTTTTTAAACTTCATTTACTGGTCAAAGTTTTGTCAAAGATAGTTTTATTATTTTAAATTTATTCAAAGATAGTTTTTAAACTGAAATTTACTGGTCAGAGTTTTGTCAATGATAATTTTATCATTTTAAGTTGATTCAAAGATAGTTTTTAAATTAAAATAACTTCAATAATATTTAAAGTTTTAAGATGGATAAAGTTTTTATGTAAGCTTTAATATTCAGTTTTTAAACTAAAATAACTCCATCAGTTTTTAACTAAGTTAAATTATATACACAATTCATCAATTTTTAAATTGAAATAAAGTATATTTTAAATGCCTTGGTGGTTAGACTTATCAGTTTTTTAACTTGTTCATAGGTTTGAAACTCCCTAAAGTAATAAATAGTAATTTTAATATATTATTCTCAAAATTCATGAGCTTGGGCCTGGATGTTCTCTTCTAAACCAAAGTTTTGTACATGGAGTTTCGAATCGATTCGCACTCTTTTTGAAGTAAGTGTCGCTTCGTACTTTATAAATAAAAATATTCAACTTATAATTTTACCATTATTCTACTTGATAAATAGGATGAAAATTTTATATTTAAGTTAAAATATTAAATATTATATTTTAACATTATTATTATTTTAGAATTTAAAAAAATTAAAAAAAGTTGAATTATTTATTATATTTTATATAAAAATTTGAAAAAATTATAATGATGAGATAAAATTTTTTTGTTACCAAACCATACTTAATATTCTCTTCAAAAATATTAAGAAACATTTTTCTTTTATAAAAATACTAGGTTGTCTCCTCAACTTATCCCCTGAATTTGTGTTTTTTTTAATATTTTAAAAAAACGAAAGTACACCAACAAAGGGAAATTGAAAAAAAAAAAAAAAAAAAAAAAGGGAAATTGAGAGAGCTGAGCAACGCACCATTTCTTTTATCTCCATCTTATTTTTACTTATTTTTTATTGAGGCGGCGTAACTATTTCATTTGTGTTAGAAACCAAATTCAAATTGTATTGTATGACCACCTTTATCTAGCCGTCAAAGGCATAGTACTAGTCGTCAAATGTATAGTGCTAGTCGTCAAATGCATAGTACGACTACGACTTTGGAATACTCCAGAATGTTATAGAAACTCCTTTGTACTCCTATATATATCGCTGTAACCTTTAATGAAATTTATAAGTTTCATAACACGTTATTAGCACGACATGCTCTCCCACTTATCTGTCTTTCTCTTTCTCATTCTTTCTCGCTCTCTCTCAATTCTCTGAATCTGAGGTCATAACCTCCATGGACCAGGGCTTGATTTCTTCTTGTTCAAACACTCAAAACTTTAAGCACGAATCGCTTTATTTTTTCTATTCCTCTCTCTTCTCTATCTTTCTATGAGACGATGGGGTTCTCATATGGTTTTCTTCTCCTGCTGGGGACTCAACAGTACATGATGGTGCCATCTCTGATGGTCTCTTGTCCCACGTGAATTCTGACAATCACCTTGCCCCTTTCATAAACTTTGGCCACCCAAAATCCCCCATCTCGCAGCAGCAGCCCGTAGGAAAACACTACTTTCACAAGTCCCATGTCAACTCTCTTCCGATACCCATCCTTAAAGCTCCACAATCAAACTTATCGATCCGTAGGGTGACAAAGGCCAGGAGCACGAAGCACGATCTGGCTCTACT
>QGSO01000173.1:147571-188420 GCA_011037825.1 Carya cathayensis
TTTTTCTATTCCTCTCTCTTCTCTATCTTTCTATGAGACGATGGGGTTCTCATATGGTTTTCTTCTCCTGCTGGGGACTCAACAGTACATGATGGTGCCATCTCTGATGGTCTCTTGTCCCACGTGAATTCTGACAATCACCTTGCCCCTTTCATAAACTTTGGCCACCCAAAATCCCCCATCTCGCAGCAGCAGCCCGTAGGAAAACACTACTTTCACAAGTCCCATGTCAACTCTCTTCCGATACCCATCCTTAAAGCTCCACAATCAAACTTATCGATCCGTAGGGTGACAAAGGCCAGGAGCACGAAGCACGATCTGGCTCTACTTGCTCTGATGGTGCTGTTTCCCTCATGCTGCTCACCGTTGGCTCCGATGAAGCCTGCCTTCACAGGCTCGTTGGGTGTGCTCTTTCATTTCTGGAAGATGGGACTATGGCAGTGGGCCGATGTCATCCCTCACGTCATCGATTACTACAACACGTTATCAGGAAAACACGTACTGTGTTTCAAAAGCAAAGCTCATTTTTCCTCACCTTATTGGCTCATATGATGATTTTTCGAGAAAAAAAAAATGCTAGAACCTTCAGAGGACCTAACCGCCAACTGTAGGATCCACCAGTAACAGTCAGACAATTTATTGGGAATTTCCTGGCGGCTACTTTCGTGGCAAAATCAAACAAACTAGCTTTTATTACTTGTTGTCTTTGACAAATATATATATATATATATATTGTATTGCAGAATTTGCAGCCGTGTTGCACGCAGGAGTTCTTGACTTCGGAGGTGAGATGTTTTCTTTTTTGCAAAAAGGAGAATGGATGAAGGGGACAAGTGGGTACCACGAAAGTGGCAAGTTGGTGTTTCCCTTCGCTTGTATTTATCCTAGTGAAGAAATTCTTGCTTGGGCCATATTCCATGATCATAATCTGGTGGGTCCTCTTCTATTATAAGTGGTCTTTTATTTCAACTTGGTGAATATATGAAAATTCAAATGGGCGGCACCTTGCCAACCTCGTCAATTACGGCACGACACGGCAAAGGTAATAAAATCACCCTCTAATTTATATGAAATTATAAAATAGCATGAGAAATGAACGGTGAAGCAGATGCGAACAAAATATGAAGTTTTTTTGATTAAGAAGTTGTGGCCTTCTACTTCTAGTAAGTTTTTCAATTTGAGTATTTAAATTATATTCATTATTATTATTTGATTAAATTCTATGTTTATTTACATAGTTTACATACAAGTTTTATTTATTTTTTTATATATACTTGTTATGAATTATTGATGATAAAATTTATTTTGGAATAGAAATTGAGCATCCCTGAAGGATCGCTTTAAATCAATAATTTTATTGAGTATCTCATTATAAAGGATCTATTGATTCTGTGAGATAATTTAAATGAGCAATATGTGTACCAAAAGGCTCATTATGATTTATGCACCTGAAGTTGCATAATTGAAAGTGTGTTGAGAAAAACCACTAAAGAATATATCTTTAAAATAAACGCCTCGAATGTGCTCCTGAAGTAGCAATATCGAGTGCAAAAGTTCATAATATATTCTAAATTTATATCTGGTTTTCTAGTGGTTAAACAACATAATGAGATTTTGCTAAGAAATCATGAGCCACGTCCTACTAGTTTCACTTCATTCCCTGAAGTGAATGAAATTGGATTTATATCATTCCCAGAAGAGAATGACAAATTGTTTTCAAAGAATCCAAAAGATTGGACGTGGTGATGAATATATTTATAGTATTCAATGATTTCGAGCCAGAAGCTCGTATTGAAAATATTATCAGCTTTCTCTTTGAGATGATATTATGTTGATGAATCAAAAGTGATATGATTCAAAATATTTGTATCTTTTCATGATTATCTTGATCATCCAAAAGAGGTTTGCGGCTTAATTTTGATAACTCCTCCAGTAATTATGTTATTTACAATAACTCCAGAAGAGTACAACTCCAGAAGAGCACAACTCCAGAAGAGTAGTGAATTCAATGATCTTGGATCAATATGGTGAATTTCACTATAAAGTCCTGAGTACTCCAATGGTTGCTCGATAATTTGATGAGCAGAAAAATCCATTTCGTCCTGAAGACGATGGAGAAATTCTTGGTCCTGAAGTACCTTATCTCCAGTTCAATTGAAGCCCTGAATATGTGATTATTTGGATCAAGTCCACAATTAGATGGAGATACAGATACGAGTTATCTATCAGATCCACACAAGAAGATCATTGCAATTCATGAGAAGAAAGTTGAAATTGATGACAAGAAGATACGGTCAAGTAATAATCTGGCAGATTTATTCACTAAAGCATTACCAACTGCAACATTGGAATGCGGAAAATTGAAGACATATTATCATGCACTTTTCAGGGGGAGTAAAGTCTTGAAGACTTGTGCTGATTGTACTCTTTTTCCTTCGCTAAGGTTTTATCCCACTGGGTTTTCCTTTGCAAGGTTTTAATGAGGCAATCTTAAAGCACTTGACGATATACAGAATATTGTACTCTTTTTCCTTCGTCATTGGTTTTTTTCCCACTGGGTTTTTCCATGAGAAGGTTTTAACGAGGCATATTCTTTATATGTGGTCATCCAAAGGGGGAGTGTTAGAAACCAAATTCAAATTGTATTGTATGACCACCTTTATGTAGCCGTCAAAGGCATAGTACTAGTCGTCAAATGTATAGTGCTAGTCGTCAAATGCATAGTACGACTACGACTTTGGAATACTCCAGAATGTTATAGAAACTCCTTTGTACTCCTATATATATCGCTGTAACCTTTAATGAAATTTATAAGTTTCATAACAATTTATTATTTTTAAAAAGTAGACATTTTTTCAACATTTCAATGGTGCCATTTAAACAAAATTTGCAAAATATCTATATATGCACCGTCACGTTAGTTTTTGTCTGTCCTCACTTTAGAGAGATATTTAGGCACGGTGCGTTTGTGGTCGGGCGCTTCTGTCTCTTCGGTTGGATAATATCTCCGCTCATTGTTCTTAATATCTTATTACAGTTTTCTTTGGAGAAGGCACTAAAAGGGTGAGAAATGGCGGCGGTAAATGCTTCGATGATTGCATCTTCCGGACAACCTTTACTAGGCGTGCAGTCCGTTTCTAATAGTAATACGAGTCCATCTGTTCCGAACATGCTTGGTGAGTCTCTTTCTTTTCGTTTCTCTTCAGCTGCAAATAATTTCTGGGATTTCGGAAGAATAATTGACAACTTTTAACAAATTTTCTAATAGTAATACAAGTCCCTGTGTACTTGGGATTTGCCTTTTATGTTGAATAAAACTTCTTGATTACCGATCAAAAAAAAAATTATTCCATAGTAGCTTCAAAAGATGGGAGCTTTACTACCGCATTTCTTGAAACAATACGCAAACTTCAATTGCTACTCATGAAATTCTTCTCTTACCATCGAGGTTCAGACAGTGAAGTATTTGCTTTTTCTTGCTGGAAAATTGTACTGGAAACTGTATGTGAAAACTAATTTGAAATGAGATTGTTAGGAAATATTACCAAGAAATAGCTTTTCGATACCCCATTTACCCTGAAAGCAAAATCTTCATTGGGGTTGTTCCACGCGTTCGGCCTTTCCGACTTCAAAGAGTTTTTTCGGGACGATGGAGTTTACTAGGAGAGTGATACCTACGATATCCATAGCCCAAAAGCACATCAAGAGAGTGCAAACAAGTGATTGTTTTCTCTCAATTTTTCTTTTCGGAATTTCTTCCCTAAGGATTTTATAAGCCCAGCTTTTAAGGGCAATGAAGTGGCCGTTTCATGTTGTTGACTCGACTGCACTGACATTTTATTTTAGTCTAATCGATTGCCTTGATGACTGTAAGAAAAGTTGGCAAGGAGGATCAGCATCACCAAATTCTTGTGATTGAATTGTGGTGTTTGTGAGTTCAGTGACTGCCGGTTTGTATTATTATTTGCACAACATTTTGTTGGCCAATGCTCAAAGTGGTATGCACTAATTTGATTTATTTCTGTTAAAAAATTTATGTCATGGTTTTTTAAATTCCACCCATGGTAGGTATTCTGTAATTTCCCTTAATGTTTTTGCTTCTTAAATAGTTTGCCATAAGTGATGGTTTTTAATAAAATTGGGAGGAGGGCACTCATGCACATGTGACCTCTTCTCTTTAATTAAAAAAAAAGAAGAAAGAAGTTTTCCATTCAAATTTTATATCAGAGAGCTCCGATGATCTAGAAGTTGACTCTCACCCAATATGAAATCGAGAACGAAAAACTAGTGAGGTTCAATGTTAATTATCATTTCTCATATAATTAAGCCTGTTCAAGCTACCAATTTCTTCAACACATCACTGTATCTCCATCAAAATTTGTGAAAAAACCGGAAACAGGATTGTTCCCCCACAATTCAAATGGAAAATAGCTATAACTTTATATCCTAGACTTCAAATGCACAATCGCTTCATATTTTTATTTTGTGTAATGCAGCTAGCAGTTTTATTGGTTGTCGATTGCCAAGGTGTTCCCCTAAGAAGAAAAGAATTGTCAAGACTAGTGGGAAAGTGAGAGCTGTGGCAACTGTTGCGTCTAATCCTATTGAGGAAATCAAGGAGTATGAATTCCACAAAAAATAAAGAACAATTTTAAGTGTCTTATTTTGAGAAACTGAATTGTGATAACGGTGTTCTGCAAATGCCATCCTTTCAGGTTTACCCTTCCTACATGGGCTCTGTTTGAACTGGGCAAGGCCCCTGTATATTGGAAAACGATGAATGGTCTTCCTCCTACCTCTGTAAGCTTTGCAAAGCTGTTGAATTGAAGTTGCAATGGACTTTTCTTGGTCATGCTCTTCTGATGACAAGGTGCATACAATGTTTCACAGGGGGAAAAGCTAAAGCTCTTTTATAATCCAGCTGCAAATAGCCTTGTTCCAAATGCAGAATTTGGAATTGCTTTTAATGGTAATTTATGATACACTATATGATCTCATAATGATTTTTACATTAAGCAGTTTTCTTCTCCATACCAGTTGTAGCTGGCACAAATGTGAAGGTCGTCATGAAAACAGAAGGTTTATTGCTGAAAAGAAATGAAATTGTCATTTTATCAGTGACACTGCATATGTTTAATTTGATATTTTTTCAATCTTTATAATCAAAAGAACCAACAAATTCTTAGTGCTATAAAAAAAATGAATTCTAACAGTTCAGTACGGCATGGAAAATACAAAGGAATGATATCATTCCAATCAGATGTCCAAATAACCCATTTATAAATTCAACCAAACATGAAGGAACCCATTTATAAATTCAGTTATATTGACCTCTGCTTTTGCAACTAATCTGTTACAGTTCAATCCAATTGACTTCTTTGAGTTGTGTCCTTTGCAGGAGGTTTCAATCAGGCTATGATGTGTGGTGAGCCAAGGGCAATGCTTAGGAAAAACAGGGGCAAAGCTGATCCCCCACTATATACCATCCAGATATGCATTCCTAAGCATGGTTGGTACTTGTTTACTGACATATCTTGCTTTCCACTATTGCATCTTTCCTCTTTCAGTTGTCTTCTTCTTACTAACATATCATCTTTTCACAGCTCTGTCCTTGATCTTCTCATTCACAAATGGAGTAGACTGGGATGGTCCTTACAAACTGCAATTTCAAGCTCCAAAGTCATTGCGAAACAAACCAATTGGCTTTTTCAACGAGGTATAATATGATACATACTTTTAGCAGCTTGAATACTGCATCTAGGATCAAAGCAGTTAAGGTTTGCTGCCGAGTTCTAATAAATGAATTTAGCTATACATAGCACAATATTGTCTTACTGTAAGACACGGTGAAAACTGAGCTTTGAGTGCATTATCACAGGCTCTAGCGGCAGAGTTAAGTAAAGAAGGTGCATGTGAAAGAGCAATCTTTCCAGACACAGAACTCGCAATCACAAGATGTGCTATGATCGGAAATTTGACGGTTGAAGGGGTAAGTAAATTGTTTGAGTCAGTCTGAACAATTATTTCATTGTGTCTCTAGTTTATGACTTTGATGGATGCAATAACAATAATGCAGGGGGATCGTTGCGATCTCAATCTCATACCAGGATGCACAGACCCTAGCTCCCCCCTTTATGACCCACTTGCCAATGTAGATGATGGCTCCTGTCCACTTGATTGAGAATATGGTGAATAGTATCCTCCACTCCCTAGCTATACTCTCAGCTCGCATGTAGATATATAATGGAAGCATGTACAAGCCAGGTTTAGAAATGTAGCATTAAACAGGGCAAAACAAGATCTTGTTTGGCTGGAAAGCAAGTATTCTAATGTAAACACAACATTGAGCAGGGCAAAAAAGATATTGTTCGGTTAGCTAGAAAGCAAGTACTGTAATTTTATAGCCCAGAAAAGCAAAAGTTACTACTGTCATCACTGCCAACTGTCAGACTGGTTTTTCAATATCTAGAATGTAAGGCATGGCCAAGCGAGAGTTAGGCAGAAACTTTGAGTGCCTGCTCTGGACGAGCGATTGGATCACCCTGAAAGCATAAAAATTGAAAGAAATTGAAATCCCTCTCTCAAAAGAGAGATGAACAATTAGGCTGTGTTTGATAAGTAGAGTTCACATTTACTATTATTTACAAACAGTTCATTATTATTTACAAACTATTTACAAATCATCTGAGATCACCTCAACATCCAAACGGACCCAAACGGTCCTCTTTGGGAAAGTGCAACAAGCTTAAATTTCCGGACGGTCATATACTTAGGAATGACTAGAATTTAAGAATGCAGAGGTTCTTAATATTTTGTCCACACGGCTGCAAGAAGGGAAGAAATGTTTGCTAGTGTAACAAAAAAAGCGGAAAAAAAAAAAAAACAATTTGCTCTAAGAATGGTGACAAAATAATTTGAATGACCAATGGACCACAATGTTCCTAAGCTGGGTCCTTGGAATCTTACTAATGCAAAGGGTCAGAAAATCCTCTTTTATCTCTATAGGTGACACGTGGTCCAATTAAAATTCATAGATGGATACAGAATGCGATATGATAAGTAAAAAACTGGATCGCGTGAAGATCAGGTTGCACTCCGTTGCAGAGCCAAGGGTCCGAGGAATAATGCTCGGGAAGGGGAAGCTGTATCTTACATATGTAATTCTATCACGTTTAGTTGACTGAAATTTACTTGGTCTAGAAATGAATGCTTGAATGGTGAATAGTCAAGGGCCAAGGCGGTCCAGTTCCACTACCTCATAAACAATAAAAAGGAGCATTTGCACGTCTTCTGTAACTTTGGTCAAATAACTCCTCCTTGCATGACTCTGACCTCCATTTTCGCGTTTTTACCCACTCGGATTCGTGAATAAATAATGATACACGCACAACTTTTTTTATAATAATATTTTCTATTAAAGATATTTTTATAAAACGATATTATTTTTATAAAAATCCGACTCGTTTAAAATACAATTGTGTAAAGGATTGTATGTGTATTATTTTCTTTCGGTAAACATGCATCCCAGGGCTCTTCTACCAATGAAACGAACGCACCAAGGTGAAGTCGAGATTAGGGTTCAAGAACAAAAACTCGTGTAGGGATTATTTGTTTTGTTAAGAAAAAAATTATGCTTTAAGCTTGAAGACATAAATAGAATATGGATGATGACATGACATGACATGTTACTTGTTTCACATTTTTGTAACAGACGTGTCAATTCAGATGCGACACAAAACCCTTCAATCTCAAAATTAATACTGGTGTTTGAACTACAACCAACTTACGGTCCCTACTTCCAACCATTTGCTCTGCCACGACCCCTTGAGGCTTGATGTCCTTTCAACTCCCGATGAAAATAGGAAAAGGTTAGAAGATAGCGTTTCAAGTTACAATTTTCTCTCTCTTTTTTTTTGGGTTTTGTACATTTCTTGGGTGGTACAGCATTTCCCATTGCCTTTTCGACATTCCAACAGCGTTTCCACATTTTTTTCTTTGTATCCACCGCCAAATATTCTTCTTCCATATAGACATCAAGTAAATTAAGCAAGCCTTTAATTGGTCGGTCATAGTAGTATGGCAGGAATTGCTGATTTTCTTTTGCTCTCCTCGTACTTTCCAGCAAGTGAATCAAAGAGAATTCCGGCGCCGACCCCGACGGCCAAATCAATGGTATAGTGACCCCGAGTGCCAAGCAACCTCACGGATTGAAGAACATTGAGCACGTCAAATGCCCGTGCCAACTCCCACCTCTGCATTCGACGCATGTCTAGCGACGCAATCACTGAACCCGCCACATGCCCCGAGAAGAATAGGAAAAACGACACGTTCCCCACCGGAAAGTCCACCCCCGACCCCAGAAAACCCTACCAAATTTGTAAAGTATTAACGAACATTAATTAATTAGTAGACCAGATGAATTTAAACAATAAAAAATAAAAAATGGTGATGTCAATGAACTTGCTTGAGACCACTTCGACATGTAAAGGTATATTTTTTTTAATAGAAAGTATATATGTAAGAACATTCTTGGAACCTGAGGCAATGGAAGCTGCGTGGAGTAACCTAGAATTCCCCGGCAAGTGAACATGAAGAGCGCCGAGATTGTCGCCCTTGGACGGCCCTCTATTAGCCACGTCCATAGTATATATGTTGTTTGCATCCCCACGAACACCTAACCATTACCATTGTATAGCACGTCCGATTATTAAAACAAAACATAACCAGAATATGGATTTATATATCGAACTCAATTTCCCCAATTCCTTAGAAAATGTGGCTGCATGTGAATCAAGCCTAAACCCCAGAAAATGAATCACACATTGGATCAAATTCCGTACTACAGTTTAGTTCTTTTACTGTCAACAGGTTTATGATAAATTACAACAAATTATCGCATCTGTATCTGATTTCCTAAAAGTAATTTATAAGATGTGCTAATTGAATCAGAATTTCTTGTAAAGTTCTGAACCACCCAACTCTTTGATTTTTCTTTTTTTAATGAGATTTAGAAAATAAAATAAAAAATCGAGAGGATAATTCCAAATTTCCAATCACATAATTCCATAAAAAAAAAATCGTGTATTTCTCTTTCAGCCTGAAAATCTCTCCAACCGTGTGTTACCAAAGCACTACCTAACAAATTGCATGGATTTAGACTTATGATAAATTAATTTCAGATCCCGACACATACCGTGTTAAGAGCGGCGAGCAAGGTGTTGAGGTCGGGCCGTGCGGCGAGCAGGCGATGGAGTGGGCTCGTGACCACGAACCCAATATCAAAGGGCGCCGAGGACGAGGGGACCATCCGCAGGGTGTACTCGACGCCCATGAAGAACAGCAGCCCCAAGCCGAACAAACAAGGCACCCAATGGAACTTCGCCACGTGCAAGACATCATCCGCCGTCCACGCCATGAACGACGGTCTCCGTTCCTTCTTCTCCGTGTTCTCCTGGCTCCGAGTATGATCGTTGCCGTTAAGGAGCTTGCCGTTAGTTCTGCGCCTGTTGTTGAGCGTGCATGATGGGGTATGAAGAGGCACTACCGATGTGCGTGTCATGGCTGTGCGAAATGACGGAAACGAAGAATCACATTGTGGGAGGGAACAGGAGTGGGTGTGGACGATATAAATGGCAAAGAGAAGGAAGATGGAGCGGAGTTTCCAAAGATTGAATTATGTTTTCATTTCAATTTGAATTTTACCTTGCTGTTAACTTACAGCTGCTTACAAATGGGTGGTGCGTAACACATGATCGTTTATCGTAGTACTATCAGATCGATGGTAATAAAAAGCGAAAAATTAAATATTTTAATATTAATTAAATATGCGATACAAGTTCCAAAATAATAATGTCACAAAATTTGATTATATTTATTCATTTTAAATATATATATATAGTGTATTTTGAGACGTGGATTGTGGGCTTTTGTGGCTGCTTGCCGCGTTGAAAACGAAGAAAATGAGAGAGTGGAGACATGACACGGCTTCCTAGTTCCTACCGGATGACCATGCATACACAAGTGTGTACATTATATATATAAATAACTCTATTCAAGTATTTTTATACTGCACATAAAAAATAAATTTTAAAACTTAAATTTTACAAATCAAATTATGTCACATAAATAATATATATATATTAAAAATGTGTTATGTTGGATAGCCAGATCATATTGTCACAGTGGAACTACCAACTCATCGTGGAAATTGCATCTATGTTTATGAGAATCGAGTTTTCCTTTCTTGAAATATAAGTCTTTCCTTATGATCTTATCTTATAGAAGAAGGAAGTATCATTAATGAGTTGGTTAGACTTATTAATTACGTGATATAGGATCCAATATAGCCTATGGACTTAGAATATATAGCATGTCAAGGAACGGGACTAAATTATGCTCAATAAATTCGTTGAAATTTTATGCTCAATAAATGTTGTGCATCATATCTGTATAGACAACAATAAATTACAAAAATAGAAAGATGACATATGGTATAGATGACTTAAAATAGTAATACTCTCTATATTAGAAATACTTTATACCTAATTCTTATAAAGAAAACACACGCCTAATTATGGTTGAGATTTTGAGAAGGGAGCAGGAAAATACCATGACTCAGTGAGACAACCATGGCAAAGGTCGAAGACAAAAACGTACGGTGAAATCCACGTGCTAAGTGTGAAGATTAATTAGTTTCAGCTATTGTCACCGACCTAAAATGACGGTGTTCATGCGTGTTGTTCTTTATGAATGATAACTAAGTGGGGTCATTGTGGTTCTGTGGTTGTATTTTGGCTACTTTTTGGCCACACATAACTAAAGACTCTAATTATATTTCTATATATAATTATAGTTGTAATCATTGAATTATGAGGAATTTGAATTTGAATTATGTGGAATTTTAACGGTGCTAATTCATTCAATTAACTTATATCAAACATGGTGTGACGGCTCGGCGTGTCGGGAATGTTTCATATGTTTCAAGTCAGTATTGGACGAGATGCAGTGACATCTGGATACACCCACGATCGAGCTGTCCAACAGTAGCATTGGTTAGATCAAGGTAAACATGGAGTCTGCAAATTACATATTGGTCACAGTATCCATAACAATGATAATAATAAATGAAAGGAAATCCCCATCAAGATGCAATGCATGAGATCACATGCCCCGAAAAGAACTTGAGATATCATGATGGGACAATTAATTAAACGCTAGGATCAGTAGCCCAAAAAAGACCAATACAAGAAAAAGCACCTTTGCAACGGTAATGCCGGAGACACTGATCTCAAGCTGTTTGCTGCATAAGCAGCACATGCATGGATACCCGAAAAGTCTCCTTGTGAGACGCACACAGAGTAAACTGGTGCTTCATACTCCTCAAAGGTGTACAGTTTATTACCAGTGACAACATCCCATAGCTGCACAGCAACAAAATTCTATTAATGCCATCCATCCTCGCCATTTATTGATAGAATGCACCAAATTGAGCAAACCTTAACAGTCTTGTCCTCTCCACAAGTTATGATGCAGCATTGGCCTTTGCTTTGATGTGAAAAGGCAAGATCACTAACACTACCGATATGAGCATGATCAATCTGAAAAAAAAAAAAAATCCATGATAGACATTAATCATTGACAAAATATCTTTTTTAACCCCCAAAATTAAGCTACATATAACATACATATGTGTATATAAATATATTATGCATTCATGACAAACCTCCAGTTAGTTCTGTAAATCACAGCCGTGTTAGGAATATATCTGTACTATATGTTTTGAATATGCAACACCCAAGTCGGAAAGCAGGAAAAAATCATCAGAGATACAAGTTGCCTGATCTGCCTCTTATATACTTCCCAAATTGTGATACCGCCATCTTCCATTCCAACTGAGGTTGAAAGAACATCAAACATACAATAGGAGTGACATAGATGAAAGTACTAAACAACTACATTTTGACCTCATTGAACAAAAGTAGTCGAAACAGATCTAGCTAGGAGCAGCAATAGCTCACCGAGAAGCAGAAGTTGTTTCACTGGATGAAAATCCATGCTCTTTACGTACGTGATGATTTAGGTGAGGTTTTGATAATGAGTTGAGATTAGATGTGATGAGAGTTAAATTGGATAAAATATTATTAAAGTATAGTTTTTTAATATAATTTTTGTTTTGAGATTTGAAAAAGTTAAATTATTTATTATATTTTATTTGAAAATTTTATAATAATTAAATAATATGAGATCAACTCATTATCCAAACAACCCTAAAAGAATTGACGGGTGGACTTTATACACTTCACGGTTTCACATTTTACTTGTAATATTTTCTTTTCTTTTAGTGTAATTTTCTTGCAGTGGTACTGCTTTCTTCTTTCTTTCTTTTGCTCGATCTATGAGCTTTGTTATTTATTATTTTCACATACTACACATCATACTTTTTTATTTTTGGTTTTATTATTTTTAAACTAATTGAATTATTCTACTTATCATCCATATATTAACATTTGGTCAAAAAAAAAAAAACAAGTATGCTGTGTAGTGTACGTGTGGAAATGATGAATATAATTTTTCAAATGGTTAAAAGTAACAAAAATTATATGCCTAGCTAGCTAACAATATCCAATTAAAGGACTATCAATATTTTTATTTATATAAAATCTCTATTATAAAACTGATCATGATGCTCTTATTGTGATGATTTTATATCATTAATATTTATTCAATGTATTTGGTTTATGTAGTAATTTCATGCAAAAACAGATGGTCGTATTAATCTATGCCTTTTTCATTTCGCTGAATCTTTTAAATAGCTTAATTAAAGATTTATATCTGCAGATAAACCAATCATTATTACTGATAATCTGTAGGCAATATTTTTGTTTTCTTGAATATATTTTAACTCGTTAGTTCTTTTTTCTTTAGAAAATGATAGACTTACATATAGAGTCTACCGACTTTTCGAATGGATATGTGTTTTTATATGAATAATTCTACTTATTATTTCACATATCATATATCATTTTTTTAATTTGTTATTTTTTTTACTTATTAAATATGTGGTATATGAATAATGAACAAAAGAACTCAATTAATTTAAGAGAAATAAAACCAAAAAAATAAATCTAAATAAGTAGCAAATACTATTTGGTACGGTTATGTCCCTTGGATGGCCACCAGATACACCACATACTACCGGAGCCCAAAACAGGGGGTCTTAGCCCATATTGACACATTGATATTAGATGGGCACCTGGATTGAGGCCTTGTTGATAGCTCATGCCACGGCCCGAAAGGTTTGGGGTCTCCCAAGCCCAAAAATAAAACAGTGGTGAAATTCCCGTGAAACACATTAATGTCTATAATGTTATGTGTATTTAATTCAATTCCTCCGAATCCCCGTGAACCCATTATTACCTTACTTTAAGCCACGCACCAACCGCAAGTTATTAACACTCAGTCACATGCCCCCACCTCTTTATAACTTGGTCTGTCAAGAAGTTCATCTCCTCGTTCCATTCACGATTCTCTCCGCTCCCAAAATGGCACTCTTTTTCTCACTTCCAACTACTGTACTGCTGCTGCTTCAGCTTCTTTCTTTGTGCCTATTGCCTCCTGCTGTGACCTTTACAGTTATAATGTCCGATTCCTCAACCCTCGTTGATGGCCCACAGTCCGGGTTCTCCATGAACAGATATGGGTTCCGAACCGACATCCGTGAGCAAGAGGCAGTCTATGATATCATGAAGGCTACCGGGAATGATTGGGCCACCAACATCCCTGATGTGTGTCGTGGCCGGTGGCATGGCATCGAGTGCATGCCCGACAAGGATAATGTCTACCACATTGTCTCCCTCTCCTTTGGGGCATTGTCCGACGACACTGCCTTCCCACCATGCGACCCGACACATTCTTATATTTCACCATCCATAACTAAGCTTCCACACATTAGGACCCTATTCTTTTACCGTTGTTTCAGTTTCAACCCTCAGCCTATTCCAGCATTTTTAGGTCAATTGGGTCCAACACTACAAACTTTGGTGCTTAGAGAAAATGGCCATGTGGGCTCCATCCCTAGTGAACTAGGCAATCTTACCCGTTTAAGGGTCCTTGATCTTCACAGAAACAATCTCAATCATACCATTCCCATCTCACTAGGTCTGATAGCCGGTCTAAGGTCATTAGATCTAAGTGGGAACAAACTAACCGGTTCAATTCCCGGTTTAAGCTTCCCATCTTTGAATATTTTGGACCTTAGCCAAAATCTTTTGATGGGTTCAATCCCACCTGCTCTTGGAACTTGTCATTCCTTAATCAAAATGGATTTTAGTCGTAATCGTCTCAGCGGCCCAATCCCCGACTCAATTGATGGCTTAAAGGACCTTATGCTTATGGATTTGAGTTATAATCGTCTCTCGGGCCCACTTCCCATATCGCTTAGAAGCTTAATCTCTCTCCAAGCATTGATTATCAAAGGAAATCCAATGGGGTCTGATGCAATTCCCAGTGATGCGTTCGATGGCATGGAAGGTTTAATGATCTTAGTATTATCAAATATGAACCTGCACGGTTCAATCCCAGAATCACTAGGCCGATTGACAAACCTTCGCGTCCTTCATCTTGATGGGAATCAATTCAACGGTTCAATTCCCGTTAACTTCAAGTACCTGAAGAATCTTAGCGAGTTAAGACTGAACGACAACCGGCTCACCGGGTCGGTTCCTTTTGGGAGAGAAATCGTATGGAGGATGAAAAGGAAATTAAGGCTTTTCAACAATCCCGGACTGTGCTACAAAGCTGGGAGTGGTTTGGATGAAGATTCAGATTCGGGCATTGGTTTGTGTGACGTGCCAAGGCCAGAGACAGGAAGATCTGTACAGCATCTTTCAACACTTGAAAGATACGTGCCAAGAACATTCAATGTCTCATCCGATGCAGTATTTAAACTTTCAGTTCCCGTTGGCTTGATTCAGCTGGCTGCATTGCTGCTGTGTACTTTCACTTTAATGTAAATCTTTTAAGATAGGTAGGAAGAAGGAAAGAAAAGCAATGTAATATACAGTGTAGTTTATTTATATTTTGTTGTATCATTAAAAAAAAAAAATAGTTAGGATTTGTCGTCTTATGATATTATTTGTCTGAAAGTACTGACAAGGAAGTGTTCTCAAAATCCAACAAAACCTTATCCCAAGGAAGCTTCGGTTCATTACCAGGCAGAAGCTTCCATTTCCGACAATTTTTAGCAACTACAATCCAAGACTACTGTGTCTTTGCTCAAAACTACTCCATTCTTTCAGCAGCCAGATCCCATATTCACACGGTTCCGCCATTTCCTCGAGGATTAGTGATCCCTGTCAATTTTTGTTAGATAGGTTGGGGTGAAATTGTCATTCGTGTTAAAAAATTGAGTAATAATATCCACATTTTATAATATATTTTACAATAATGTTATAAAATAATGATATTTTTATAAAATGAGGTTAGTTTTATGAAGTATTTTACAAAAATACCCCTCCCTTTCAAATAGTATTGCATGTATGAAGTGTTGTGAGAAGTGATGTGTGTTTATCATTTGTCTCAAATGTACTCATTCTGATATTTTATTTTATTTTTTTAATTTTTTTAATGGTTAAGAAATTAACTATTAGTAAATTTGTATTTTTTTATTAAAAATACTTATAAAAAAAATTCCATTTACATTTTGTGTGTATTTGAGATTACTCAGTTTAAATGTCAAAACTCATCTCATCTAATCTCATAATCTTATTATTATAATTTTCATAAATTCTCACATAAAATATTATAAATAATTTAACTTTTTCAAATCTTAAAATAATAATAATATTAAAAATTAATATTCTAATAATATTTTATTTAATTTTTAACTTTCATAACCGCTCAACTAATTTCAATTCTATTCAAACCTAACCTCAATCTCACCCTAACATTGTCCATAATGAACCCTGCAAACTGGCAAACAAACTAGGCATAAAAATAGAGAGCCCAGGGTATCTTAATTCCAAGAGCTGTCATTCCAAATACTACAAGATTGATTAAGATCATCGACAGAAAGTTTTTTGAAAAAAGAAAAATCAAGTAGCATGCCATTGTCAAGTACCTTTACACACAGAATTTAGAACAGCAGCCACATTGACAGTTTTGTCGTCAAGGGCTCCCCAAAACTATTGGCATCTGGGTCTGACATCAATGTATTTATAAATTCTAATGCATGAAAGTTGTACATTTCCACCATAGTTCTATTCAGTTTTTACCTATTTATTTATGGATTTTTTTTCCATATTTTTTCTTAGTTCGTGTGGTTCATTTATTGAGATTACATCGCCACATTGGTCAGTGTCCAGTGCACAGATACAGACATACCTCC
Source organism: Carya cathayensis (assembly GCA_011037825.1). Classification (NCBI taxonomy): domain Eukaryota; kingdom Viridiplantae; phylum Streptophyta; class Magnoliopsida; order Fagales; family Juglandaceae; genus Carya; species Carya cathayensis. The sequence goes on from QGSO01000173.1 coordinate 163,956, forward strand.
AGGCCCAATAGTTATAGCTTTAGTCCCTCACTGCAAATATAAATATAGTTCGAGCAACTAGCTATTCTCTCATTCAACTTAAATCCAAAAAAATAATAATAATAATACCCAACGTTTTGGCACGTTCTAGACGTTGTTTGGATGGATGTAAGAGATGAGATAGTTTTATATGATTATTAAAAGTTGAATAAAATATTATTTTTTAATATTATTATTGTTTTAAGATTTGAAAAGATTAAATTATTTATTATTTTTGTATGAAAATTTAGAAAAATTGTAATGATGAGATTAGATGGATTGAAATTATTTCTCAATCCAAATCCACATGACCTCTAAAACTTTTTTTATACTTTACTCACTAGTTTTCTGTTTTTTCTTTTGTTCTTTCTGTTAGCCTGTTAATTTCCCAAATGCTACCTAAAAGGTTTGAATTTTGCTTGACTATCTAAAAGAGTAATGAATTGTGCAAACGTCGTGCATTCAAAAAGTAGACATATTCTTTTTTAGAAAAAGATGAGTCCATAAAAAAAATTTTAATTTTTCATGTGAGTTTCATTTTTATTCATTTTTTTAAAAAAAAATGTGTGATATTTATGCACTCTAATTGTAAATATTATTTCTCTATCTAAAAAACCATAGAAGGAAAAACATTGCATTCATGTGGGTGATTCACAAAGGTCTCATAAAAAACTAATCAAAATGAAACACCAAGATCTCATAAAAGGAAAAAGAAGAGAGCACGGCCTAAATTGGATAGAATAATGGTAATAATTAAAAACAAGAGATCCACATAGAGCAACCAATTTCTTAATATAATTTTGGTAGTTTGATTCTTCTACATCTATTCATTTTATATTGTTGTCAAGCAATTGAAAATTGAAAACTACAACAATGACAAAAAATAACTTTGTATTTCAAACCAAAGTGAAAGGATAGGAACATGATTGATTGGATTATTGAAATCAGTTGCATTTTATCCTTGAAAAATAATCACCATTACTTTACTCATAGCATCCATATAAAACAACCACCAGATTTAAAAATATGTTTTTGTTTCTGTATAGTATAGTTTTGATTTATATAAATTATCATCTAGTGAAAAAAAAAAAAAAAGATTAAAAAATTGTCCACATCTTGGTGTTTTGAAATAGAGAAACAGCTAGGACCAAGCAACTTCAAGAAAAGGAAGGAAGCCTTGATGGAGAAGGAAGACTTTGTACTTTGGAGTGCTTACCCACTACTCGCAGCTCCACTGCACGCTTCCTTCTGATAGAAAAACCTAGACTTTACAACTCCATATGTTTGTTTCTACTTCCACCTTGCAGCGCAATATTTGCCTACATATCAGCGCAATATTTGCCTACATATTAGCTTTTGCTGCACGACTCTTAAAAAAGAAATAGGAAAAAAAAACGCTCACACGCAAAAAGTTTAAGAAGGAACAAAGAAAGATATGTGTGCTCCTTCGTTCTAATCGTTACGTTTCGCATCTAATCTTCGTCTGCTTTCGCTTTGGCTTTTCTCTTCCCTCCACTCTGCAACCAGCTAGACAAGGAAGGAGAAGAAGAAGCAGAAGTCAAGAGGGGTTGCGAACTTAGAAGGAGGAAGACCTGATTTTGAAGACCCGGAACTTTTTCAAGGGGTTCGATTATTTAACTTTTCGTGGGTTTGATAGAAGTGGGGATATGGCTTTTTACTCAATGTTTTGTTGCGGAAATGTTTCGAATCGGTATGTTGCTTACATTTTTTTTTCCTATTGTTGCTCAATTGTTGTGATTTCAGTTTGGGAAATCTTTTTTATGTGCTGTATTCTGGTGGGAAATGAGAGCTGAGGAGGGGCTTAGTTCTGCATCCAGCTTAGATTTTGGGGACGAGCACTTGGGTCTGGGTGAGACGAATCTATTAATGGCTTGTTAGGTTGTTAAGAAAGTGGTGGGAAAAGGTAGGAATACGAGAGGAAAAAAAATTGGAATCTTGATGGTCAAAAACAACACAGCGCGCAGACATCAGTGAACTATAGTATTTCATTAAGTTTGCCCAAATAAGTGGTTCCACTACTTAAAAAAAAAGTGGTTCCACTCGGAGTTTTTTCAGTGGCCAAACGAAAAGTGTGTGTCTTTTTAATCGTTTTGTACTAAAGTGCATTTCTTTTTCCGCTATGTTGTTCTGATTGAGCTTAATCAGTGGAGGGCTCAATTATACAGGAATGAACGAGGGAAGAAGCCTCAAACATGGAGGGTATTTTCATTGAAGGAGCTGCACGCAGCTACGAACAATTTTAATTATGATAACAAGCTTGGAGAAGGGGGATTTGGTAGCGTCTACTGGGGTCAGCTTTGGGATGGATCACAAGTAATTAATACATTTATAAGTTTCCACTCAAATTTTCCATACTGATTATATTATTAATTTTGCCTCTATTGTCTTTTGATGTGCAAAAAGACTCAAAAGAAGTACAACGCTGAAGGCTATCACTGTTGAGAAAAAAGAATCCATATAGGTCTTGTATCAGTCTATATTATCAGGAATTATTTTAATCTCCCAGTGCTGCTTTTCACTTTTTGGCAGTTCCCCTCCCCGCCCCGCCTTTTCCCTTTATTGCAGACAAAACAATGTCATGCAACATATGTTTAGTTTCTTTAAGTATGGAACTCACTTGTTATAAAACAGTGTCATGTAATCTCACCGGGCTGAGGATTGAGAGGATATGTAGATTACGAAGAAAGGTATTGATACTTGTCAAAAAATAAAAAAGAAGAAGAAAGGTCTCCATTTAAAAGTGGGATAGGGATTTGCATGAGCAAACCCGACTTGGGAAGACGTGGGATGGGCCCTCAGTCTCAACACATGTTGTAGATGTCTCATTGTGTATACAGAATGACAGATGTGGAGATGTGAATTAAGGGATTGGAACATTCTTTATACTCGTCTAAAAAGAATTCAAGGTCAGTGAGCTATGGTTTTCTTGTTCCTTTCCACCATATTCCCTTTCTGTGAGGCAATTTTTAATTTTATTTTATGATGAATTCAATACTGAGATTACTTCTAAAACTACTACATAGTTTAACTTGCATCTAATCTAACTACAGCTTCCCTTTTGTACTATGTTATACAGTATGTGGTGTCCTGTGTACCTATCCTAGCTTTTCAATACCGCAGAAATCTGATGCCCAAAGTAGTAATAAATTTTTTTGAAGCTTGGTATTGTAACATGTAATGATAAATCATGGCAGGATTTGTAAGTCAAGCAAGGATATGACATTTAAAAGTCATGTTATGCAAGACAGCTGCTTGGCTGATTGCTTAAACTATTTGTATTCACTGAAATAATGTCATAGGGTTTAAGGTGCTTAGGACAGGCATATCTGTTGATATATAATCTATGTGAGGCAATATCTTCTTTTTGAAAACAGGCTTATAAAAAAAGATCTTGTCAACAGAAAATTGCCAGTTCCATTTCGCTAGAGTTCTGTAGCCAAGTGAAGTTGTGGGCATCAAAGATGCTCAATCTGTTCCTTTGCTAACATGCTTTATTTGTTTGTCAACTTTCAAGTTTTTGCTTAATTGATTGAAGAGCTTTTTCCATCATTATTCTGTCTTGAAACACTCGTAGGCAATTGGCAATAGTGCACCCTTCTTTATGAATGTTCTTACCAATGGATATTAATAGGTTTACAGTCCTTGTTGAGACAACAGAGAACCTACATCCTAAGTGGCATAGTAGGAAGACAGTTATGGTGCTTTGTTGAGCCAGCTTGGACAAGAATTACAGCTGGTTGCATTGATCGATTCCTTCTGATGTACTTGTCACATTAACTCCTTGAAGATAAATAAAGTGGTTCTGGTATTTTACTGCCTGTGATATGCACATTGATTAAGACTTCGTACTTCTGTATTATTGAAGTGCACTTTTTCCTATTCACATGTGACTTACTTGGCTGGTGCTCTCTCACGATAGTAAAGCATTGTAAGTTGACTAGCTTCATGATTACCAGGAATTTCTAGACTTAACTCTTATTGTGCCATTAGAAGCAAATTTTTCCGGTGTATGCTCTTAACGTTTATGTTCCAAATAACATTGAGTCTTGGATGTTATCACAACTGTAATGGGCTTGATTTGTTGCTAAGTTACAGCCTTTCCTGAATTGTGTTCACCTGAGAGTAATCGGTGCAATTACATGTTTCAATACTCCTTTTCCTCATGTTATAGCAGAACTCTAATGGCTGTATCCCTGCAACTTAACCCCACTCTTCCTTGTAAACTGGATAACATTCTGAAAGGTGACAACTATGCAGATTGCAGTCAAAAGGTTGAAGGTTTGGAGCAACAAAGCGGATATGGAATTTGCTGTTGAGATTGAGGTGCTGGCACGAGTGCGGCACAAGAATTTGCTAAGCTTACGTGGCTATTGTGCTGAGGGGCAAGAGCGTCTGATCGTGTATGACTACATGCTGAATTTAAGCTTGCTATCACATCTTCATGGGCAGCACTCGGCAGAATGTCTTCTTGATTGGAACCGACGGATGAGTATTGCAGTTGGAGCTGCTGAGGGCATAGCGTAAGTACTGAACCAACTTTGTTCTTCATCTTTTGTCATGCCACATGGCTTACCTCGTAATCTTTTGATTCAGCTATCTCCATCACCACTCCACCCCCCATATAATTCATAGGGACATCAAAGCGAGCAATGTGTTGCTAGATTCAGATTTTCAGGTTAGGGTTGCTGATTTTGGATTTGCAAAGTTAATCCCTGATGGTGTAACACATGTGACGACAAGAGTTAAGGGTACCCTTGGATACCTTGCGCCCGAATATGCTATGTTTGGGAAAGCAAATGAGAGTTGTGATGTCTACAGCTTTGGGATACTTCTGCTCGAGCTTGCTAGTGGCAGGAAACCAATTGAGAAATTGAGTTCAACAATGAAACGTTCAATTACTGATTGGGCGCTGCCATTGGCATGCGAGAAAAAGTTTGATGAACTAGTAGATCCGAAGCTCAATGGTACTTATGTGGAGGAAGAGCTAAAAAGAGTGGTCTTGGTTGCACTCATATGTGCTCACAGTCGGCCTGAGATGAGACCCACGATGCTTGAGGTGGTGGAGCTTCTGAAGGGACTTAAGAAGGAGAAATTAGCTGAACTGGAACATATTGAGCTATTCAAGCCCCCTCAAGCTGCAGATTATAATGATGGGGCCTCGGTTGCTGAAGACAGCTCAGACTTCATCTCAGAGGAAAAATATTCAAAACCGGAAATTGAGGGGGTGATCGGGCTTAGAGATGAACATAATCGCACAAACTAGTAACTGTGGTATTAATTCGATATGGAACCATTTGCAAGATTTGGGTTTCTCATGTGAAGGTGGAACTGGCTTGGCTTGGCTTGTTATTAGAATTTGCTAGTAACCATTGCTACTATAAAGAAAGCATGTATTTTTTTGAGTGCAACGAGATCCGTTTTGTGTTTCACGTCATTCCTTTATCCTAAAACGAATGACAAGGAAACTGTGTTTAATATCATCCTACGGGATGGTCTGATTTTTGGCTCTAGAGACTAGAACTAGTGCCATATGTATATATAGAACGACGCATCGACTTTTTGACTTACTCATTACTACTATTAAGGTATTGCAACAGTATTATGTATAACGTATGCCATTGTAACGAAAACCTGTATTTTTCATTTCAACATCGAAAGATACAAAATGCTCACTGTTAATCAAAATTTGTGGCACGGCAGGCATTCGAGGCTTTAGCTTCAATACAAATGTAGAAACATAAATGGCACAATCATATATTTACAAAGACTGCTGGAATATAAAAAAGACTTGTGGCTACAATCTGGATACCAATCATCTTAAGATGTGCATGATTATTACAACAAAAAGGGTTTTGCGACTCCTTCCAAAGACTTGCCCAGTGAAAAATCAGTAATTGCACAAGCAGCAGGGCAAATATGCCACAATTTAGCTTGCATTGTAACCCAGAATTACATCGCAAATCTCAACTCCTACGAGAAGGTGTCTTCACGATCTCCCACAGCAATCGTCTCTCCCTCCTCCAAGTTGCTAAACTCCAGGAAATGCGTAGGCCGGTGGTCCTCGTGATAATATTCACGGGGTGCCCCAAGCTTGACCCCATACTTCATACTAGGTGCATGTTTCACCCCCATGAAGTTGTAATTCCATGGGCCATTATCAGGAATCTAGTAATGGAAATTAATAAAATGATCAAGTTAAGTCCATGGGAACAATAAAACCATTCAGCAAATCAAATACACATATGAAGATAAATAAACCATACAAGTATCCAATCAAAAAGCACAACTAATGAATCGTATATTTCAAAGACAGGTAGAGAATGTTCTTACCATATAGAAGCCTAGGAAGCGGTCACTAAGGAGCATTTGGACCTTCTCGTAATGAGTGGGAAGGTAACCATGAGGATTGCTTCCAGTGTCCTTGTTCACACGTCCCCACTCATACCCTGATGGTGTCAGCTTATAAGCAGTTAAGGAGCAGGAACCAGGAGTGAAACTGCAAGTCAAAATAATGCACTTCTCCCCATCCCATTGCTTGTTGTTTTCTAAGATCTTAGCATGACTTGTGAGATCCTGCAAGCAAAATCTCAGGTAAGATAACAAATCGTGGACATGACTCATTCCCCCCTTCTAGAAGAAGAGAATTATCTAAAAACATGACATTTCTAATAAAGAACTAACATAAGAAACATTAAATCACTCAGATTAAAAAAAAAAAAAAAACACCTGTGGTGATAACTGGGGAAGTTCATTAGGTTGTGTGTGCATCCATCCCAAAGGCTCCAAGTCATTCAGGAAATCATGCTCTGGGAGAGCTGCTGGAAGGTTAACTTGTTGATGGGTTCCCCACTGTGGCGGCATTGCAATACAGCGGATTTCCTTAACCTGTGGGTTGTCAGGGGGACTTACACCATACAAGTAGCCAGCAATTTGAGTCCGAAGATCTGCTATGCAGATAAACTTCTTCAAAATGTTCTTTGGCATAATATAGGTATATCCTGTTTCCTGCATTATCAAGTGCCCTCCAGGTCAGCCAAAAAATAAAATATATATGATTATAATTTGTAATGTAATCATATATATTAAATATATAATATGAGAAGGTCAACCCGTACCTTTATATCCTCAGAATTCACATAAATATGATTGACACGAAGATAGAGATTTGTTGCTGATATTGCTCTCACACGCCAATCTGTCTTAGATCCAAATGCAGCTTGCTCATATGGACTTGTGGTGGTGACAATCAGTTCATCACCATGCACATTGGTGGTCCTTGTTGTCACTGCTGTCAGCTGACTTGCTTCTTTTGCCTGGTATTGTTATACAGGAGTTGATTTTAAGTCAATAACCAGCAAAACACAACATACACACACACACACACATAAAGAAACCAAAGTTAAAACAAGTAGTGATAGGCTAGTGCTGTATATGCAAGAGGAATATAGAAACAGTGGATCATCTTTTACTCTATTGTGAGGTTGATAACATTGGAAAATGATAACCTCACAACTATTTTACAACTCCACATGAAATGGAGGGTAATTTTGTAATATTAAAATTTAATTTTATTGGAGTGGCATGATTTCTTTGATTGTTTGAAAATGAGTTGTAGATGTATCATTACTCGATAACATTTTGTGGCAAGCTGTTTTTGGTCGATGCCTAGAAAAAGAGGTAGATCTTTGAGTGCTCGAAAGGGCATTTTGACAGTCATCACGATGAGAACTTGTAGAAAATGATTCCAATTTGTTTCATGTGGAGAGAAAGAAATCTGAGACTGCACAATGACAGCGGAGGACCTCAAGGCCTTCTTTCTCAATTTACTCTACCAATGCATGGTTGCCCACCATGTTTTTATAGTTTTAGCTTCCAGGATTTTCTTGGTTTCTTTAACTTATCAAAAAAAATTTCTTGGTTTCTTTACATTCTCTAGTTAGGTGCATCTCACCTATACCACCTATGAACTTGATGGTGCCTTTGTGCTCATTAATAAACGTTCTTATTATAAAAGAAAAAAACAGAAACATCACCTGTTTCTCAATCTCAGCAATCTGCTGCCTCTGTTGAGAAGGTGGAGTAATCTCAGCTCCAAGTATGATATCACGAATTTCAGACTGTGTCAGAGCTGATGTATTCACATTGTTCTTCTTGGCATAGTCTGATAGTATGAGATCTCTAAGAGCAACCTCTACCTGTCACATGAAGATCATAGGAAAACTCTTAACACATCAAAGAAATGCATGAATATATATTGAAAGAATGGCATTTTTTTATTGGTAAACAAGATTTTATTAGTCATAAGAATAGGCAAGAGCCCAAGTATAAGGGACATATATAAGAGAAACGCCTAAGTGTGCTAGTTTAGTGATACAAGGAATTCATGCAAAGCCATGCCATGAAAATCAATTAATTACAATCAACCACTGGAGTGAATGGAAAATTAAGTTTCTAAGCTCATCCATTGACCGCTCTAGAATTGAAACCAGGTAAACATTAGGCTATTTGCCACTAGAGGAATACACACACACGGATGCATGAATATTTATTGATAGCAGGCATTTTGCATTGAAACCATGTAAACATAGGCTATTGCTGATAGATGAACACACACGCAACCCGCTGTTCCCATTTTCTTGCTGACCCAACATGCAGAAAGGTATGTCATTAGAGTGAGTGCACTTTACTGATACAATCAAAAGTAATAGGTAAGCCATTAAAACAATGGAGTCGGTTACCTTCATCCATTGATCATCATTGAGAGAAGGCCAGATGTGGTGAGGCTCAGTAATGATTGTTTTGTCGGGCTTTAGTAACATCTTTGCCTTCTCATTATTCACATGAAGTGCACGCAGGATCAAAATGAGCCGGGAGAATGCAGTATACGAAGAAATACTTTTCAACCAATCATCATAAATGTTGAAAAGAACCATTTGTGGCTCTGTAGCCTTCAAAATCAGATCACCAAATTTTTCAATCTTCAAGCATGCCTGGAAAGGAAGCTGCAGCTCACTTCCTTTAATAACGATGTTGGGAAAATCCAGCAAGTGAACCTCCAATGGATCCAGCATTCCTTTACGAGTCACTATAATTTGCTTTGGTTGTTCTTCAACTGGCAAAGACCTCACAAGAGCAGCAACTTCTTCTGCTGTTTTCCACTTGGCTAACTGACCAAGACGCTTCTGCCCTGCCCAGACACTAGTGTGGATGACCTGCAAAGAAATCAATGAATCTGAATCTCAACTAAAGAGAGAAATTACTTCCAAAAAACCATTAGAATATGAAAAAGACAAAAAATAGACCTTCAGAAACAGCTGTCCGGTCCTTGGATTGAATATAAAGATGGCCCCATTGATGGGTTTCGTTGTAAGATTTCCTTCAAATGTCTTGTGGATAGTAACCCGATATACATTAGTGTCATCAACAAACCATATTATTTGGTTGCTGAAGATCTCTCCATAATTCTGGGATGATAAATACGGCTCAGTGGGCTCAGAAGAATACAACTGTAAACCTTTCCGTATCCGCTCCCTCAATACATATAAGGCTGGATTTGACTGCATATCCACCAAGAACCATTATTGAGTACCTGTCTATCACGGATTTATAAAATAATCAAAGAATACATGAACCTAAAATTGAATTGAGAACCTTCATGATCTTATTCATCGCCTGCTGGAGCAGAGGCTTTGACCCAGGAAACCAATTGCCAAATGCAGAATGCAAGTTATAGGCCAAATCAAGTCCAATCATCACACCTGCAAGAAAAATCCCATGATGATTATTTCAAGCTTTAAAAAAGAAACATCTAGAGGTGAAAAGCAAAAAGCAATAAAAGAATACCAGTAGGAGATGGATATATAGACATGTTGTCTGTTGTATAATCCATAAATTTGGCCCGGGTGTAACGCTCAATATCGTGAGAGTCATAATCACCCCAACGGAGCTGCACATCTATCCAGTACTTGTTGCTTGCTTTCTGATCAAACACATCCTTTGGCTCGGCCACAAGACTAGGTTTTGACATTGGCCATCTATGAGCAGCAAAGAGAAGAACGTCTGCACAAGAGCTGTTCATTTTATAACTCTTCCTTGGATGTATTGTTTCCTTCTGCACAGTTTCAATTTCCAAAGCATCTAACTCCTGATCCAAAACTTGACACAGATCCATGACAACACTCTCATGTATCTTTTGCCACAAATGAGCACGGAATATCTGAATCAGCGAAATCTTTAAGGTAGGGATCTTCCCGTGCATGAAGATGCCGGTTAGATCCAACTGGACTTGGAAACCCACGTAAACATTTGCTCTATTTATTGTAGGTGACCACCAAAGAGTGAACCTACGGTTAGGGATCTGGTTGAGACCAGATCTCTGAGCATTTGTCAGCTTTTTATACTTCATTGATTCCTCAAAGCCTGATGCCTTTTCCCAGAAGAGTCCTTCCCATGTTGGAAAGCTAAAAAATCAAATAAGAAAAATCAATCAAAAACTAGTCCCCCCCTTAAAGGAGATCACTGGGTTATGAATTGAAGACTGCAACTCAACTATGTCAAGATTATATACTACAGTGCAATTAAATTTAACAGACCAAAGCTATAGAGGACAAAAATTGCTCCGATGTGCACTAACCAACCAGATTATATACACCCACTTGTCTCTCACTATCCACATTGTATTAGCAGACAAATAGAAAATGGCTAAACTGGTGACAACTAATCAGAACAAACTTGTAAAACAGTATACTTACTATGTTCCTTTGAATAAGGTATGCTCAAGAATTCCCTCAACACCTCCTAAAGCTTGGATGACATCAGTTCGATAGTTGTTCAAATTCCAAAGTTTCCCGTCATGCCTCTGGTGTGTCCACCAGAAAGGGTTCTGTTTTAGAACTTGGTACTGCTTGAAGTCAGTGCGCACCCTCCATCCTTTGTCATATGCCAAAGTATGTCGATCCTTCTGAAACAAAGTATTTATCCGAGGAATTCCCCTGTCCCATGAATCCTGTCAAGAGAATTAAGCAAGACATTAGGATGAAGAAATTTTCTATCAAGGCCCTAAAAATGTATATAAAAAAAGTGCTGCCACCCACTTCCAAATCTTCGAGGGTCAAACGCCTATTTTGTGCCTGAGCTTCCTGTCTCTTTAGTGCATATTCAGCCCACACACGCTGTGAATCTATGAACTCACTCTCCCATGGCTGTCAAGTAAACAGCAAGACGGTGAAAAACAGCAAAGTAAACACACAGGCACACCACATACACAAAAAGAAAAAGTCTCAATTTACTTGTATATATCGATAAAGATTGGGAATTAGCTGGTCCTCTTCATGACTCATTCCACTCCTAAAGTGAGTTACACCAACATCAGTCTGCTGACTGTAACGGAGGTCACTCTGTGGAATCAATATGTGACCCATGGAAAGCATGCCAAGTCCTCCGATTTCCTTTGGAGTGTAGAAAATGACAGGCGGGAACCTGAAAGAAAATTGAGATTAAGAATAGCAGATTGAGTTTAAAAAATATTTAAGTTTGAAAACTTCAACTAGATAATGTTTTTCCTTATGCAGCCACAAAATTAAATAAATGTACCTGCTAGGCATCTTTGAGTTCAACCCAATCTTTATACGGGTCTGGATTTTATTTTCACATTTAACCAGCAAATCCAACAGTTCTTGAGTATGTACAGTGGCTTCACGGAAATAAGTCATGAGACCTATTGAAAACAAGAACCCTTCATAATATATCCTCATGATGTCAAAATAATTTTACAAGGCAGAATAAAATTCTCAAAACATACCTATCAGGGCTGTATTCCATTTATTGACAATTTTTGTAAATGTAGTAGATCCAGAAGACATTAGAATCTGCCTCACACGATTCTCAAACACCTTCATGTGTTCATCATCAACCCGCAAGAAAGCAACGGCAGTCCGTTCTTTGGTCTGTTCATTCTGCAGATTCCAAACGCCATCTCTTGTATTGCTGAATGCTTCTTGGGTCATTCTTATTTTAGGAAGTATCCGAACTTCAAATCCACACCTATAGGTCAAATAAGAAATGATTCAGAAAAAAATCTATTCCCCTTAAAGCAAAATTTATGGATGAGGTCAATGTTTTTGTTAAGTATGTCTCGAAGGGAAATAAATATGGATCGACCAACTATTTTTTGTTTTGGTTCCCAATTAAGTTGTCTACGAAAAACATCCAGCAGTTGCAGCTTAGGAGATGAAAAGCGGCAAGACTGGTGCATGCGAAATACCGGATATCAACAAATCCAAGTATTCCAAGAAACATTTTTATATGATCTTTGCTGGAAAACATAGGTCCCAAGCAGGTAACATATCATAACATATATACCAAAGATGAAGCAACTAAATAGATGGATGACATACATGCTGAAGAGCAAATTCGGATTATCCTTGCTGTAAACTGATACAAAGCTGTTCTCCCACTCCAATGTTGTGATACTTCGAGGAAGACGATTCTTCATATCCCAGAAAACACTCCTCCCAAGATTTACTGAGGAAAATTTAAAAACAGACCGATAATGTCATTTTTTGCATCTCAAGAAATCCAACTCATTCTTTTAAGATAATGTTTGACCATAGCAACTTTAGATTAGAAGTAAGAAAGAAAGAAAGAAAGAATAAACTACCATCATGTTTCATGAGCCTCATTCTTGCATCTCTGGGCCAGCACTTCTTATTGTTATATCCAACCATATTTTCATTGTTAGGATCAGGATGCTCAGTAAGATATCGCTGAATAAGGTCTCGAGCCTCTTCATGGGTGAAGCGGAACAATATATGGACCCTGTCTATGTATCGGGAATACAGCCGAATAGGGTGCCGAGTCTCAACTTTCGTGTCCCAATAAGTAATGAACTCGTTAGGCATCTGGGGAGGACCAGCAATCTCACTGGCTCGAGTCAATCCAAGTAGCAAGAGATCCAGCACAAGTCCATAATACTGTACAACAAAAGAAGCAAACTGGAGACCACGTATAAGACCGTATGAGTTTGTGTGACTCATATCCTTGTAAGACAACACAACATTGTTCTTAGCAGTGACATAATCAGCAATGTTGTGGTCAAGAACCAACCTCAAGAGCCTGCAACATAGCAAAGTAAAGAAACACTATTTAATAAAAATATCCATCTTTACAGTCAAAAAAGCACCAACCTTGTACTCACCTGTTTAACATTGTCAAGTCAATCTTCTCAAAGAACTTCTCAAACTTTGTCTGAAGCATCACAACACATTGCCCTTCACTCGTGTCCCATACACCTTGTAAATTGTTTATACCCTGACACCATTTATAAACCAAAAGTGGGGGAGGCTCCGAATCTGCAGGCTTGATCCAGTTTGGAAAGAGATGGCGTTTGTCACCTTCATACCATAAATATTGATCAAGATACGCATCCGTAATCTTCTCAAGAGGCTCAATCTCATAAACGGGAATGAGATAGCTGTACAAATCCATGAACTCTATGCCAACCTGAAAAAACAAAAAGTTCAGTTCATCCTACGCTGTAAAGCCCAAAGGTCAGTATCAACTCATTCTTGATCATTGACAGACCTCCTTGAAAGCACGCTGAGTGAGCAGGTGACGCTTAATTCGCGACAGTGCTTCATGTGGGTTATCATAGGCTTGTTCAATGAGACCCAACTCTTCCCTCTGAAGCTGGTTTAATCTCACAGCCACACTGTAAGATTCTTTCAACCTCTCCAGAGCTAGAATAAGTAGTTTTGTATCATGCTTATATGACAATGGAGGGAATGGAATGGGAGAAAACTTTCTTGACTCCAACCAATGCACTGTAGTCGTATAAATGGCAACTGCTTCTTCTGGTGTAACATATGGGCCATCTTTCAAATAGTTGTGTTGTCGTTCCTAGAAGAAGGGAAAATGGAAATTGAAAGATAACTAAGCTAGGGAATAAAAACATCTATTAGAATACAATTCAGGAAAAAAAAAAAAAAAAGAGGCCGTGAAGGCCATCTTTTATAGTTCTCCCTAGGAAATTTACACAAAAAATGAAAAATTTGGTATGGGAACCTGCTCTGCTTTAAGCCAAAGGCGAGTCAGTCTCCCAAGGTTCTTCCGACAAACTGTCTTATCAACCGTCGCTCCTCTTTTTATACGCTCACGATTATAGTGAGCAACATTTGTCCACCAGTCTGCTTTTGATTTGACATAACGAAGAATCATGTTCTCAATGGGGACCGGCAAACCTGGAACCTTCCAGGGAATGTTTGCTTTCCAACATCGCCACGCCTCACTGAGATGCTGCAATATCACTCTAGCTTTATTCTGCTTGATGCCCTCTGCATTTCAAGGATACAATTTTTGAGACACAAATCAAGTAGACTACATCAACCAGAAAAACAGATCAAAGGAAACACGAGCCAATAAAGAACAGAATTTTGTTCGATAAAAGATTACCTGGCATGGCATCAAGAACATCATGCATAACAGCTGCTCGAAGCTCCAAATCAAAATGGCTTTCAACACGTTGCTTGGTAACAGTTTTTGCCACTCCTTTTGAATGGCGCCCTTCAAATTGACGCGCAAGTAAATTCCCTAACCAACGTTCGAGGAGTGGCACTATACCACGAAGAAAGAACAACCACACCCTCCACATTGGTGCCCAAAACCCACATCCAGGTCCTTTCCCAACAGGACCAGTGTTGAACCGATAATAAATCAAGTGTTTCAAGTCTTTGCACATTCTGATCTGCCGCATAAGCCTGTACTTATATCGGTACATCCCAGTCAGTTGACCAACATGAGAGAATGTATATTGCAAACCATCAGCCAATTGGAAAGCATCCACATTACCCAAGCGGAACTGGATATTTGCATCAACTACAAGCTTTGTCAAACGCAGAATTTCACGGCAAAGATGGAAAGCATTACCAAAACGTGATTTCTTTCGCTCTTTTGTAGTGAGGGTCTTTACGGGCTTCAGGTTAAAATTGTAATCAAGGTGGAGGTAATTCAAATTTTTCCTATGTATAAGCAGATTTAGCATGTTATAGCCCTGCTTACAAACTTGAAGACCAGCTTCAGCCCAGTCAAGTTCTGTCGTTTGGAAAAACTTTGTTGCTTGCAAAGATCGGAATAAGTGCTTCTTCTTTTGAGCCTTGGGAGGTCTGTGATGCAGTTCATTCAACACAAAGCATTTTAGCAATTTTTGATAGCTGACCCGAACTTTAACTGGATAGGATGGAGGACTGTAAAATGGGAGAACAAATGTCAGATGGTTTCTAATAGAAATTAGATACTTAATATGCATTAAAAGAAAGAAGAAAAGAAGAAAGAAAACAGAGATAACACCAATTCTCTTTATTTTTTTTAATCAGTACGCAAGTTTATTGATAGAAAACTCACCAATGCTCTTTATACCACTCCGACACAAGGGGTATATCTTCTGCACGTCTCATCCGGCCAGATCTCATGTTAAAAGGGCGTGGGGCAAATAGTAAGGAGACACCAGCAGCTGTGGTGTCGGTATAAAGTTGAGTGTCATTCAGAAAAGGTTCCACTCCTTCCGGCAAGGCAAAATCATCATCATCCTCCTCATCACGACTTTTCTTTTCATGCCGCTCCTTGTTAGTGCTAGTTATTGGGTGTATCAAAGGATCATAGTAAAATGCAGGTAAATCAGGATCCTCAGTCTTTATGTACATGATCATAGGAGTGTGATACACACAAAGCTTTACTTTTCGGGGCCTATTGTTATAGAGATGGGGAAATGCAATTCTGTATTCTGTCCTGAGAGGTGATCGAATAATCAGCTTGTTAATATCATTGAACTCATTCCAATCCTCATCTCCTTTCTCCATGTCACGGTACAATGGCTCAAATTTAGGGCCACCTGCATAAGAAATGAAGTAAACACATACTTGAACGATGCTAACGAACATAGATGGGGAAGTAACTGAACCAACAACACAGAACACATCCAACTGCCAACACACCCATATACCAGTGAAACAACAAAAACATAGACACCCAACCAATGCAATAGATACCGAACAGAAACTCAAGCTAAATACACACCATAATTCATAAAATTGAGCAGCCTCTAAAGCACCAGGTCACCTCAAGAGAAGGGCTCTAAACTGGACCCACATTTTCCAGTGTATTTAATTGAAATCAGATCACACCAGACATTTCAAACACCCACTACCCATCATGCCAAAGGATAAAAATATGGCACTATCAAAGATCTAAGAATGAAATCTATGAAACCAAATGAAGAACTGTAAAGCAATTATATATGACAAAACCCACAACCCAGGATGTCCAATTTTTTTCAAAGCACCAAATAACTCAGTAATAAAATCATATCTTAAAATCATGAAGGAAAGGATGAAACATACCAGGTATACACATGTTCAATGCTTTGGCTGTAAAAAATGACTCCATGTCAAACAAGTAGAAATAATTGCGATCAATTAAATCAGAAAGGAGCTGTCCTGCAAGCCGATGAAGGGTTGCCATTATAGGAAGTGAGAGATGCCATTTCCGGTAACTTGGACCATTTATCAGCTTTGTTTTCACAAGAGGCTTGTGGTCATAAAACCAAGTACATACAGCAGAATCCTCCTCTTCATCCAACTCTAATTGGATAGGCTCCAGAGGATCAACATCTAAAAGATTATCAGCATAGTCTAGTGGAGGTTCTTCATCATCAAATGGTGGAAACCGCATTCTCTTGAAATGTCTACGATCTCTCTTCTCCCTTCGCATCATGATCCACATTGAGCCCCACTGTAAGATTTAAGATTCAATCAGTCATTGAGAATATGTTAACATGTGGATTAAAAAATGTAATTAAGAAAAAATGAAACATAAGAAGAGAGAAACAAACCTGAGCCAGATATATAGGTTCTACAACCCATGGTATTTCATTCACAAATGTAATTGCCCCAGAAATATGGTACAAAATCTTCACATCACGAACCTAGAACCACATAAACATAGAAATGTCATTTGGGATAAAAAATGACAAAGGAAGAAGAACAGATATGGAGCATTAATGCAATATAGGTATAAAAGATGAAAAAAAAAATTTATAAAAAAAAAAACCCAAAAATGCAAATAACAGCAACCTGCTCCCATGGCATGGGCATATTTTCAAGAAGTTTGTAAACTGCATGCGGAATGAATTTAAGGGCTCCAAGATAGACACGTTTATCATGACGATATTTCTTCGAGGACATGTCCCCATGATCTCTGTTGAAGAAAACAGCAAGAGAAATTAAATGATAAACCCAGAGCAACCAACTGTATGATATCGCACAGCTACACAAGCATACTTATTACAACAATAAAAATACGGGGAACAAAAACAAAGTGAACGCTCTAAGCCAGTTATCCCAACAACAAACTGAAGACTCGTAAAAAAGGCGACCAGAATGTTAAAAATAATCTCACTAACTACAATCAACCCACTAGCAGTGCGTTACATTAATTGTTCTCCAAACGGCATCCATCATTTTGGAGTTTCTGGAAGCCACGGCCAAACTACCTATGTCCTCTTAAGTCTCAACTAACCAGATTACACGTACATAAATAAACACAAATTTATGAAAACAAGTGCTTATACTACCCAGAAAAATTAAAGTAACCACATACGAAATAGAACAACCACCGGCCTAAGTTATATAAGAACATAATTACGTCAACTAAGATATCAACCATAAATTATATCCCAAATCTTTCAAAGTACGTTCAGAGATGACAAGAAAAGTGCTCCCACCTGATAATTTTCCTGACGTGCTCGGGTGGCATGTCCTCCTTCTGCGTCTCAACAAACCCAAACTTGCGTTTGTCGCTGTACCGCTTCGAATTGAGTTGCTGCCATTTCCTCGCCTTCTCCTCGAGTCGAGCCTCTGCTTCGGCCGGCGACGGTAGCACCGTGTACGAGGGCTGCGCCGCAGGTGGAGGCGGTATCGAGGAGCCAGTGGTCCCTGGCGGCGCAATCTGGCCGTTGTTCCACATGGCGAACAGATTCAAACCTCTGTCCTAAAACCCTAAGAAACCCTGATAGCAAAATAAATTATAGCACAAGTAGATTTGAGATTTCCATGTATGAGAGGTTTTTGTTTTTGTGGGATGGGTGTACCGGGGGGGAGGGGAAGCTTTATTGAGGACGATTCAACAGTTTCTAGGGTTTTGAGGCTTTCTGGGTTTGTAGCTCTGTGAGTGAGAAGAAAAAAGCGAGAGAGTGAGATATTCCGTAGAAAAATGTGGCTGGAGGTTCATAAAGCGGCCTGCTCTGCACGGGTCCCGGGTCCGTGCATCAAGCATTTTGTATTTGTAAATAGAAAATTTATTTTTATACAATACATTGTAATGTTATAAACCGACTTAAGGTGTATGACCGACTCAAATACGGACTTTGTACAGAATAACCGTCTTTGTATTTCTATAAATATGGCATCGTTTACTTGTACAGATATAAATAGGCCTGTTCATCAGAGTTCCGACCTAGAAATCTGGGTAGACTCAACCTGAAATCCGGATTTCAAATCCTGGTCGGAACCCGGACCGGGTTAACCCAGATCAGAAACGGGCCGGAACCCGGATAAATCTGGATTTTTCAAAAACCGGATCCGGGTTCAGATTGAACCCGGGTTTTTTTTTTAATTTTTTATATTTTAAAAAAAAAAAAAAAAAAAAAAAAAACCCGACGGCCTTATCCTTTATTCTATAATCATAAAAGGTCATAATTGTTACCAATGAAATATAAGAGAAAAAATAAAGAAAAACAAAATTAATATAATTTACGTAAACTTGCATTCATGGAACTGTAAAAGATTTTGTTCAAATGGAGAATCAAATGTATAGTGCGGCATACAATGGTTTAATACAATTTATAGAAAACTCTAATTAGCAGGTAATTATGGGTAGGTTTAATAGATTCAATAGCTAAAAATGGGCCTAAACTTCTCTATGACCCAAGCCTTATTAAAAGTTCACCAAAGCTAGCTTCAACGAATTTAATTAGTTGTCTTATCCAGATACTATATATATTAAGGTTTATAGATTCATATTTAAGGTGTTTTCTCACCCAAAAAATACATTTAGGCAATTTAGAAGTAGGGGCCCATATTTTTATTCTAAAGAACATGAGTAGCAGTCATGTATTCTCGAACTGCCTTTCTGTTGCCCAGATGACTAACACTAGAGAGGGGTGAATTGAGTTGTATTTAAAAAAATAACAATTATAAATCAAATATACAATATAAAATATAAACAAAATATGAAACAGCAATAAATATAAAGAGTAAGGGTAAGAGAGAAGCAAACTCAGTATGTTAACAAGGTTTGGCCCCACTGCCTACATCCTCGCCTGAAGCTACCCCTTGAGGATCCCCGAATTCACTATTCAATCTCTTTCAGGTGGAGATAGAAACCTATTACACCTTTGAACAACACCGCTACAAATGATCCGTGTAGAACACCCTCTACACTTGCAATCACCTTACACGTGGTGATTCAACGATTCCCTGTGTAAAACACTTTCTACACGCATAAGGGTTGTACACACCCTTTTACTGATACAAGAATTGATAATGGGTAGGATATCAGAAAACACTCCTCAATGAGTGAAATAAGAACAATACAATTACAAACTATATCTCTCAAAATGAACAAAGGTTAAGGCTCAATGCTTAGAGAAGAGAGAATAAAAGCTTTGAATGAAAGTTATATGCTCTTGATGTTGTAAATGTGAAGCTCTCAAATGATCTATTTATAGGCATATGAGACTTCATATTCAAATTTAAAAAGATTCACATGTCAAATACATCATCATTCACTTTTCAAAAATTCAAATCTAATCTTTTTACTTTTTGCATATGACAAAATGAGCACACTTTGCTTTTCAAAAATTTCTAACCTAATCTTTTACTTTTTGCATATGACAAAAGGAGCACACTTTATTTTTCAAAATATTCAAACAAAGGCATATTCCTTTTGCATAAGTCAAGAAAAGCATCAATCACTTTTGAAAATATTCAAATAAAACATGCACATGTGAAAGATGACAATCAATCATCTTTAATATTTTCAAAGTTTAAACCTTTAATTATGGCATGCACATATGAAAGATGACAATCAATTATCTTTCAAAATTTTCAAATTTAATTTTCAAAATATTCATGCACATGTGGAAAATGTATTTTAATGCTTTATGATAAAATATTAATTTTTGAGCCTTAATCCTAATTTCGAATTTTAAGAGATTTACAACATTTCTCTATGACTTTAATGTGAACTTGTTTATTTCTTGCTCATACTTGGTTCCTTGATGTGCTTGACTCCATTGTATGGACAAATTGAGTTTGAGACTCCTTCATTCTTTGAATTCATTTGTTATCATCAAAATCCATGTGTAAATATATAATTACACAAAACTTGAAACCTTAGGTTCAACAATCTCCCCCTTTTTGATGATGACAAATACTTGATAGAACCTGAAGCCTGTATTAATACTTAAGCTCCCCCTGAGAATGTGCGTTAGTTTTTCAAGCAAAAATATAAATATAATTCCAAGCATATATAACAAGTTTAGCAATTTAAACAATGTTAATGTTCTAGTCTAAAGCTTCTCCCCCTTTTGGCATCATTAAAAATGATCGGCAGCAAGTAAATAGACTGAAGAATTAAAATACACTGTAGATAGTTGAAAAAGATAGCCATCCGTGACCCGACAAGTCCTGCAAAGCCTCGAGGCCTAACTCTATGGATTTAGTGCGGTTGAAGATAGAAACAAATCGACTGATGTTGTTGACAAACGAGATATAAACAAACGCCTGATTTAAACTAGTTTGTCTTGTTCTTTATGCTATCTCTATAAAAACAGTCTTAAAATTCATCCGATTTGCATCAAATCTTATTCTTATCTTCATAACTCATCTGCATTCATTCTACATTCTCGCTTTAAGTTTTTCAATTCTTTTCTCAATGACCAATTCTTCTAACATTCTTCTAGATCCATCCATGAGGTATTCTACACCTCAATCTCCTGTCATTTCTGCAGCTACCATTGGTGCCATGTTGCAACAAGAGAATAATAGTTTGGCTAATAAATCAGACTCCGATGCTATCTACGACTTGGTGAGTCTTGGGACTCGCTACTCATCCTCTATTGTTGCTTTTTCCCAGCGGGTACAAGCCAAAAACATGAGGTTGAAAGGCTTAAAGAACAAATTTTGTACTTCAAGAATTGTTCAAGAGTCTCACACAAGGGAAGGAATCCTTCGGCAGAAAAATAAACAGTTGAAATCTCTATTGAATTCTTCATTCCGCTTGCCAGTTCCCATGGATAGGGATGACATGATATTGTATGAAGAGAATGAGCGTCTCAAACATAGGTAAGAACCTCAAGTTTATGTAAAAGTATTTAAAAAATATCTCTCTATTTTTATGAACTCTGATATGTCTTTTAAGAGATATTCATAACATGCATCATACCTATTTCTCTTCTAATCAAACATAATCTATCTTCTGGTAAAGGTTTTGTGAATATATCTGCTAACTGATTGTGTGTGTTTGTGAACTCTAGTACTATATCACCTTTCTGCACATGATCTCGAAGAAAATGATATCTTATTTCAATATGCTTAGTTCTAGAATGTTGTATTGGGTTCTTTGAAAGATTTATAGCACTTGTATTATCACATTTGATTGGAATGTGATTATACATGAGTTTAAAATCTTCAAGTTGTTGCTTCATGTAAAGAACTTGAGCACAACAACTACCCGCAGCAACATATTCTGCCTCAGCAGTAGATAGTGCAACAGAATTTTATTTTTTACTAAACCAGGAAACTAGTGCATGACCTAAGAAGTGACATGCTCCACTAGTGCTTTTTCGATCTATTTTGCAGCCAGCATAATCTACATCTGTGTAACTGATTAGATCAAAAAATGTGTGCTTAGGGTACCATAACCCTAAGTTAATTATACCACTAAGATATATAAGAATGCGCTTAACTACAATTAAATGAGATTCTTTTGGAGATGATTGAAAGCGTGCACATAAGCACACACTGAACATAATATCTGGTCTACTGGCTGTCAAATATAATAAGCTACCAATCATACATCGATATACCTTCGAGTCAACTGGCTTACCGGATTCATCTTTATCAAGTTTAGTAAATGGGCTCATTGGTGTTCCAGTTTCCTTAGCACCTTCCATCCCAAACTTCTTCAGCAATTCCTTAATATATTTTGATTGATTGATTGATGAATGTCCCACTTTTTACTTGCTTAATTTGCAATCCGAGAAAGAATGTAAGTTCTCCCATCATGCTCATTTCAAATTCATCCTGCATAGTCTTAGCAAAAACTTGACACATGTTTTCATTAGTAGCACCGAATGTTATATCATCAACATAAATCTGAATCAAAAGAATATCATCATTTTCGTATTTAATGAAAAGAGTTGTGTCTCTTGAAAAACCTTTTACAATCAAGAAACCACTAAGTCTCTCGTACCACGCTTTAGGAACTTGTTTGAGTCCATATAGTACTTTTGTGAGTTTGAAAACATGATTTGGAGAAATATGATTTTCAAAACCTGGAGGTTGCTCAACATATATCTCTTTATTTATAAAACCGTTTGTTTTTGCTTGTAGAGGACTTCATGCATACCTATAAAAACAATTAAAATGATTTTTCATGGTACCAAAGTTCTTTGGGTCCTTTATTTATTAGTATTAGAATAAATAAGATTTTTAGGTACCCATATGGCCCTAATAGTCATTGTATGTTTTCTTATAATAGGACAAGCATGATAATTATGACCATTTGTATTACAAAAATTGCAAATAGCATGTGGCATATATGAAGAACTTGAGTGATTATAATAGTATCCCTTTTTGACAAAATTATTACGAAAAGAATTTTGAATATTAGACTTTGATGTAGAAGGATTATCAAATAAGTTTTTATAATGTTTGAATTTTTGTTTTGGCATATATCCCAAGCCTGCTTTGTCAAAAACACATATTTGATTACCAAGAAGTTTTTCAAAATTTCTTTTTCCATTCGTAAAGTTTTCAACAATATTTTTTAAATCAATTTTCTTCTTCTTCAACTCAAGATTTTCATTTTTCAAAACAATATTTTCTTTTTTTAAAATATCAATTTCGTTTGTTAAAGAATAATTTTTCTTTTTCAAAGCAGTATATTTGATATCCAATTTTTCAAATTCCTCATATACCTCTTCTAAAACATTTTGCAATTCTTCATATGAAAGATTTTCAATATTATCAAAATTTATTACCTCAATGTTATCTTTAGCCATAAGACAAAGATTTGCTGATTCTTCATTGCTTGCTTCACTATCTGAGCTACTTGAATCATCATCCCATGTAGCTTTCATTGCTTTCTTGCCTTTGTTTCGATCTTTCTTTAACAGAGGACAATCTGGCTTGATATGACCAGACTTATTGCATTTATAACAAATTAAAGTATCATTTTTACCTAAATCTTTTTTGAAAAACTTTTTGAAGGATTTTCTCGGAGGAGTTTTATTTTTCTTTAAAAATCTCTGAATTCTTTTTGTTATCATCACAACTTCTTCATCTTTATCGTCATTTTCCTCATCTTCATCACTTTCACTTTCATGAGGAACAGCTTTAAGCGCCAAGCTCTTCTTTGGCTTTCCTTCTTCTTCTCCTATTTTCAATGTGTACTCATGGGTGATAAGTGACCCGATGAGTTCATTCACTTCGAGCTTCTTGAGGTCTCTAACTTCAAGAATCGCTGTCACTTTTGATTCCCAACGTTTTGGTAGAGAGTTGAGAAATTTTCTTACCATTTCCACTTTGGAATAAACTTTACCAAGAGCTGTCAAGCTGTTTATGATGTTAGTAAAACGAGTGTGCATACTAGAAATAGATTCATCATCATTCATCTTAAACATTTCATATTCATGAGTAAGAATATAAATTTTTGATTCCTTGACTTGAGAAGTTCCTTCATAAGTAACTTCCAAGTTATCCCAAATTTCTTTTGCCGTAGCGCAAGTCATTACTCTATTAAACTCATTACCATTGAGAGCATTATATAATAAATTCATAGCAGTTAAATTCAAAGTATAAAGTCTATCGTCTTCACGATCAAACTCTTCTTCTTCCTTTTTGACCTTTACTCCATCAACCACTTTTGTTGGAATATAAGGTCCATTTACAATGCATTTCCAGATTTCTCGACCTTGAGCCTGAAGAAATATTCTCATTCTAACTTTCCAGAATGAGTAATTGTCTCCACAAAAGAGTGGAGGCCGACTGCTAGATTGACCTTCACCAAATGAAGCTGCAATGTTAGCCATAAGATCTTAACTCAAAAGATAGTTAATCTTATAATAGAGCTTTAGCTCTGATACCAATTGTT
>QGSO01000173.1:197700-341850 GCA_011037825.1 Carya cathayensis
CTCTCTCTCTCTCTCTCTCTCTCTCTCTCTCTCTCTCTCTCTCTCTCTGTGCGATGCGAAGTGCTTCGACTCACCGATCATCTCCTTTTGTCCTCAATCCCTCATCTCTCCGGTGCCTTTCTCATCTGTCTAAATATTTATTGCGTTATCATTGTTATATTTTGATTTCTGGTATTGTATTTTGACGTATTTCTGTTTGTTGATTTTGGGTTTTTTTTTCACTGTCGTGTTTGTTGATTTTGGATTTTTTTTTTCATTGTTATATTTTGATCTCTGGTATTATACTTTGACTTATTTCCATTTGTTGATTTTGGGTTTTTTTTTTCATTGTTAAATTTTTTTTCAAGATCAAGTGGAATAGAATTAAGTTTTGACACATGGATTAGGGTTTTTCATGCCCGCACAATTTATAGCCAAATATTAGGTAACAATTAAATTCGAAGAGAATTCCAAATAAATAAAAGTTCCAACTGGGCTAGTTCTGTCAACAGAAGTTCCAAAATTCCTTAGATCGTCAACAGCTAGCCAAGAATGACAAGTCAAACATGTAAATTTGATATCAAGCGAAAGAAAACCCAACTATATATCCATTCTCCATGACCTAGTAATGTACCCTAGCAATTGTATTTTGACTTGTGCTGAGTGATACTGAAATTTATTGGTGAAAGCTCCCCTTGGTCGTGAGAGAATAAAATGGAAAATATTGTACAAGAAATAAAGCTCAGAAACAATACTGTCCATTGGTTCCCAAAGTGGAACTAATGCAGCCATAGGGCCTTGCTTTTTAGCCTTTGCATTTCAAAATAGTGCCTAGAAACAGCCCACATGAATTTTCGTGCAACTGATTGAGAAATCTAAGTCTTTTCAATTCAATGGCCCCTCCATTTCCTTCATTTCCACAACCTGAAATGATCAAACTCAGTTTATATAAAATATGACTCCATTTAACAGCTGCAGTCTGTCCTTCTGTCTATGTGTTTCATTTAGATGTTTCCAACCTTTTTAAAAATGGAGACATTTAGTAGGGGAAACAGTAAAACAACACAAGGGATGGCCACCAATTTTCCTTACCACAATCCCACCACAAGGGCCCCATTTTCACTAATTTCTATACTTAGTCTGCAAATGAGAATATGTTCCTTCACAAGATTTTGTCAACCAATCAGGAGGGCGGACCGATAAGGATATGCAGTTTAGAGAAGATAAAAAGAAGTGTTGAATTTTACACTTCGTACTGGTAGTATAAGTACACATGGAGTCAACTTTTATGTCATTTAATTGCATAGTTTTTGTTTGCATGCCCCAACTTATATGGAAAAGTTGCTAAATAAATATATTCTATTCTCCAACTCTCTAATCTTATCTACCAATTAAAGAAACAGAATACTTATCAGATTTGAAATCTAATCAATTTACCAAAACCTCATATGTATCTTAATGTGTCATTTACTTTTATGGTTTGTTATCATCAGCTTAGGTCTCATCTAGAGATTTATGGGGGATATGTTCCCATAGAATATGGTGATTATTCAAAGAAGATGTCCGAGTATTAATTGAACTTTTTACCCATCTTGGTCTATCATAATTGTTTTTAGACTATGAATCTGCTGATGTTACAGTTTCATTTTAATTGTACTTGGAGCGGTGAGTGGGGTGATCATGTCACATTGCAAGCAGCTGCAGAGTTGGTATGGTTTCTGATGATCACTTTCCTTCTCTTTGAACTGTGTCAGATTTTGATTTCTTTGATAGTCTATAAATGTCCGTAGGTCCCATCATTATTTGGTTTGTTCAAAGTTTATATATATAGGTATTTATGTCCTATGCCCTCAGTTTATGGTGACTATGTTAATTTATTACAAACAGAGTAAAGTTATATTGTAGCTTGAAAGTACAACTTTGGTGGTTTAACTGGTTTTTCTATTTGTATCCTGCAGCTGAGAAAGTTTTCACTTGTCACTGAATTGTCTCTTGCTCTATTGTTTTTCTGAACTCATGGCCACTCTTTCACCAACTTCCTTTTCAACCCACTGTTTTACTTCTGGACTTTACCTTCCAAAGATCACTATTATAGAGTTATTAGTCTAAATACGTGCATTTCATCCATGACTAATACTTCTGAATTTTTTGTTGCAGTTTGGTGTGAACATTTTTCTTTTTACATCGGTTAAGGATACTTGTTGCATAGAAATTCTTTCAAAGTTTCAGAAGTCAAATTGAGGTAAAATCCGAGTCTTGCTAATTTTTGTTATGAGCATAGATTGCTTTTGGTCTTTTGAGCTCACAGTGGCTTGGCAAAGAATTTTTTGTTGATTTTACTTGTAGCTAGTTCTATTTTCAATTCCAAGTTTCCAATTTTATGTACATGTTAAAAATAATTCCCCATTTCCCTCTGCTTCTTTTCTCCTCACATTACACTTTCTTTGGTAATACTTTTGAGCCTTAGCCTAATTGTATATTTGTGTGTGATCTACTTCTATTTCCTGCTCAAGTTTGGGTGGCTGCAAAGAATATACTATGAATTCAATGTGGCGGTTATCTTCTGTCTGGGTGGCTACAACGAATATACTTGAAGTTTTATTTAGTGTGATTAAATCACATGGAAGACTGTTATTGATATGTAACTCATATCTTGTAATTTTATATTTTGTAATGTAATGTAATATGTAGTGGATGGCATGCATTTTAGTTTTTCATTTTTATATATTTTATTATTCTGAACAATGTTATGCTTTTTAACATTACCTCTTAAAAAAGTTTTCACAAAATATAGGCTTTAAAAAAAATGATTTTCAACATTTTTTTAAAAATTTCTATAATAAATATAGGCTTTTACCTAAAGAGAATTAGAAAATTATGCTTTTCAACATTTATTTTTTTAAAAAAATTTTAATATAATATAATTTTTTTTATAAATATTATGCTTTTAAAGCCGAACAAAAAAAAAAAAAAGAAGAAAAAAACGGTTTCAATCAATCCGGGTTTAACAAGACTTGGGTTCATCTGGGTTCCGGCCCGGATCTGACCCTGGATAACCCGGTCCGGATTTCAAATTCGGGTTCCGGTTTGGGTATACCCGGGTTTCCGGGTCGGAACCCAGATGAATAACCCTACCCTCAACGTAGACTTGAGATATATGTTGGGTTTAATTTGTCATCTATTATTGAATACCTTCAACCTCTTACAATGGATATATTTAAGACACGTTTTGAGGATTGTCATTTTGATGAATCCATTTTTCCAATATTGGGTAATGAGAAGTCGGTGCCTGAAGCACGATAGGAAATTACTTAAAAAAATAAAACAATTTTTTCAATTTGGTCATCGTACAAATGAATGTAAATTATAGGTCAAAAGACTATTTATTTGCAAAGTGTTGCAAATCAATTACCGGATATATTTATTGACACTAAATGTGTGGTAAAATCACATATTCCAATTATTAATATTCTATCAATAATTGCAGTCCCTAAAAAACAAGTTGCCAAAACAATAATAGATGAGTCTAAAACAAACTTGAAGCGTGGACCCCTGTTGGTGCAAATGACAAAATTCATCGGAATAAAACAATACAAAATGAATTTAGTACTCCTAAAGAATTCATACCCACAACACAGGCCACAAAAACAATTGATGCTTCTGAATAAACTAAATCTCCTAAAAAAGAACCTCTTGAAGAGGTATTTCATGAAATGTCTTCCATTGAAGAGGGACGTGTACCTAAAAGTAACGAGATTACGATACATTTTGTGAATACTGGATAAATTTTGGATAGAAATAAAACTGTTGTCGACAATATATTTTCATATAAGATAGTCATTGACATTACCAGAAATAATGAAAAAAGTGAGCCCAGAAGTGTCGAAAAATGTTGACATAAAAATGATTGGCCAAAATAGAAGTCAGCTATTGAATCTGAATTAAACTCGCTAGCAAAGCAATAGGTTTTTGGACTTATTGTACAAACACTAAATGGTGTAATGCATGTTGGATATAAATCGGTATTTATACGCAAGCGTAATAAGAGCAATGAAATTGTTCAGTACAAAGCATGACTTGTTAAATAAGGTTTTCTACAAAAACTAGTGATTGATTTTGATGAAACATACTTTCCTGTTATGTATGCAATCACATTTAGATTTTTGATTAATATGACAGTTATAAAAAGATTGGATATACAGTTGATAGATGTGGTCATTGCATATTTATATGAATCATTAGATCGTGACATATATATAAAAATCTCCGAAGGATATAAAATGCCTGAACCTTCTAATCTGAGTGTATTCAGAAATATGTATTCTATCAAGTTTCAATGATTTTTATATGAGTTAAAGCAATCTGGACACATATGGTATAAACGCCTTAGCGAGTATCTATTGAAAAAAGGATTTGAGAATAATCCAATATGTCCATATGTTTTTATTAAGAAATCAAACTCCGAATTTGTTATTATTGTTGTTTATGTTGATGATCTAAATCTTGTTGGAACTCTTGAAGAGATCACAAGAACCGCTACATATTTAAAGAATGAATTTGAAATGAAAGATTTTGGCGAAATGAAATTTTGTCTTGGCCTGCAGCTTGAGCATTTGCAAAATGGAATTCTTGTTCATCAGTCAACTTATACAGAGAAAATCTTGAAGCACTTTTATATAGAAAAAGCTCATCCCCTAAATACTCCAATAGTTTTTCGATCACTTAACGGGCAGAAATATCCGTTTCATTTTTGTGAAGACGATGAACAAATTCTTGATCTGAAGTACTTTTATCTCAGTGCATTGGAGCCTTGATGTATCTTACAAATTACACTCGGCCTGATATTGTATTTTCAGTTAATTTACTTGCAAGATATAGTTCTACACAAACTCAAAGATATTATAATAGTATTAAACATGTCATTCGTTACTTCTGAGATACGGTTGATATGAGATTATTTTATTTACATGGATCAAGTCCACGATTAGTTGGATATGCGAATGCATGTTATCTTTCAGATCCACACATAGGTAGATCTCAAACTGGATACGTATTTGCTATGTAAATTTTGCTATATCATGGAGATCTGTTAAGCAAACACTATCTACTACATCTTTTAATCACTCAAAGATCATTACAATTAATGAGGCAAACCAATAATGTATTTGGCTAAAATTAGTGATTCAACATATTCACTAAAAGTATGGTCTTCTCATAATTAACGATAACTCAACAATTTTATATGAAAATAATGTTGTTTACATTACTCAAATAAGAGAAGGATATATCAAACGTGACAGAACTAAACATATTTTACATAAATTCTTTTATACCTATGAACTTTATGATAAATGTGAAATTGATGTCAAGTAGATACGGTCAAATGATAATTTGGCAAATTTATTAATTAAAGTATTACCAACTACAACATTTAAGAATATTGTATAGAACATTGGAATGCGAATACTAAAAGACTTATTATTATACACTTTTCAGGGGGAGTAAATATCTTGAAGACTTATACTGATTGTGCTCTTTTTCCTTCTATAAAATTTTGTCTCATTGGGTTTTCTCTTGCAAGGTTTTAATGAGGTATTCTTAAAGTACTTGGCGGTACACATAAATACTGTACAATTTTCTTTCGCCATTGGTTTTTTTCCCACTTGATTTTTTCTCGGCAAGATTTAAACGATGCATATTCTTTATGAGTGGTCATTCAAGGGGTAGTGTTGTTTACCGACTTAAAGTGTATGACCGACTTTGTACATAATAACTGTCTTTGTACTCCTATAAATATGTGTATTATTTACTTATACAGATATAAGTTTTCTGAGTTAATAATAACACTTTAAAATTTTTCTCTTGCAATATCACTTCTCTTTTAGTTTTATAATATATATATATATAAATTGTTTCCCTTATCAAATGAAAAACGCTATTTATCATATTCACATTAAGCATCATATAATTTATTCTTTTATTTAAACATACATATTTATATATTAATATTTATATTTAAATAAAATAAAAAATCATATATAACTTTTTCATCTGAATATTTAAACATCACAAACATAACTATTTTTCAATTTCAAATCTTCAACTTTTTATTAAAAATGATGCTTAGGTAATGAGATGAGATGATAATTTTGTGAATAGTAATAAGATGATTTGTCAATAGTAATGAGATAGTTTAAGTTAAGTATTTATCATATGTTAAAAAATGAAATAGAAAAAACGGAATACAAAATATTATAAAATTCAAATATTATTATAATATAATATTTTAATATTATTTTTATTTTAAGAATTTGAAAAAGTTGAATTGTTTTTTGTTTTTATTTGAAAATTTGGGAAAGTTTAATAATTAATTTGAAAGTGCTTGTGTTCAAATGTTGTTAAGGAAGAAAACGAAATTGGATAAGATGAAACATGTTTTCAAACATCCATTTAATCATTACAACCTTTCCAGACTTACAAACTAAATATAAAAAATAACTCAACTTTTTCAAATAAAAAAAAAATATTAAAGAATGTTAACATTATTTTAACTTTATAATATTTTTATTTTAATTTTTTCTCCATCATTTCTCAATACCTCATAAAATATCAACTCAAATCATTTTATTACTATTCACAGACCATTTCACTACTATTTATATTTAATCTAATCTCATCTCATCTCATTATTAAAACTAAGCCAATATCTCGTTTATTTTCGTAAATGAGATGAGATGAGATAAAATAATTTA
The DNA here is from genome assembly GCA_011037825.1 of Carya cathayensis. Taxonomy (NCBI): domain Eukaryota; kingdom Viridiplantae; phylum Streptophyta; class Magnoliopsida; order Fagales; family Juglandaceae; genus Carya; species Carya cathayensis. The sequence continues at coordinate 204,432 of QGSO01000173.1, forward strand.
AGATAAAAGTTAAAGATTAAATAAAATATTGTTAAAATATTTTTTAAAATATTATTATTGTTTTATAATTTGAAAATATTAAATTGTTTATTTTATTTTATGAGAAAATTTGATAAAGTTGAGACGATATGATATGAGATGAGATGTGTTGTGAAAACAAATGAGGCTAGCTTGGTTTTACATATGGTCTCAACCCATCCTATTTATTCTCATTTCAACATCTAAACACCACTGAAACACAAATACTTTTAGGTTCAACTTTTTAATTTTTTATACTTTTAGTTTCAACTTTTTAATTTTTCTTCTAATCATTACAAAATTTTCAAATTTTCAAACAAAACACAATAAACAATTCAAAATTTTCAAACGCCAAAACAAAAATTATATTATAATAATATTTTAATTTTATAATATTTTTATTCAACATTTCATTTCTCATTTTCCAAAACTACATAAACATATTAACTCAAACCATTTCAATACTATTCACAACCTATCTCATTACTATTCACAATTTTCTTATTGCTTGATTTGCATCTCATTTAATATATGTAACCAAACGAGAGTTAGGTCTGGTTTAATTTCACAAATCTTTCAAATAATTTAATCTCATTTCAACATCCAAACATAATCAAATATAAACATTTTTTAATTTCAAAATATCCAAAACACTTTCATCTAATCATTATCAAATTATTAAAATTTTCTCAAATTTTCAAACTTTCAAACAAAAAAAAACAATTCAATTTTTTTTAAAATTCAAAAATAACAATAATATTAAAAAAATTATATCATAATCCTTTTTTAACTTTGTTGCCCAGATGACTAACACAAGAGGGGGGGTGAATTGAGTTGTATTTAAAAAAAAATAACAATTATAAATCAAATATACAATATAAAATATAAACAAAATATGAAATAGTAATAAATATAAAGAGTAAGGGTAAGAGAGAAGCAAACTCAGTATGTTAACGAGGTTCGGCCTCACTGCCTACGTCCTCGCCTCAAGCTACCCCTTGAGGATCCCCGAATTCACTATTCAATCTCCTTCAGGTGGAGATAGAAACCTATTACACTTTTGAACAACACCGCTGCAAAGGATTCGTGTAGAACACCCTCTACACTTGCAATCACCTTACACGTGGTGATTCAACGATTCCCTGTGTAGAACACTTTCTACACGCACAAGGGTTGTACACACCCTTTTACTGATACAAGAATTGATAGTGGGTAGGATATAGAAAACACTCCTCAATGAGTGAAATAAGAACAATACAAGCACAAACTATATCTCTCAAAATGAACAAGAGTTAAGGCTCAATGCTTAGAGAAGAGAGAATGAAAGCTTTGAATGAGAGTTGTATGCTCTTGGTGTTGTGAATGTGAAACTCTCAAATGATCTATTTATAGGCATATGAGACTTCATATTCAAATTTAAAAAGATTCACATGTCAAAAATATCATTATTCATTTTTCAAAAATTTCAAACCTAATCTTTTTACTTTTTGCATATGACAAAAGGAGCACACTTTGCTTTTCAAAAATTTCAAACTTAATTTTTTACTTTTTGCATATGACAAAAGGAGCACACTTTACTTTTCAAAATATTCAAACAAAGGCATATTCCTTTTGCATAAGTCAAGAAAAGCATCAATCACTTTTGAAAATATTCAAATAAAATATGTACATGTGAAAGATGACAATCAATCATTTTTAATATTTTCAAAGTTCAAACTTTTAATCATGGCATGCATATGTGAAAGATGACAATCAATTATCTTTCAAAATTTTCAAATTTAATTTTCAAAATATTCATGCACATGTGGAAAATGTATTTTAATGCTTTATGATAAAATATTAATTTTTGAGCCTTAATCATAATTTCGAATTTTGAAGAGATTTACAACATTTCTCTATAACTTTAATGTGAACTTGTTTCCTTCTTGCTCATACTTGGTTCCTTGATGTGCTTGACTCAATTGTGTGGACAAATTGAGCTTGAGACTCCTTCATTCTTTGAATTTATTTGTTATCATCAAAATCCATGTGTAAATATATAATTACATAAAACTTGAAATCTTAAGTTCAACAAACTTTATAGTTTTATTATCCTTTTTTTTTTTTTAATTATCTCATTTTCAATTGTGAAGTGCTAGAGGGCCAAATACGCAACCAACTCAAGGAGAATAATACATAGTAATCACAACCAGCCACCAAATACGTAGCAATGATAACCAAGATGGACTAAAACAAGAGAACAATCTATAGCTGAGAGACCAAAACTGCCCATTCGGACATTATTCACAACAGCATGTGGCAATATAAGTCATATAGATAGGGAGAGGCATACACTATTACTAGGCTGAAACCACACTTCATTGTCATGGCTTTCTTCCAGCACTAGAACTAGACGAGTATCACACTCCTACAAGCGATATCACAAAATTATGAATATCAAAGACCACAATATAAATCTAGCATGGCTTAGATGCAATTATAAGGCACTGAAGCAAACAAATGGTAGTTTGCAATTTTCAAACCATTTATAGAGTAGCAGGAAGAAAATTAAACGAAGAAATCATTATCATCGTTGATTAACCACATCATCACAAACAAATAAAGCACTGAAAGTTATCAACACGAAGGTATGCGGTGTAGGAACCGACAGATGAGAAGAATTTCTCAAGTATTTTGCCAATTGTAATACTAGAAGAGCCGTCGAGACTTCTACTAGGACTGGATTTGTTACCCACGTTGAATTCAATTATGCTAGATTTTACTTTTGTGCCACATCAGCAAACTCACAAAAAAATAATGAAAAAAATTTTCAAAGCCATCAGAGTTAAGATTGTGTTTGAGCAATGACAGTAATTTTAGATATTTTATAAATAATAATAAAAAATTAATAACAAATAAGTATAAATAATAATAAAATATTCTCAAAACACTCTACTATCTAGACTAATTTTAAAGGCTAATAGTAAGTAATTCTTACGAGAGTTTAACAAAACAAAAAGTGACGAGTAATGTATCCATACAATATATTTTATAATATATATTATAAAATAAGAATATTTTTATAAAATAATATTAAATTTATAAGATATTTTATAAAAATATGAATCATATAATATATTATTGTGTAAAGTATTCTAAAAAATACAGGTGTTGTCATTTTTCGAAAGTAATTATTATAGGTTTTAAGTTTATAAGCCACGCACCGCGGGCAACGAGTGCCAGTATAACGGTCATTCTCAGTTTCAAAGCCAAACAAACAAACGCTCCCGTAAACCCTCCCATTCCGTTGGCACTCTTCCCCAAGCCCCTAAAAATTCTCCCTCCCTCCATCTTTCTCTCTGCATAAAACAAAATCCTGAAAACCTTGCCATAGACCCAAACTCTGGTTTTATTTTCCTCCTGCTCAGTGGCAATCATGCGAAGCAGAAGATTGGGAGTTCAGGAAGTACGCACTAATAGCAGTAATAAAGTAAGGGCTTTGATAGATAGGAGATGCTTGGCTCCACTGGCGCTGAACGACGACGTAGAGAAGCCAGCGTGCTGTGCAGTGAACCAGCCATACCGTAGGTTGCCTCAACAGCTCCACGTCAATCTGTCCGTCCTCAAACTCGACGGTTCTCTCTTCGGTAACTTCTCTTTATCTTACTCCTTTTTCTTTTTTTTTTTTCAAATTTTATTGCGTTTTTGGGCTTGTTAGAAACTGTTCTCTTATAACCGTTTTATTGAAAAGGAATTTGGACAAAACGCTTTTTTTTTTGTTGGGTCTTGCTTAGTGTCTTTTTTTTTTTTAATATCTTGCATAGTGTTCTGATTTGCCATTACACGACACTATTGTGACATACAAAACAAATTCCTTGTTTTATCTCCACAGATGTTTGTGTCTCCCAGAATGCCACTGTAGCAGAACTCAAGTGGGCCGTACAGGAAGTTTTTGCTTCGCGCCAGAAGGAAATTTCATGGTAAACTCATGGCTCATTATTTAGCACGTAGCTGATGAAGGCTTAACAACAGTATATTTTAATAAATGGGTCTGAGAAAATTTATTTATAGGGCATATTTTTTATACATAATATATAGCTATGTTAAAAATGATAGGATTTTAATTTTTTTTAAAATGATATGTTAATATACGGGCTTATGATTATTGGGATTATAGTTTTTAGTGTAGAAGTTATTTTATGGCTTTTTTTATTTTTTATTTGTTGCTTTACTTCCTTTGGTTTCGATGCGGTTAGGTCGCATGTGTGGGGGCACTTTTGCTTATCTTATGATGAACAGAAGCTAATTAATGACAAGGCGTGTCTTCCAAAATTTGGGATCAAGGATGGTGATCAGGTCTGTCACCTGTTTTTCTTACTGATCTTTGGCGCATTGGACTTGTTGATTGCATTTGCAAGAAGGAAGTATTATTTTAAGATGGTAATGTGCGTATCGCACTTGAAAAAATTGTAACTGCATACTCAAATACACGACTTCTCCGAAACTACCCCCAATCCAAAAAATTTAAAAAAAAAAAGGAAGAGAAAGAAAAGGATTAGTAGAGAGATCTTTTGTCCATTTATTAGCTTCAAGATTAGATCTTAAAGGTTCTATATCTTAAAGTTTTTTTCTTTTTCCGAGTGGTGCTGCTTATAAGTTCTGATGTGTCATTTTGTGGTTCATGCAGCTTCAATTCATTCGGCATATGTCCATCCAGAATTCACCATTGAGAGAAAGACCCAAGAATAACTTTGCTTGCAAATTGTTGTCATTGTAAGAATCTCTATTCGGTTCTTTCTTGTCATGGATACACACAGTTATGCTCTCGTGCTGTGCACATTCTCACTCACAGGCAGTTTTGGATATTCATTCAACGGTTGCATGGAATGTTTTCAGACCTGGCGCTCAGACGTGCTAGTCAAGCACAAAGATGTATTAGGGCAGTTTCATAAGCGTCTTAGATTTTGCAAATAAATAGTGTAGATCACCATAGCAGATTGGTGAAATAAATTAAGCACATATATGAAATTGAGAGGCGCTATCAAAATAAGCTGACTTTAAGTGCAAAAACCAGAATAGGAATGCTCTGTAAGCATCCATTTTGGCCCAGATGTGTGTAATTTAGGCTGGGTGCTCTAGCAGAAATGGGTAACTTCTGCATCATGTCTAATGTATGTTGTTACATTAGGAGTTGGGGTCGACTCTGGTCTGACCTGTTCATTTTGCTACTAGGGAGAATCGGGATCAAGCAATTTAGCACTGGACTGAAACTTACCTGTGCTTAGATGCCAACTACTCAACCCCTAGTTTCTGCACTTTGCTTAGTGGGGATATGGAGCTAAAATATTTGTTTCATTTTTCTTTTCAAACGCAAGGTCGTCATCAAAATCAAATGCTCATGAAGAGAAAAAGGAGACTGGTGCAGGTGATATTAATAATGATGAGAATCAGGACAGTTCCAAGGGCAATGGTTACAACGAAAATGAGGAGGAAGATCCCATACCAGAATCCAAGTTTGCTAGAGTCTTCAGAAGGTGGCTATCAACCTCCAGCTTGAGGGGCATTACAAGGAACGGATCAGAGGGCAGGGGTCCAATTACTTCAAGGTTTGCCCCGAATTGCATAGTAGGTGGATCAGGGTCTAGTACTAAATACATAGGTTTAAAGCATGGTAGAAATGGACGTAAAATGGAGTAGGGATGGATGGTCGGTCTCTCAATAGGCCTTATGAGACCCAAGCTAACACGAATTTTGAGTTCGAAGAAAGCAAAAAGCAAGGCAGTCTGGTTAATTTTATGGTTGAATCCAGTTGTGTGAAGCTTCTTATTATTTAATTTTATTTTACTGCACTTCCAATTCTGTTTTCGTTTCCTTAGTCTCATTTGGATTCAATTGATTATACAAATCATCTCATTTTATCATTATATTTTTTTTAAATTCTCATACAAAATATAATAGATAATTAAATTTTTTCAAACAAAAATAATTTAAAAAAATAATATTTAATTCAACTTTTAATTTTTATCCAATTTTATCTATGTAACAAAATGAAACTTAAAATTTGTGAGTAGGAACGAGTGCCGGGTAAATAATTTAACAAAAATGATTTATGTAAGAGTAAAGATATCATACAACACAACATATATAAAAGTAATGATTTATGCATAAATATTGAGGACGCAAGTCCAAGACAAAATCCCTTGAAAAATAAAAAGCTCCAATCCAAAATATGGTTTTTTTACACAAAATATGCTTTTTTAAAGTGCAATTTAGATAGAAAGGAGAAATAAAATAATTTTAGATAAAAGTAAAAAATTAAATAAAATATTATTTTTTCATATTATTATTATTTTAAAATTAAATTATTTATTATATTTTATATAAAAATTTTAAAATATTATAATAATAAAATAAAATAAAACATTTTCGCATTAATTTCAGAAGCCACATGCCCACAAAGGCACGAACTCAAAAGAGAAACGACCGACAAAGCCCTCAAAGTGACGACGGGTGGGTTGTTTCCAACTCCAGGACCGCTGGCATCGAATCACCGAAGAGAATCTCTGAGCCCGACCTTTATCCAGCAGCGGATCAGGTTTCATTTGTTTTAAGAATAGATGAGATAAAAGTTATAAATTAAATAAAATATTATTAAAATATATTATTTTAATATTATGTTTATATAAAAATTTAAAAAATTAAATTGTGTATTTTAATATATATGAAAATTAAAAAAAAATAATTAAATAAAATTAGATAAGATGAAAATTTTTATAAAATTGAACGAGACGGTCTTCTTACCTATTTCCGACGTCCGGTAAATTGTTACAGCCACGTGTCCATCCTATGCTGCTTCCTATCCCGGGGCGTCTCGTGTCCTTTCAGCTGCTTCAGGAGTGGAGCTTCTAGTGACGTGGCATCTCTGAGACAGGCATCACCGGGAATACCTTCTGTACTTGGGAAACAAAAAAATAAAAAATAAAGAATTCTCTTTGTTCGTTTCTTTATTTTTTTGTTAAAAAATTTGATTCACAAATCTCATATATCACAAATCATTTTTTTATTATATTTATAATTTTTTTTTCTTATAAAATGTATAGTACATGAACGTTGAATAGAAAAATTTAATTATTTTAAGAAGATTAAAATTAAAACAAATAAAAAATTGTGTGATACGTTGTATATGGACTCATGAAGAGAGAGAGCCCTTTCTATTTTTCCCTCTGCTGCTGCTTCTTGGCTCTTCCTCGGGTAACTATTTTGATCGGTAGGCTCTTCCTCGGGTAACGAAGCCTTGTTTCGACTTCACCACGGACTCTCCCTCTCTCTACCGGTAAGTTCATGCGTGTGTTAATATTTTTGTATCCGTCTGGTTCATCGGAAACTATAGGAAACGAATTGAAAGTTTTAACGTCTGCTCACCCCCTGGCCCCTTCCCCTTTCTATGTACCGGAATTCAGAGAAAGAAAATAACATAATCTGCAGATCAGTTTCTGTTTTCGTAGGAACTAAAAAGGGTTTTATTTGTAAACTTATCTCTCTGCGTTTGTGTGGGTCTGTGTTGATTGCATACGTTTAGGCAGGTACATATGTAGGGTTTCCGTTTTTGTTGTTTTGCTGCTTTCCTGATTTATTTAGGTACCCATGAATTACGGTGGCTTTGGAAATGTCTAGAAGTTACTTTAGTTTGGATAACTAGGGAATTAAACCATTTTTTTTTTCTGTTTTTAAATCAAAGTTTCGGATTCAGTAATAATCGAATTGATATGAGGAAGGTTTGTTTGATGATGGCATTAAGCTCTAACTTTTTTTCAATCCTATGCATTTTTCTTTGGATCCAGTGGTGTACGTAGGAGTATACTGCAAATTATTAATCCCCACTTCTAGCAATTTTTACATCCGTGTGCCGCCTTAGGATTGATATTTTGGTATCCATTATGTGTAATTTTCTATTTTGCCACAGTTTTAATAAGGGCTGACAGATTTTTTGGCACACATTCACGAGTTCTTTTTTTTTTGCCCATATCGTCATGCTGGCAGGATTCAGCAATATGACTGAACAGACCAGAGCAGCAAAGCCAGCAGCTTTTTTTGAGTATGAACTCTTTGAAGGAGACCCCGACCACCTTAGAACTGTCAAAGCCACACCAACTCAGATTGGTCCATGGATTGATCCTTCCTCTCTGAAACTTAAGCATAGGATTGGCCGGGGCCCCTTTGGTGATGTCTTCTTAGCAACTCATCACCAATTGGGTCATGATTTTGAGGAGTATCATGAAGTGGCTATCAAGATGCTGCATCCATTAAAGGAGGGCTATACTCAAAAGTTTCTGGAGAAGTTTGAGGAGTTATTTTTTAAGTGCCAAGCACGACCAGGTGTTTGTTTGTTGCATGGTATATCAATAGTTAAAGGAAAGGTGACTTCCTTGCATTTGAATATAGTTTTTTTAAACTAACGGAAATTCTTTTCTGTCTCTCACCATATTGGTTCACTTCTGATGCCTTTTCAGATCTGCATTGCGATGAAATTTTATGAGGGATCAGTGGGTGATCGAATGGCTCGGCTTAAGGGTGGCAATCTTCAATTGTCTGATGTTTTAAGGTTTTTTTTTTTGGGGGTTTTGATCACTTAATTTATTTTCCTTAAGAAATAATGTTATTGAACTTGTAAGATAGGGTAGAACTTGGGTAAAGTTCCTGAATTTGAGGTTTGTTGGGTTCTCTTATTTCACCTTCTAAATCAGAGAGCAGCCTTTCTATTTAACATGTCTCACTTAGTTGGTGAAATGTGCAAAAATTATGCTAGAAATGATGCTATAATATATGCTTTACTCAAATTTTATAATACTTGTAATGGTCTAAAGCTCGTCAGAATATAGTGAAGCATACAATTGCTTTGAATGGTGAGATATAGTCTTTGAAAATGCTAATGCTTACAGGTATGGGATCAAATTGGCAAAAGCGATTATAGAGTTGCATTCAATTGGGACCCTGGTGCTGAACCTTAAGCCTTGTAACTTTCTGCTGAATGAAAACGACCAAGTGGTTCTGGGAGATTTTGGGATCCCATATCTGCTTCTTGGGATTGCAGTTTCTAATCCAGAATTGGCTTTCAGACTTGGAACTCCAAACTACATGGCCCCAGAACAGTGGAATCCAGAAGTTAGAGGTCCTATATCCTTTGAGACAGATTCATGGGGTTTTGGATGCAGCATAACAGAGATGTTAACTGGTGTTCAGCCCTGGTTTGGAAACTCAACTGAAGAAATATATCACTCAGTTGTGATCAAACAAGAAAAGCCACATATCCCGAGTGGCTTGCCCCCTGCGGTTGAGAGTGTTATCAATGGTTGCTTCGAGTATGATTTCCGGAATCGGCCTTTGATGACAGATATTCTGCATGCATTTTTAAGGTATTCATTATGGACATAATTGATCTTGTTATATATAGTTGAAGGAGATGGAATTATCTATTATTCTGATGAGATGTTTATAAAATGCTGTGTAGTGGTATTTGCATTATGACTTTGGGCAGCGTGTGATCTAAAGGTCATATCCCCACTGATTTTGAACTGTATTCGTTTTTCTCCTTCCTGGTTCTATTTCATCAGATGCATTGTGCCCTTGGAAGGGCTTGCTATTAAGATTGTGCATTCTAAAATTGGCCACCTGGCGGAGATCCTTTTTTGGGAGTAAAGAAAGAGCAAATGATTGTCCTTAATGATGGTTATTTTTTTTAAATAAAAATAAAAATTCTATGACTAGTTTACAGCACGCATGCCAATGTTTTTGTGCCCTCACTTCTACCTAAATTTAATTTTGCTTGGGCGTGTCAGACACGTATGATTTGACAGGGACTTCTGGTAAAGTATCAGTTTCTTATGTAGAATATTTTGCTCTTTATGTATAAGGACTTTTCAGAATAACTTCTGATTTTCAGAACCCCGTCCTTCAATGTCATTAACACCCTCCTTTCTAAAAAAAATTAAGATTTCTGTTTAGGGAGCACATTGATTAGTCCAAGAAACATCTTTAATGGAAATTCATAGGAATTACGGTGTGCTGAAAGACTTTTTTCTATGGCAGAATTTAGAAGTTGACAATCCTGGTGAAGAAGACAAGATGGGGGAAAAAAGAAGCTACATTACACTAACTGAACCGGGCATTTCTGTGTCTTGGAATGTTTTTTCTTAATAAGATTGTCTTTGAATATTTATAGTTAGGTAATTGGTGCCAATTGTATTTTGACCATATTGATGTCTCTACTTTCAATTCTAACATACAACGGGGTTATGTGAAAATTGAGGCACCAAAAGAAACCATAGAATGCCAGAGCTGTGTGCCTTCATTCACCCTGTATCTCTTACTCGTTATGGTTGTTTACTGACTATTTGCAATCTAATTTGCAGCTCACAGAATGCTGTTAACAGAGATGGAGAATCACATGGTATAGGAAGCAGGGCACTTAAATATAGATTGAATGGTATGGGTTACACGACATGGTATCTGTTGAAGGATCATCTTGAAGTGGGTGATGTGGTTCGCTCTAGAAAGCCAATGAATACATACAAACCGCAAGCCCTAGATGTTCCTGAAGGAAAGGTGGTCGCTTTGGAGGGTTACAATGATAAAGACAGTTTTGTTCTGGTGAAGATACCTGGTGCACACAACCCTCTAAGAGTACAAGTTTCAACAGTCGAAAGGGTGACATTTGACTTGGCAATGGGTGATTGGGTGCGTTTAAAAGAGAAAAACAAGGAGCACTCCTCAGTGGGAATTCTACACTCAGTACAGCGTAATGGGAGTACAACAGTTGGGTTTTTAGGGTTAGAGACTCTCTGGAGAGGGGACTCTTCTGAGCTTCAAAAGGCTACAGCTTATTATGTTGGACAGTTTGTGAGGCTGAAAGCAGATACGTTGACTCCCCGGTTTGAGTGGCCTCGTAGGAATGGAGGAGCATGGGCCACTGGCATTATCTCATGTGTCCTTCCAAATGGATGTCTTGTTGTGAGTTTCCCTGGGAGGTTGGTGTTTGGAAATGAATCAAATATCTTCTTGGCAGATCCAGCTGAAGTGGAGCAAGTGTCTTTTGATACTTGTCCAGGAGTGGTGGAGAAATATCAACACATCGAGGATTTTCACTGGGCTGTGAGGCCGCTTGCAGTCGCGGTTTGTTTATTTACAGCCATGAAACTGGGTTTATTTGTTGGACGAAACATAGGTGCAAGGTTGAAGAAAGGCCCTAGAAATTTGAAGCGGCAAGATGGTGGCCAGAGTGGTGGAAATGCTTGGCTTCCACCACCAGTTGCAAATATTCTCTTCAAAGAAGGTGCTACTACTCCAAACTTCTAGGTAATTATTGATCTCTGGTCCGCAGTCAAGTTTGTTAACAGCAGAGCTAGGGAACGAAAATAGTTGCTTTTAAACCGATGGCTCTACTGCCACTAGGACTTATAACTTCTTACTTTTCTTTGTATACGTTCTGTACATAATCTATCCAAAACCCAATCTTCATAAGAACTGCATAAACTTATGACCGTACGATGTTGTATCAAGGTTGACAACAGTATAAAGTTTTTCTACTTTTCTGTCATTACATTATCGCCGACTGGGTTCTTAACTAATCTGAAAAAGATAAGTCCTTAACTCATGTTTTTATATTCATCGACTTATTAGGATTTTTTACATTCTCAAGAAACTTTCAACTCTTTATATATATATATGTATGAATAATTATATTTAAAAATTTCTACATTACACATTATCTATGTTATATATATATATATCACTGTCCACTTATGGAGGCTTTACAAAAAAAATTACCACCCAATGTTGCAGCGTTACAATTGTACAGCCTCAACGATCCTATCAACGTCACAAATGTGGACCCTGAAAATCCAACGGTGGATGGCTGAGTAACGTAGTCACCGTGTATGAGCTACACCCGTTAAGATTCTTGAACCGAATGAAACAGCCTGCTCGGAAGTCGGGTCCTTCCCGCTCGGTAGTCCGTATTGTATCGGTAAAGCCATAATCCGAAAAATAAAATAAAATAAAAAGTATAAAATGTGTTGGCAGAAAAAGCAAATAGAAAAAACTATAAATTTTCGCCTCATATTTCACTTATCAGGTCAGACTACCAGAGAGAAACTCCAAGAAAATCTATCAGAGCGGAGAGAAAAGGACGAAAACAATGAAAGGAGGGTCATCCCAACTCCTCTTGTAAGCTCTCCATCATCACCTTCTCGAAACAGATCCGTTCTTTTTTTTTCTTTGTCTTTGTCTTTGTTATTATTTGGGCTAGAAAATGAACTTTAAATGCGTGCTCTAAACTTTTTTCTATGTAGTTCTCTGGAAAGAACAGGAAAAGGGGAAGTTTGAAATTATCTTTTCTTTTCTGGTTCGGAAGTAATTATGCAAACACTTGCATTTGCTTTGTTCGGCTTCCAAGAAAGCATGTAAAAACCAAAGAAAATCTGGGATTCTAGTGCAATTTTTCATATTTTGTGGCCCCATACTTTCTTTCCCTTTCCCGATAAGAAGGCAAATTCTTGGTCTATAGTTACGTGCAAAAATAGAGGACAACGACAACGCTTTAGTTGGTATCCCACTTTTCGTCTGCATTGTTTTCTTTTTTCATAGACAAAAGGAAAACTTTCCAGGAATATTTGCGAAGAGAGTGACTCTGAAGAAAGAGAGCAAGATGAATGGATGGCAAGGAGAGTCACCGAAGAGTATGGCGATGAAGTTGATGACATGGCAGAGAAATTCCAGTGCCTGGTCCTCCATAAGAATGGCAAAGCCAAACGTGGCAAGTTCCAAAATCTCATTTTTAAATTAGTTTATTTTATTTTTATAAATTAAATATTACTCTAAAGAGGAGAAAAATACACAATTTCCTTCATTCCGGTTTTACCGAAAACCAGAATGTTAACCTGTGGTTCTTTCCAGTCCACATTGTGGTAACTTTTACAATTTAGCTAGCAAACTTGGTGATTGTATCTTGGAAAAGATGAAGAAAACGTAAAGGAAATTTGGTGAAAACTGTCAAGCGAGTAAAACTTTTAGGTGTTTCTCTTTCCTTCACTTCGATCTATCTAAGACTGGAATGGAAGATCAAAGGTCTCAACTGCTTGTATGGTTCGTGTTGGCCATATTCCGGCAGCTGTAAGTTTAATTCTAAAACTTTTGTGTCAAACACGTAATTGAATCTTATATATGCTTCAAGTACGTATATTAAAAATAATAATTCTGAGCTTTTGTTTCATCAAAGTTGGATGGTATAGCTTGGCGTTTAACCAACATAATCATGGTAAATTGGATTAAAGGAGAGGGGAGTTCCTTCGAAGTGAGGAATATGGTACGCACGGTAGAAAACCTCCCTGTCGGGTTAACTGTTTCTGTTGTGGTTGGTTGCTATTCAGCAGCATCCACTTTATTAATCATAAACAGAACACAGAGAAACATATCTAGTCAAGCATGGTGCTTACAGCCGAATAAGAATATTGTGGGACTTTGAGGTTAAGTCAATTTTTTGGGTATCCTAAATTTAATGATTGAGCCTAATCATGCTTTAGAACCTCAGTCGTTCTATGTTACTGATGGTATGTGATTGGTTTTGTGGTATTAATTTTGAGAGAGAGCCTATCATGGTATTGGCATTAGTAAGTTGGATGATCACAGTTATCACATCTTTTATGAAAAAGATTACAAGGAAAGAGACATCCAATGTTAGGCGGGCCTTGACGAACTGCTTGCATGCTGACAGTTGATTGGATTATCAGGTGAAGACCTCTCCTGGGAGAAACATAACCTGTGGAGGCAAGAACTGAAGAACAGAGCAGCAAGGCTAGAGAAGCAGCTCAAGACAAGGTGGGAACTTGAGGAGCTAATTGAAGAACAGCTGAATAGGTTCCGTGCCCATTACAACAGAGCCATGGTCCCTACCCGGCTCAAGGATGTGGCCCAACTCCTCATGCCCAACTGGGCCCCACCTCAGGAATTGGCCTCCCTTATGTGGCTTGGCGATTGGCGACCCTCAGCCATGCTGGACCTTGTCCGTGGCCTGGCACGCTCATCGCTATCATCTTCTCTCTTGTCAGACTCAGTGGGCAATGAAAAGCTCCTATCTCAACTTATACACGATGCACGCATTGAGGAAGCAGTACTCGATGAGGAAATGGCTGAGATTCAAGCTACTTGCATTCTGCACATTTCATTCACTCCAATGAGCAACCGGTCAATTGGTTCTGCCTTAGAATGCATTCTGTCTGAGTTCAAGAAAATCGAACGAGTCATCACTAAGGCCCAAAACCTCAGGTCCACTTTCCCAGCTATCTGATTATATTACTAGCAATTATGCCACTCAATTGTCAGGTCTGTGAAATATAAATGAGACACCATGATGCATCTTTTTTCGTTTTCCCCATGTTGTATCCCCACACTGCTGATTTATATGTTACATTATATGACAGGTTTAAGGCATTGGAGTTGGTGGTAAAGAAGGTGTTGAGCAAAACTGATGCAGCTGAATTCCTAGTAGCTTTTGAGGGAATTCAAGATGCCATCCACCAGCTAGCAGCAAACCAAAGGCACCGAAAGGGCCCGGTCACTGTGTCTGTCAAGGCATTGGGGTGTAGTTGAGAAGCAAAAAAATGATGGTAGTCCCCCCATTCAGGAAAATCCTGTTTTCCATTTTGCTGGAACAGAAGTTGTAAAAGATCTTGAATGACAATGTTTGTTTTTGAACGCCTCCATGGGGAGATTTTGTATATGCTAATAAGGTTTTTCGACTTAAAATCGACGATGACCCAAATGCTGATTTTGATCTGTGCATCAGCCATTACAAAAGTACTTGGAAAGTTGATGGCCGATGGACGGAACTTTATATACCTTTCCAAACCGACCTACAAAAAAGCCCCCTATTGCGTCAGACAAACACGTGCCACGGCTTGAAAAAAACTCAGACCGGGTTACATTTTTGGTAATTAATTAAAGTCTTTTTACAAAATCAGACGTAATCTGCCAAAAAATATTCGGGGGATAACGTTAGATTCACGTAATTTACCTTCAAAACTGCAGCGTTCTGTTTTCTATTTCTGGAAATCACTTCATTTTCTTTTTGTTTAATCATTTTGGATTTTCTTTTGAGGGCAGAATTTTTTTGAAAGCAGACGTTGCACTTTTAAAAGCTTTTTGCTGAATGCTTCTTTGTCTTCCTTCTTCACAGCTATATAAATCGTCCGTCCTTCTCTTCCCCTCTCTTCCCTTCCATAATTCCAAAGTCGAGCCCCAAGGCAAACCAAATCCAGAAGCAACCCTAATCCGAATATCTCTAATTGGGAATTCCAGGTTTATTATTTTTATTTTTAATTTTTATTTTGTTATCTCTGATTCTCTATTGGGATCTGGATTGGAGCCACGGAGGTAGAGGTTTTGGAATAAGCTTTGTTAGTTGTCTTTTGTTGTTGTTGTTGAAGAAAAGGAAGGAGAAGAAAGACGATGTCTGCTGCCGTGTGTGGGAGCAAGAGATCTTTCTTTGAAGAGCTCCCGCCGTCGCCTCCGGTCTCCAAGAGGCTCCGCTGCTCCTCTTCTTCTTCTCCGATTCGATTTTCTGCGCCGTCGCTTCTTGATCAACTCCGCTCCGTCTTTCCTCATATGGAACTCCACGTACCCATCTCCCTCTCTCCAACTAATTTTTTAGTTAATTTTTGTGTAATTTATTGGGGTAATTTGTTTTCGAGGAATGGTTATGATGATTTAATTTGGAGAATTTCTATCTTAAAAGTTTAGATTTTTTTTTTTATCGTGCTTTAATATTTAACCTTTCAGTTTCTTATTAACCAAACAGAAATAGAGACTTCGTTTTGTTGATTGCAACATGACCATTCAATTTTGTCTAGGGCCTTTTCAGAAGGCTAAGATAATTTCTGATAGATCAAATTTGAATTTAGTATCATTTTATGAGGAATTTCTCCAATTAAATTAATTTGAAAGACAAATTTTTGTAACGTCCTTATGACTTGGACTTATAATTTTTTATAATCGTAGTGCCAGGTATGGGTTCTCTGTTTTCTTCTCTCTCTCTCTCTCTCTCTCTCACACACACACACACACACACACAGAAATTGAATTTAGTTAACTTTTTTGCCAATCAAGGTTGTTTAAACATTTAATCTGAAATTGCAAGACGAGTTTTAGATTTTTTTGGCCTAGAAGTCTGAGAGGGATTTTTCATAAATATGTTTAATTTGAGTAGTCTCTGACTCGGCCATGTCATCAAGGCCTTTCTGTATAACGCTAGAGATCATTTTTTGCCTTGGAATGCACGAGTTATGGAATAATGTTGACAGCACGATGGATTTTTCCTTTCAGATTCTTGAGAGAGCATTGCAAGAATGTGATAATGATATGGATGCTGCCATCAAGAGCCTACATGAGCTTTGCCTAGGATCTGCAGAGGGAAATTTTGGTTGTGCTGAAGAATCAGATGTACATGTGGATAAGGGTATGTAATGTGCTGTCATCTGTGCAGGTTTTCATTATACTTAACACCTTCAAGCTGGTTGTGAACTTTTGCATCTAGTCTTGTCAGCAGGTTGTAATTTTTTGCTTTTGGCATGGTTTTGAACATAGGGTTTGAATCGACGACATTAATATGCAAGTCTTTAAGAACATGATTACTTCGAAAATTGCTTGCCATGCCCAAATATAATTGGTGTGCTATGTGGATGTCCTATTGGTCACTTCTTAGGATCTTTTCTGAGGATTTTATTGCTGTCATTTGAACTCTTATTTAGCTGTGAACTTTAAATTGTTGTTTCAGTATGAATATGTTCATTGAATTGTTTTTAATTCTGTGTTCTTATTTTGGATGGTGTTTTTTATGATTTGTTTGCTTCAAGTTCCATTCTTCGGAGCAATCAGTGTCTTTTTTGGGGAAGAATGTCACTGATGTTCACACACTTGACAGGTGATGGAAATGTTGTTGCTCCTGATAACCAATCAACTCCAAACAACCTTCCTGTGGATGGTGCAGAATGGGTTGACTTGCTTGTGAGGGAAATAATGTGTGCTACTAGTATGGATGATGCCAAAGCTCGTGCTGCAAGATTGCTAGAGATTTTAGAGAAGTCCATCAGTTCACGTGCTGGTGAAGCAACACAAGTTCTTCACAAGGTACATATCTATAATCTCATTCCGGTTTAATTTTTGTATGAGACTAGAGGTTGATCATGGTGGTGTTGAGAAGCTACTATTTTCTAGAATTGTCTGCTGATGGATACCTGTAAGCATTGTATGAACATATGATCCTAACTTAGCGTTTGGTGTAGATTGTCATTTATCCTTTTTATGACCTTTCAACAACTTCCGTTGACAACAAAAACCATATGCCACAACTTTTGCAATGACTGTCAAACTACTAAAGTTGACACTTTCCTCCAAACTACCTCTCTCCTTTTTGGAATTTGCCACCTTTTAAGATTGTGCCACTTTGATAGATTGGTAAAACGTTACAGGATGGTAGTTTCGTGGGGGTAAAGTGTGATTTCCCAAAAAATAAAAATAAAAGGAAAGGAAATTGGTGGGATAAAAAGGGATTATTTATCTTTAAATTTGATGGCTTGATATGACCATTATATTTAATTGTGATAGTTCAGTAAGAGTCCCCACACTTCCCAGAAGGAATTACACTCCTTGTGCCTTCCTTTTCTATTTTTGTTGCTCAAAACCAAAATTGTTCATATTCTTCTGGGTTAAAATGTTTTGAAATGTCAGGAAAATGTGATGCTAAAGGAACAAATTGAAGGACTCATGCGGGAGAATACCATTCTCAAGCGTGCTGTGGCTATCCAACATGAACGACAGAAGGAGTATGATGATAAGGATCAAGAGTTACGACATCTTAAGCAATTGGTATCTCAGTATCAAGAGCAGTTGCGAACACTTGAGGTACTTACCATTTGCCAGATCATGACTTTATTTTTTCCCTTCTGCTAAATCAAGACCTAATTTATGAACTTTTTGTCGAATTATCTCTCTTTCCACGTTTTGCTTAAAAAAGTGTCGCGTGTTGACCTTTACACGTCAAACAACTCATATATTGTCATGTGTCCATATACCTAAAAAGTGAGATTAAATTGAGAAAAGTACAGAAAAAGGGGAAGCAAAAACAATGGGAAAACTGTCGGGGAACCAGTGGAGGATCCCTACACCTATCTGGTGTGCGCAATGAGGGAGGGTGATATCCCCTCTGCAGAACCCTCTATTTTGCGGGGGTGAGGGAGGGAACCCACAATGGAGGCTCCACCCTTTGATGTGAAACTTTTTATCTACTCGTGTGGTATGTTAATTAGGAATTTACTTCGTAGCACACTGATCTGTCTACTTTCATGGGTTTGCATCTAGATGAACAACTATGCATTGTCAATGCATCTGAAGCATGCCAATCAGAGTAGCTCCATTCCTGGACGATTTCATCCCGATGTCTTCTAAGAATGAGATGTAAGTTAGCATTTGATAACAGCGTCTACAAAGGATGTGTCGTGAACTTGTTATATGTTAAAGGTCGTGGGAAGTTCATGTAAGTTGTGGTCATTTATGTCTCCATGTTCTCCGTTTATGTAGGCAATAATTTTCAGTCAATTTCAAATAAGTTCTGTTGTATCTGGTTAAGTTGTTAACTTGCTTGGCATATTTGCAAACCGTCATTTTCCCCAATGAATTACTATCCATTTGTCCACTTACCCTACTAGACAACGGATAATCGAAAATTGGAAGTTTTTAACAAAGTGTGTACCTCCGTCCAAGAATGTCCTTAATTAAAAAAAAGTAAATATTTACTATTTTTATTATGGAAAATATGTTGAAAGAAACACCTAAATTACAACTGTTGGTGGTGTTTTGCCCATTTAGATGTATCCATTCTTGTTTCGTTTTACGAAACGTATAAAGTAACCCGTGGTGCTGCAGCCTGCAAAGACAACGACGGACATGAAAGCTGTTGGCGTGGCAGTTTCCGACATTGTGAGCTGCTTGGAGACACACTAAGGCATGAAACAAAAATTAAGGAGACAATGAATTAAAAAGATTTAGTGCATATTTGGGATTATGATGGAAAATATAGCTTATAATTTTATGGCTTATAACTTAACTTAAATAATAAGTTCTATATTTTAAAAGTTGTTTAATGTGATCTAAAGTATTTTTAAAATTAGTTACATTAATTTTTTTAAAATATACAGTTATCAATAAGAGCTTTTCGATAAAAGTTTCAATTTGGTACTTTTAAAAAAGTAAATTTTTAACTTTTTTAAGTGATTAAAGTACTTTTTATAAATTTATCAAATATATCATTTTTTCTTTAAAACAATTTTTAAACAATTAAAAGCACTTTTTAAAATTTCAAATTCAATTTCAAACAAACTCTATATATTATATAAAATTATATTAACTTGTGAGTTTACTTCGTAGGATGTAGTATATTTAAAAAAAAAAAAGAGGAGAGAGAAAAGAGATATATACTTTTTAAGATTTTTTTTTTTTTTTTTGTAATGTTTAAAGAAGTAATGGCAAAGAGTTTTGTCTTAATATATTCATCAAAATATAAAATGAGAGAGAGAGAGAGTGAGAGAGAGAGAGAGAGAGGCATTTTGAACGTGTTGCGACGAAAGTAACACGTCCAACGCCACACACATCTTTTTGCTTTCAACACCCTTTCCATTCAATCCATTAAAACCAAAGACCTTCATCGTCATTCCATAACCCTTCCATAACCCTCTTGCATTAGTCCATTACATCTGCCGACGGACATGAACAAAACCATAATCCACCGCTTATTCTTTTTCTGTTGCCCTTAGGATTTTTATCAGACACTTTCTCACCTTCCCACAACCGCACACCCATACTTCAATGGCCATCACGTCTCTCTCACTTCTCCAACCGTCTCTCTTCTCACCATATTCTTCTGCTTCTGCTTCTGCTTCTGTTTCTTCTTCTTCTTCGTCTTCTTTTTTCGGTGGGACTCAATTCCGGTTCCACAATAAGTTCATCTCTCTTTCTTCTTCTTCTTCTTCTTGTACGAAATTCAATACAAGGGTCTCTGCGGGGCGCTTTAGATTAGTAGTGAATGCTTCCGGGGACTACTATGCCACTCTTGGGGTTCCAAAGTCTGCCACTGGCAAGGAAATCAAGGCAGCGTATCGAAAGTTAGCACGCCAGGTACTGAATTTTACTTGGGGCTTCTTCTTTGAAAGATGTTATTTAGTTTACACTTGTTTATTAAGAAAGGAAATGAAGAGAAAATTAGTATTGGTATACGAGCTATCATAGAAAACAATAATCCTAGCTTCTGCGATTTTCTTTTTTGTATATTCTTGAATGAATGTGTGTGTGCAATGTTTCTTTTATTGGGAAATTTCTTTCGCATTTGAGAATCTTGGCATCCGGGTTCGTTTAAGTTGTAGAAATCTTTCGAAAGATGATGCCAGAAATTTTTTGGAGGTAATTGGCGATCCATTATGTCAGGGAAAGCGTGTCTTATATTTATCTTAAACACTTTCTGGCGTTGTCCCACACTGAAGAGTAATGGTGATCGTTTAACAATTTTTTGTGTGCTTCTTCTTCTTGTTCATTTCTTCTACTTGCTACTTGTATTATCTTGCGTTGCTTCGGTGCTTATCTTGTCTACTTGATAAACAAAAAAGATCAGTCTCTTGCTCTTTTGCTTGTTATTCCCCACACAATTGGCTCTTGAATTTGGCTGCACTTCTTTGCCACTCAGCTATACCAAAGGCCACATTTTCATGAAACATATTTTTAGTACTTTCAATGAACACACATTTTTGTAGCTTTCCTTCTTCTATAAAACAAACTTATTTTAATCAAAGCAGTTTCTGCATTGATTGTATTCTCTCAAATCATTTCAGTGATTATAGAAGCTATTGATTTTGATGGCTTGGTTTACCTGATCAATGTTTTGTCTTTGGATTTTACGTAAAATCTTGCTGAAATCTAAGCTTAAATTACTAAATACAATAAACACACGGTGTTTGGTTGGTCCCTGTCAATCACAACTAAATGGGGTCCTGTGTACATCAGACCTTCGTCACCATGCTCTGCTGACATGCATATTCAGTAGGTAATTGGAGAATATAATGTTTTTTTCCTGTGTTTGAGAATGCAGTTAACCAATATGTTAACTAATCGATCAATTGACCCATTGCCAGCTAGAAGATAATTGATACAGTGCTCTTACTTTGGTAGCTAGATCAATGTGTGCCATGCCATTATTTCTAACAAAAATGATTAGTGCCTCTGTGCTTTGTGCTTTTGACTAATCTAAAGTAGAAAAGCTATCTTATGGTAATAATTGTGTTAGCATAGCAGATATGTGATTCTCTTTCGATTATTGTCCATCAGATCTATCTATTTACCATCAGTTTAATTCATTAATAATTTGGAGCTATGCATCTTGAAAGTTTTCTTCTAACCCTAACTTTTTATTTGTACCCCAAGTACCACCCTGACGTAAACAAGGACCCTGGAGCATTGGAAAAGTTTAAAGAGATTAGTGCTGCATATGAGGTATGAATGCAAATAAAAAGCAGGAAAATTTTGTATTTGTTCCTCATCTCTAGTGAGGCAATACGGTTGTTGCCTGTTTAAAGCAAATGATGGGCTTTCTGGTTCCACTTTAGGTGATATGGTCCATCCAGTTATGTGAATAAAGACAGATTTTTTTCAGTAATTAATTTTCATAGTTCGGGCCAAGACAAAAAAAAAGAAAGAAAAGAATTTTGACTAGTTGGTTCAGATGGCAGAAGAGAATCTTCTCTACTAACTTCTGTGAGTTGGAAGGGGAAAAGAACTCTCTCTTCCGCCCTCTGACCCAACAACTGAACACTGCAAGAAAAATAGAAAAAATGACATGGTTTAAGCCTTGGAGGAAGCCCAGCCCATGTTAACAATTAGAAAACACTTTTTTTTCAGCCCTTCCAACTTTTGAACCAACAATTGGACTTCAGTTTAGCTTAGTACTCCAATCCTACGAGTTGTTGACTTTGGTATGGCCATCCACCTTCCAACTTCTGTTAGGTTGACTTGAAGTGCTTGTCTTTGAATTTGAATAGAAAAAATAAGTTGTGTTTGCTTTTAGTATATTTGATTATATATAGAACCAAAAATCTCAAGTTTTGGTTGTTGAACTGTCTGTCCTGTTTTGTTTATGGGCATGGATTCTGTTCTGCTTCACAGAACAGTTCGGTTATTTCATCAACTACAGATTTGCCTCCACCACCCCCTCTCTCAGTAATACAGATTTCATTAAAAATCTTAAAATGCTTACTCCAAGTACAAAGTAATTAAACACAATGTATATGTCCTGTGCACCTGGGCTATGCCTATTTCTATCAATAAAGCTTGCTTACTGATCAAAAAATGTAATTAGACCCCATTGGTCTTTTATTTTCAACACTACTGTTGTTTGATGGACAAATTGAACAATGTTTATTTTTTTCCCACATTGATGCAATCAACTTGCTATGGAAGTAAATTATTTCTTTCAAGTTTTCTATTATATCTATTATATTGTTTTTTGAATTCTCAAGTAAAACACTGTCAGGTGCTATCAGATGATAAAAAGAGGGCTTTATATGATCAATATGGTGAGGCTGGAGTTAAGAGCACAGTGGGTGGGCCATCAAATGCTTATACGGTCTGCATAGAACTGTACTTTTCTTTTTATTATTATTTTTAAATAGTAAATTTGGGAAGGTGGCACACACGTGAAGCATTGACCAGGAGGCATGTCATTGATATCCTTGGGTGACATGAAGTATTCTTTTCTCACACTTATTTTGGTGGTACCATAGCCTCCTTATGGCCATTTTCCATTCCATATCTCAGTCTAGTTGAGAATCTCAGTCACTGATTGCTTTCAGGAGATGGAAAAGGGTGTATTGGAGGGCTAACTTGGCCAAAATTAAGCCACCTGAGGGCATTTGTAATGTAGCTGTATTTTTAAAGCTCTAACTATATTAATTGCTCTCTCTCTCTCTCTCTCTCCTCTTTTTTCTTTGTTGTATAATGTGGTGTTTTTTTGTAAGTAATAATCATTTTAATTAAGATGCCCAAAAAGCTGTTTTCCACATACAACAAGACAAGTATTTTTATTTTTTTATTTTTATAAGTCAAAGATTGTATTAATAAGAAAAGGCATAGCCTAAGTACCCCCGGGGTATACAAGAGGTAACACTTAGTTAGGAGGAAGAAATGGAAACAAGAAAATCATGAAATTCTAGGCCATTGAAATCTACGGCTTTAGCCCATAGGAATAAAGTTTTAACAAAGAACAATCTAATCTCGTCCAATGAGCGCTCCTTATCTTCAAAATATTTGACAATATGTTGCCTAATGTGATGTGTGTTGGAAACTTTCACAGTCAAAATCAGCATCATTTCTGCCCCCCCCCCCCCCCCCCCCCCCCCGGCGGGGGTGTATGTTATGTCTTTTTAAGGATGTGAGCAAATATCTTTTTAGCATATTTTAGTGACTTGGAGTCTTGGACCGTGTGCCAAATTTCACTTTCTCATGGACTATATATTTTTTTATCTGCATCCAGGTTTCTCTTGCAAGTTTGATATTTTTAAACTTGAACCGAACAAGTTTGAATTGTTTTCCCCTATTAATAGCTTTACCAATGATATTTTCACACATCATCTTCTTGATGGTAATGCTTATTACATATTACATATTTAATTATTCTCGTTCTCTTTTTGCAGACTAATCCTTTTGATTTATTTGAGGCTTTTTTTGGTCCGAGTATGGGTGGATTCCCTGGTATGGACCAAGCTGGTTTTGGAACACGCCGTCGTAGTACTGTTACTAAGGGTGAGGATATACGGTGAGTGAAAATGTGATTAATGATAAAAGATACAAGTTGTTCTTTGGTTAGCAGTATTTGTAAATTTGCAACAATGTGGTTAAGTAGATGTGTAAGAAAAAGTGTGCAGACTATTGTTTCTTCCATCTGATGTAGCCTGGCTATTTTCAGGTCTCAAATCCATCTTTTAAATAGGATAAACTCCTCAAACCGCAGCTTGAGGAACATCACTAACTTATTGACTATTTCAGTTGCCAATAAAGTTACTAATAGTTGCATTTAATACTCTTTGATCTACATGATGAGATATGTGTGCAATGTACTGCTGATTTGGAATCCATGGTGTAGAAAGAGAGAAAAATGTTGGGGGGAGGGGGGGGGGGGGTTAAACTTTACATAGTTGAGACATATTCAGTCTGAAAGTTTTCTAATGGCTCTTCAGACCGCTAAATTTTCTCTCTTAAAATTTTCTCTCCGTACACTTTGAGAGAAAATTCTTTCCTTACGTAAACAACCATTACCATAACATCCTTGGGGTGTTAAGGTGATGGTTTAATTTCTGTTTTTAATGGGGTTTTTGAGAGAACTTGGGATCGAATCAAAGCTGTTTATTCTTGCTAAGGTAGGCAGGCTTTTACGTATTATTGAGCGAAAATGGAAGCATGAACAAGAGTTATGGGTAGAAGAAAATTCTCTTCAGTGGCTGCGTAAGACACTGGAAGTATGCCTAAGTGGTGAGCAAAAGGAAGTGTACAACACCATTAGGGAGGGGCATAGATGTTTCCTTGCTCAGAGATGTGCCAATGGTAGGGGAAGATTCTTGGTGATGTCAGTGTACCGGGAGGATGGAAAGAAAAACTCCATTTTCATCCTGTAAGGGGAGGGGGGAAGTGGATGGAGGAGAATGAGGGATGTGTTGGAGGAGTCTGTCATGGAAGGGAAAGGGCTGCCGGTATGCATGGAGGTGCTCAGCCATGGAAGAAGGGGGCAGCGTTGAGGTCGTACAAGGAGGCGTTGGTCCAAGATGGTAGGGGAGGTGGAGAGGAAAACACTAATAGAAGATGGCCTTGAGCCACTCACGGTGTGCAGTTTCAGGGAGCAAACAATGTGGGTGACAGTGACGTGGGGAGGAAAATTGAAGAGTTGCAAAGACAAGTATGGCTACTGCAGTGGGAGATGACTGAAATGAGAAAGGTGGTTGGGCAAAATAAGGTAGGGAGAAAAGTGTGAGGGGATGGAAGGGGCCGGGCCAAAAACAGAGGCCCACGGGTAAAGGAAAGGGGAAGGATAAAGTAGACATGGGTTTCAAATGGAGAAAGGTCATTGGGCTGATGACTGGGCCACAGCCTAAGGCCTAGACTAAGGGCCTTTCCGAAAGAGGTGTGGGCCCCAGCCCTGGGCCCACAAGCCTGAATCAGGCTCAGTTTCAGGACCTTTCCGAAAGGGCCTCTGGTCCTCAACCAGGCCCCAACCCAAGGGCCTTATGCCCTCAGGGCTCAACCGATAGAAACCTGGGCCCCCAGGTCACGGCCTTTGAGCTGGTTCTCAGACCCGATAATCTCTCGGCTTGAGAGAGAACCAAGCCTCGTGCTCTACCGCATGAACTTGTGCGCCAGTCGCTGGCGCAGGGTAACTCGCCGGAAGCAAGACAAACCGCCACCGACGACAGAACGCCGGAGTGGGGTGGTTGGAAATCCCTAGAAGAAATTCCAAAATCCACGTTGAGGCACTCGGGTGCTTCACCTCTACCGGAAATGGGACAGACCTTGCCGACGGGAGGTTTGATGACCTCTCCGACGGTGGAGGTGCTGGATAACCTCTCCATTTTGTGTTTGGAGCTTGTTGGACCGTCAACTAAAGAGGATGATTTTTCGTTGGGCTCTGACAGTGAGGTGTTGGGGTCCTCTGATGATGAAATGCTCTTAAGGTATTCTCAAGGTTGTTTAGATATCATTGGGATGGAAGAAGCCTCGCTGGTGGAAGACACTTTTCAAAGAGAGGAAGTTCAAGAGATGGAAGCTAAGTTGAACAACTTGGTTCCTATGCAGATAGCAGAGGAAACGGGGATAGTACAAGCTGAAGAGAGTGAGCCAGTCCCTTTAAATTTCTTGAGCCCAGAACAGCCTAGGATTTCAGATTGGGTCTTTAATATGGTAAAGGATATTCAACATTTGGTGGGTTTGAGATGCGAAGGATATGAAGAGCAGTTTATGGCTCTACTTACAGTAATTGAAACAGGCCATCAACAACATAGAAAAGCCGAGTCAAAAAAGTAGAGAGAGCTGAGGAGATTAAATTGGTCCATGAATTCGGATGGAAGTGCAAGTAAGGAAAGGACCAAAGGGAAGGGTTTGGCATATTCCAAGTGAAACCAAAAATCGTATCTTGGAATGTCCGCGGGTTAAATGAGGATAGTAAGCGTCTACAAATAAGACACTTGTTGCGTGAGTGGAAGGTGGACATTGTGTGTTTACAAGAGACAAAGCTTAAACTTATTAGTAGAAACATGGTGCGAAGTATATGGAGCTGCACATATGTAGATTGGGTATACTTGGCTGCCAAAAGGGCATCAGGGGGTATTCTAGTGATGTGGGATAGAAGAGTGGTGGAGAAAATAGAGGAGTTTGTAGGAGTTTACTCCGTGGCTTGCTCTTTTAGAAGTGTGGCAGATGACTTTTTGTGGGCTTTTGCAGGTATATATGGTCCTAACATAGACCATGAGAGAAGATTATTATGGGAAGAATTGGTTGGAGTACATAGCTGGTGGGACCTTCCATGGTGTATAGGTGGAGACTTCAATGTAACCAGATTCCCAACTGAGTGTTTTGGGAATAGAAGAATGAGGCCAGCTATGACAGAATTTTCGGAGTGCATCTTTGATTTGAATCTAGTGGATTTACGGTTACCACTAGTGGGGGGAACATGTACCTGGTCTAATAATCATACATGGTCTAGACTAGACAGATTTCTAATCTCACCAGAATGGGAATGTCATTTCCCAGATGTGTGGCAAAAGAGATTGCCCCGTTTGAGTTTGGATCATTGGCCTATTTTGTTGGATTGTGGAGGGGTTCAAAGGAGGCGTAGGTCCTTCAAATTTGAAAATATGTGGTTGAAAGCGGATGGCTTTGAGGAAAAGGTCAGACAATGGTGGACTTCATATCAGATACAAGGAACCCCTAGTTTCATTTTTGCGGGAAAATTGAAAGCTCTAAAAAAAGATTTAAAGTTGTGGAATAGACAGACTTTCGGAGATATAGGGGAGCGTAAAAAAAGCAAGGAGCTGGAGATCCAAGGTTTGGAAAGAATACAAGAAGACCGGCCCTTAACACAAGAAGAAATAGCTGTAAAAAAAGGGCTGGAAGCAAATCTAGAAAGAATTGTAGTTTTAAAAGAGACATCATGGCGTCAGAAGTCAAGAGCGTTATGGTTGAAGGAAGGAGACCGAAGCACCAAGTTCTTCCACAGAATAGCTAACACACATAGAAGATACAACAACATTGAGATGCTGAAAATAGAAGGAGTGGAGTGTCGGGATGAGTCAGTGATAAACCTCCATGTAGTTGACTTTTTTGAGCATTTATTAACTGAACAAGTGGGTTGGCGGCCTAAACTGGAAGGGCTTGGTTTTGATTCCATTGAACATAATGATGTAGACCGTCTGGAGAGGCCTTTTGAGGAGTTGGAGTTTTTTGAAGTTGTGAGAAAAATGGTTAAAAACAAGGCGCCGGGTCCTGACGGTTTCTCGATGGGTTTCTTCCAAACTTGTTGGACTGTATTAAAAGATGATCTCATGAAGGTGTTCCAGGAATTCTACTGAGCGGGAAAGTTTGAAAAAAGCCTTAATGCTACCTTTCTCGCACTAATTCCAAAGAAGGTGGGGGCCGAGGAGATTAAGGAGTTCCAGCCTATTAGCTTAGTAAATGGGGTGTACAAGATAGTTTCCAAGGTGCTAACGAACCGCTTGAGTGAGGTAGTGGGGAAGCTTATTTCAAAACCTCAGAATGCTTTTGTTAAGGATAGACAAATCCTAGACGCGGTTTTTGTTGCGAATGAATGCCTGGACAGCAGGTTGAAAACTGGAGAGGCAGGGATTATATGCAAGCTAGATATGGAGAAGGCGTATGATCATGTCAACTGGGAGTTCCTTCTTGATCTTTTGGGGAAATGCGGGTTCCGAGAGAGATGGTGTTCATGGCTCAGGTGGTGTATATCAACGGTGAAATTTTCCGTCCTGATAAACGGAAGCCCAACTGGTTTCTTTTGTAGCACACGAGGCTTAAGACAAGGAGATCCGTTATCCCCTTTACTATTTGTTATTGTGATTGAGGCTTTGAGCCGAATGTCATCTGCCTTGGTCACGAATGGGTTGCTTGCTGGTTTCAAGGTTGGCTCTCCGAATAGGGGATTTGTTAATGTATCTCACTTATTGTTTGCAGATGATACTCTTCTCTTTTGCGAAGCAGATCCTAACCAGATTCGAATTTTGAAGGCCCTTCTCCTCTGTTTTGAAGTAACTTCCGGTCTGAAAATTAATTTGGAAAAATCTGAGATGGTGCCTGTTAGACGTGTTCGGCATATTAGACAGTTGGCTAGTATATTGGGATGCACGACTGCATCTTTACCCATGACTTATCTGGGACTTCCACTTGGGGCGACCTCGAGAGTGGCTTCTTTATGGGATCCAGTTATCGAGAAAGTGGAACGTCGGTTAGCTGGATGGAAGAGATTATATTTGTCAAAATGTGGTCGGATTACACTAATCAAGAGTACTCTTTCTAATCTACCCACCTATTTTTTGTCGTTGTTCCCTATTCCAGCAAATGTTGCTCTTCAGTTGGAGAAACTTAAAAGGGATTTCTTGTGGGGTGGACTGGGCGCGGAACAAAAATTTCACCTTGTTAAGTGGGAAAAGGTATGTAGTCCTATCTTAAATGGGGGCTTGGGCATTAGAGATATGAGAACCTTCAATCGGGCATTACTTGGTAAGTGGCTATGGAGATAACATAAGGAACCTGAAGCCTTGTGGAAGACGGTAATAGAGAGCAAATATGGGGACCTATGGGGGGGTTGGTGTACAAAAGAAGTGAGAGGAGCGCATGGAGTGGGTTTGTGGATACATATAAGAAAAGGGTGGGAGGTCTTCACTCAATATACCCGAATCCGTTTAGGAGGAGGAACCCGTATTAAGTTTTGGTATGACACTTGGTGTGATCATGTGGCTCTAAAGGAATCTTTTCCTTCATTATTCAGAGTTGCATGAGATATTGATGTCTCGGTAGCTAATGTTCTAGAAAGATCAGGGGAGCAATATCAATGAAATATCCACTTCAGCAGGGCGGCACAAGATTAGGAGATGAGCAGTATTGAATCCTTTTATAGCCTTTTGTATTCCACTAAACCGGATAATTCACATGATAGCTTATGGTGGATACCTACAGCTAAAGGCACGTTTTCGGTGCGCTCTTTCTATAAGTCTCTTACTCAAGAGATACCTATTCAGTTTCCATGGCGAAAGATATGGAGACATAAGGTGCCACCCAAAGCAACTTTCTTTGTGTGGACTGCAGCATTGGGTAAGATTCTTACAACTGATAATTTGAGGAAGCACAAGGTGATCATCACATATTGGTGTTGCATGTGTAGGAAGGGAGGTGAATTGGTGAATCATCTCTTAATACACTGTGAGGTAGCGAGAAGGTTATGATATGATGTTCTTGGTAGAATGGAATTGGCTTGGGTAATGCCAGAAACGGTGGTAGGGGTATTGGCCAGTTGGAAAAATCTAAGAGGAAATCAACAGATAAAAGCAGTGTGGAAGATGATCCCGATATGCATCATGTGGTGTTTATGGCGAGAACGCAATGACAGGACGTTCAAGGACAAGGAGAGATCGATGGAGGATTTGATAGTTTTTTTCTTTAGAACTCTTTGTACTTGGACCATAGCGTTTGATTTCAATGGTTTGGGGTTACATGAATTCTTTATATCCATTGATCATACCTAGACGTGGTTACTAACTTTGTATCAGGCATTTGCCTTCTTTTGATAATATAAATTTATTTTACTTATAAAAAAAAAAAAGTTTTCTAATGTAGAAGCTGTACGAACATCTCTCTAGTTTAAATTTGTTTAATCACAACCACGCAACTTGTAACTCAGTTCAGGCAGATCTTTTCACCCTACACTTGTTACTACCATAGTACCGTGTCATTTAATTGTTAGATGACTATATAGACTACAACTTTGTCCAAATTGACTATTATATTTGCATTTGCTTGCCACTGAAATATATATATATATATATATATATATATATAGTGGATGAAATTTGAGAAAAGAGAATGATTGGCTGCCAACAAATTTTCCTTTTATGTGTAAGTTACACATAAACCTGGCAAATCTTGAATCCATAATCTCACCATTCATTTTGTTCTTACGAGGAATGAAATACTGATTGTGTTCGAGCTTTGTGGCACCTCAAATTACTAGCACTGCAACCCAACACTACCCACCATTCACTGGAGTAGGTCTTCTTCGTAACACCCACAATCTATAACTCACCATGGTGAGGGTGGGACTGATAAGTTGTTTGTTTGCTTTATACCTGATGGCGTAGGTTATCTTTGGTAACTAAACCTGTCATTGTTATTCTTGTTTCTGTTGTTATTGCCAGAGAAAAAGATGCTGTTGCAAAATAATTGTGTGAATTTATTGGCCACGCTTCATAGACACCAATTCATGTGTCTACAACATTTCTGCAGTTACATCTAGAATTTATTGGCCAGCTTTATAATTTGACTTTGATGTGTGCTCTGCTGAATTTGCTGACATTGTGCTTAAGTTCCATTTGGTCTATTGTATTTAACTCAATACTTATAACTGTTTTTTTTTTTTTTTAAATTTATTTTTATCTATTGTCTTTTTTTTACCATCTCTCCCATTTATTTTCTTTGCTTTGGGCCTCAATTTTCATTCCCTCTTTGAAAGTAGGATATTAGTTAGTTGGATTAGATCATGACTGGCTGATTATTCTGTCCATATTCATAATTTTGGCTTATCGAAATAATGGTAGAACCTTCCTATCGGCAAACAGTGACAGCAGGAAGATGCATATGACAATGATGAATTGCTAGAGAGGAACTTTCTCCATTTATGTGAATTTCATTTTTTTTTTCCATAATTAATTGTGACGGCTTGTGAGTTCATTTGTGACAGAAAATTTCTTTTTTTATGAAATTTGTGACAGAAAATTTCACTCGATTAACGTCACTCGATAACCTTCCAATAAGAATTTATCAATGAAGATCAGATACTTGTAGCACCTAAGTACTCCTAAACAAGTGGTGCTTGCTACAAGTTGTATGTTCATTTTATTACAATTTTTTTTACTATTCCTAGCCTGTAAAATTCCTCAACTGTTTTTTGGGTAGTTGTCTTCTATGTCCGGGCAATGTTTGCTATTTCCCCTTGTTCAATGTATGTAATGTCATATAATCAATCTACTTTATTATTTGTTGAAGATATTGAGTTGACTTATGGTTATAATGTGTCCAGTTATGATATCACCTTAGAATTTTCCGAGGCTATTTTTGGTGTGGAAAAAGAATTTGAGCTTTCCCATCTGGAAACATGTGAAGTTTGTGCGGGTACTGGAGCAAAGATAGGCTCTAAAATGAGGATATGCTCAACTTGTGGTGGGAGGGGTCAAGTGATGAGAACTGAGCAAACACCTTTTGGCATGTTTTCACAGGTATTTATCTCTGTTCTTCCTAATTCCTGTATTTTTTTATTGCTTCCTAATTTTCATCCATTACTTCAACGAGTGTGTGAGTGTGTGTGTGTGTATAAGACTCACCTTTTCATCCATTAGGAGGAAGTTTCCTTGGAGACGATTTTCCTATTTAACACTTCTTTCTTTGTGTGGCTACTGCTTTGAGCAAGTGTGTGTGTGTGTACAAGACTTACCTTTTATTTTACACTCAACCTACTTATCTTTGTATTAATAATAGGTTTCTGTATGTCCCTATTGTGCTGGGAATGGTGAAGTTATATCTGAATACTGTCGGAAATGTTCTGGTGAAGGACGTATACGTGTTAAGAAAAATATAAAAGTTAAAGTTCCTCCGGGAGTTAGTGCAGGCAGTATTCTTAGAGTTGCTGGAGAGGGAGATTCTGGACCAAGAGGGTATGTGGTTGAATCTTAATAGTTGGTATCTGTAACCTTTATTTGAAAAGTTCTTTGGTAAATCATTGAAAACAATACACAAGTTTTTACCTTATTACATTTGCAAGGCTGATATTTTCCATTTATGATATAAATGAATTTTATATGACATGAAAACGTTTGCCATCAGCCATCAAAGTGGCCTCCTTTTCTTGCTTGTATTTAAGGTTTTATGCTGGTTTTAAAAAAAAAAAAAAAATCTTTTCTATTTTTAATGATATGTGAAGAACCCTGGCACATTCAAGTTGCAGCTTTCTCTTATCTTACTCTCTTTTCCTCTAGAAGAAATATGTGATGTGTGAATATATATACATCCTTAAAGAAATATATAGCGGTTAAATTTGAGATGTAATAATTTAATTTTTTTTTTTTTTTATCTATGCATATGATTTTACAGAAGCCTTTATAGCATACAGGGTACATACACAGTAATTGATCTATTGTTTCAGCAGGGGCCCTCCTGGAGATCTTTTTGTCTATCTTGACGTTGAAGAGATACCAGGAATTCAAAGAGATGGCATAAATCTCTCCTCAACCGTATCAATCAGTTATCTAGATGCCATATTGGGGGCTTTTATTCAGGTGGATTTTTGGATTAAATCCTAGGGACAGATTTTTTTATTTATTAACAAGCATCAGAAAAGGAGAAAAAAAATAAGAAAAAGGACTGATTACCCAGAACCAGTGGGGATTTCTGCATATTTTGCAAATCTGAGACTGCTGCTCGCAATTTTTTTTCTTGATGAGTTTGTAGATGGTGATTATTACTTGTCTAAAATGATAATGATATTGCAACCTCTATTGGACAGCCTTTTCCAGTGAGCTGAATCAAGGTTCAATCTGGAATGTTTTTGTAACTCTCTTGGTTGTTGTTGACCAATTCACGATGACATAAAAATGCCTCGTGTCGCTGCTGAACCTCTCTAGTGGTTAAGATGGCAGCTGACTTAGTGTTTGTGATTAAAGTGT
This sequence comes from Carya cathayensis, assembly GCA_011037825.1. Taxonomy (NCBI): domain Eukaryota; kingdom Viridiplantae; phylum Streptophyta; class Magnoliopsida; order Fagales; family Juglandaceae; genus Carya; species Carya cathayensis. Next base: position 237,506 of record QGSO01000173.1, read on the forward strand.
ACTAATTTCATGTCCAACCAGATTGGCAGAAGACTTGCTAATAGCCGTACCACCAATGACACTCTAATCTGATTTAACTTTCTATTTCCCAACCAGCTTCTTGTAAGGATCTTCTGACTGCTATTTCAGTCCGCAGGTTTAGCTCAACTGAATTCGGTATGGGTATATATGGATAATAGGCGGGAATCTGGAACGTGAGGCGAACATTACATGCTGAACATTGTTTTATGATGTGTTGCACAATTTTAATGTAACTTATGGCGGGCGTATAGAGTGCAGCCATTTTGCATCAATACCTTTGAGTCCACTGCTATTCCACAATCATACTGTGGTTCTTTTTTTGTTATTGCATTCTGAAATTTATTGACCTTGGGAGTCTTTTTTTTTTAATCCTCTCAGTTTCTTCTTGTTATATTGTATGCAATATATGAAGTGAATTTCTAACATCTAAACAGGTAGAGACGGTTGAAGGCAGAACTGAACTACAAATTCCACCTGGCACTCAACCTGGGGACGTGCTTGTTCTGGCGAAAAAGGGCGCACCAAAACTGAACAAATCATCAATACGTGGGGACCACTTATTTACAGTTAAAGTTACTATACCAAAACGTATCAGGTACAGAGTTATTTTTTTCATTTATTCTGGTTGTCATGGCTCTATATAGCCAATACTATCTCCCTTCTGTAGTTTCTGCATGCTTCCTACGGTATGCTTTTAGTTCCTATCTTTATGCATTATTCTAATCCAACTCAGCTAATTCTTAGTCCAAACAAGGTTGGGGTTGGCTTTGTGGACCTATTTTCATATAATTGGGGGTTATAAAGATTTTAATTAACTTATGGCTGGATACTTTGTTAGTGGCTTTTTCTGTGGGGTTTTGGTTTTGTCTTCACTCATATGTTTGTGGGTTTAAAATGGGTGCATGTAAAAGGATTAAGCTCTTCAGGGAGAAAAGAAATTCTGCATTTGGTATGAATTTGATGTTTTCTTTCAATTTCTTGATTAGGGCTTCAATATTAAGCCTTGTAGCTTGTGAATTCAAGTCAACCTCAGTGGCAATTTTAGCATGTCGTTTTAACATTTGATCCTGTACCTTTTGGGTCCTCAAGATTGTAGTTGTTGGAACCCTTATGGTTATGTTAGCTTGCCACCAGTGTATCTCCACCCAAATTGAAAACATGTTTAGTGCTTCATCAACATGCTCCTCGTGCCAAGAGTAATTGAGAAAACGTCAACTATAGCCTTGCCAAATTGTAACATCTGAGTAATAAACTTCCAGTTTCTCCTTATCGATTTTGACTTTTAATAAAAATTTAATTCCACTTTTCTGCCTATACTTGCAGTGCGAAGGAGCGTGAATTACTTGAAGAGCTTGCTTTTCTGAATAGCACCACCAGCAGCCGTTCACGAAGTCGTCTGAAAACTCAGCCAGCTCGTAAGTAATTGCATGTGTATATTACTGAATGTATTTTTCTCTTTTCTCCCTCTGTTTCTTTTAATTACTGAGTATCCATGTTTAACATCAATATCTGATTTTGCTTCCGCAGGTAAAAGCACAGTTAATCAAGGGGGAAATGTTGCAAAAAAAACAGAAGAGTCAACCGACCAAGATGACCCGTGGGAAAAGTTAAAAGAGTTTGCTGGGTAAATTGTTCACTCTCTGTCTCAAAATTTGAGTCAATTACTCTCTATGATCCTAAACTGGGGGTGATCTTCTTCAACTCTAATTTAAATAATTCCTTGTGCTGTTCTGTTTTAATACTTGAGACCGTCTCACCTATGATTATGAGATCTTGGAAGGATATTCACGTTGTCCTCCTAATCGTGTAAAATGCATTTTAAGTAAAAGTTTTAAGTAAAAGCTTGGGGTCTTAAGCTCTATATCCGCAATGGGTATGGTAGTGGCTCAAAATCCATTAAACATGTGTCTGGTTTGAAAGATTATATCTGTGTTAATGGGGAATCAGATAATGCAAATTCTACTGTCTTTCCAAATGCTTTACCATGTAAACTATGTGCATTCAGGTTGTTTGTCTCGTCATGATCCAAATATTCTATCTCTTGGAATCTTAGATGACCTCCATCAATCATCGTTATTTTTACTGACCCTGACCTGATTGGTGTTGTGTTACCAAGTTACTGGACAATGGTCCCAGCTTCCATGATTTCCTTGTAACAATTTCTAGGTCTTAAAGCGGTGTATTCACATGTATACTCCCAGTGTACCTGGCTTACGTCTTCTTTACATCAATAAATTTTAATATTACTTATCAAAAAAAGTTACTGGATTGCAAAAACTTGGGGAATTCAATCCTTGCAACCACCTTCTGATAATTTTTCTTGAGCAGATATCATTGGACACCACCACTATGATTTTCTATACTCAACTAAGTCATGAACGTAGTCAGGTGTTGTGAGTATTGCGCTTGTTTCAGTAATGATAATTAGCACAATTAGCCAGACATACTGCTTAAATTGTAGTGGCATGCTATGACACTGGTAACTTTTAAGGCTGTTTTGAGAACAGCAATGTCATCTACTCAATCATATGATGAAAGTGTTAATGCAGAATTTACTCTGGTTGATTTCCATACATCTTACTCGAGAATGGGTGACCCTCTTAGACCATAAAACTTTTGCTCTAGATTAAACAGACCAATATGCTTGAGAGGTTGTATCTTGCAGACAGTCATTGCATGCCTATTTCTTGGTGCCAGTCCCCACTGGCCACTGGAGAAAATAAATTATGTACCCTAGGCAATGCACTTTTGTGTCTTTGTTGTGCTTTTTTTTTCTCTAAAGGTTTCTGTTCTTGTAAAGAATGCTTATCCATTATTTTTTTGTCTTCATTGTTTTAGTTGTATGGCATTGATTGAAAAGTTATAAAAACATGCAGGTCTGTTGCAAATGGAGCTCTAAAATGGCTGAAAGACAATCTTTAGACTTGATACATTTATTAAGAGTGATGAAAACTCACTGACACTTACCCTGTGCACCAACCAAGTTAGCTCTGGATTTGTCTACTTCCAAAAAATTCGAAGTCATTTGCTTCATAGATTACAAAAGCTTCTCAGCATTGTACCATATAGATGGAAGTGCAGTCTAGTGGATATTCTTTATTTATTTTACTTGTAAATTTTTGTTACTTGGAAAACTAATAGGAATTTTACCTCTGGCGTATATTCCATTGTATTCGTAGAGCTATCAAGTGTTGTAAAACTGGGAATCGTAGTTAAGATTTACATATATCTTGAACGTTCATATTCACTCTAAGCGAGAACCTCTCGCACCAGTTTGCATAAACTTCAGAAATTTCACGCAAGAAAGTATCTTGCTCAAATAGAAGCTCGAGGCCTGTAATCAATCTCCTTGTTGACTGACTTAGCTTGTAAAGTGGAGTTTCAGGGGCCTTCCTCGCTACTCACACATAACGAAACAAAATTTACAGACTACAATGACACATCCAGAAAACAAACATCACTTGCAAAGTAGGCAACCATATGAAATCACCTAACCAGTTCCCATATAACAAATCATAACGATCCTTTACACAATAGAATCCCAGTCGATGAGCAAAACATTGATTGCCCATCTATCAAATTCTTACAACGTTTTCTGAAGTTCAGAAATGATCAGCTAGCACACTCTCGGGAAGGATTCTCAAGACGACAGACATCGAGACAATCATCCTTGCAACTTTCACCACCGAACTCGATTGCAGAAGGACATTCTTTTCCTTTGCAAAATGGGTCATGGCATCCATTCTTACCAGGAAGAGCATGTTACACGACTGGGTTCCTAGCTTCGTCTCTCTGCACGACTCTGCTTGATCAAAAGGAAAACAGCAACAATGACAGGAGCTGATATCATAATCAGAGCTTGTGCAATGTTCGGTCTGGTTATATCTGGAAAAACTGCGCTTCCATACTTGAGTACAGCTGCACCTACAACTGACCCAGCTACCAATTTCCACAAATATTCCAAATCTTCCTGTTTACACCAAAGAAAGAAAACATCATAAAATCTAAGGTACATTATTTGGTCCCTACATTAACCATGTAAACCCTCGTGTGTGTGGCTGTGTTTTCTGTTATAGTTTTCAGTTTGCCTGACTGGATTTTCCTCCATTTTACAGAAAAACATCGCAAACCCAAAACAAGTGGCATGCAATTATGCAGATTCATTTCTAAAATTCACTGTCAAACTAGTAAAAGTCCGGAATCTGCATCACAAAAAATCTACACAAAGGATGACGAAAAACAAATGAAAATTTTGCTCACAAAAATAAAGTTGACAAATCGAAAAAAGAGGGAGACAAAGAAGTAACCTGAGAGGCAAAAGCACCGGTTTTGTTATTCTTGCTTGAATCCTCCTGCTCTTCTTCTTCCCCTCTTTGCGGGTCGAGAGCTCGGATGGGAAAAGACCTTTGGGCACTTCTCCTTGGGAAGTTTACGTTGTTCTGAATGTAGAACTTGATGGTACCCATTGCTCTCTTTGTAGCAGGCTTCGAATGGCCGTATTGGGAAGCTGAGTAGCAGAGCTTGGGAGCTCCGCTCGCTGTGGCAGACGCTGCCATATCTATCTATCGATATCTGCTGCCAGCTGAAAGTGCTGTAGAACTCTCAAAATTATTTTTCTCAGACTAAAGGTCTACAATGCACTAAAATAATCTCCAATTTATGTACCATTTTTGTATTATTCTTAACCTTTCGATCATGAGCGAATGGTTCTAACTGGCATCTATGAAACGTTGGCTTGAATCAATTAGTTGGAATATTCTTCGCTTAAGAATTTTAGACCAAAATATTATCGACTTACTCAGATATTTTAAATACCGATAATTATCATAATTTTGCCCATTTACTTTAAAAATTATTCATTTTAAAAAAAAGTTATTCAAAAAATTTGAATAACGATACATATTTTTCTCAATCCTTTATACACGTGAAATGAAAGCACATTATCGGACATTTAAAATTCAGATTATTTGAAAACTCAAAATTAAAAAAAATAAAAACTAATATTATTTATATATCGCGTTAAGTTCTAGTAAAATAATTATATTCATATTACTAGTTAAATAATTCCTCTCTCTTTTAAATTATAATAATAGAGTAATAAATATTAAGTTTTTTAAAAAAAATTAGCACTGGTATTCAAGGACAGAATCTCCAACTAATTCACATGCCCTTGGCATAAATATTAAGCTTTTATTATAACATTTAAATTTTTTTACAGAATTTATTAAGTATTTAAAAATATTTGAATAATTCATTTATTTTAAATTTCCATCTATTTTCCGTCTGGGCCATCAAAGCCCATATCATAGGATACAAATTAATTCCGTTTCACTGCTACCATCACTAAATTCCGTTTCCGACGTCTTCATCCACTCTTTGATTCCAAAAAAGGTCCCCAACCCTAACCCTAATATTTCCCTTTCTTCCCAATCGGAAACGAATTTCTTAGTTCCTTGTCGTCTTTCAGGCAGCGAAGATGGTGTTAGCGCAGTTAGGGGGGAGCATTTCGCGTGCTCTCCAGCAGATGAGCAATGCGACCATAATCGACGAGAAGGTCCTCAACGAGTGCCTGAACGAGATCACGCGGGCCCTTCTTCAGTCCGATGTCCAATTCAAGCTCGTCCGCGATATGCAGACCAATATCAAGAAGATCGTAAACCTCGACGACCTCGCCGCCGGCCACAACAAGCGCAGGATCATCCAGCAAGTACGCAATCTCAATTTATTTTTATATTGATTGATTTGTGGTTAATATCATCTATGTTAATTACGATGAAACGGATTGTCTGCCATCATTAGAGTCTAGGATTTGCTTTGGAAAGCTGGCTAAACTTGGGAATTTCCACGCGTTAATAACCTATCAAATCCACGCGCTAATCGTATTAGTAGTAAGACGTACGTATTAATATTTCAGTAGATATAGTTGTCTATGATTTCTATCGAAAATTTTCAATTCAAATGTGATTTGTATCCAATACCGTTCATGGGGAAAAATATGAAGGATAGCCTGTTTTTAGTTACTAGATAATGGTTATATGTTGAGGTTTTTGTCCCATAATAATATCAAGACCTAGATGCCCTAGACTTGGGCTGTTCAGATTTCACAAGATTCGTGCAAAGGGATTGCTGGTAGTGGAAGATGGTGGTGATTGTTGATGTAAATCTTGATAGACCTGTAGCATCCTCATGCTCTGTGCGCTAAAATAATTATGCATATTCTGTGCTGTTTTAGTTTCTTGTATGTTTCTTTCACATCAGATCATTTTTCCTCATGTAACTAATCTGCACTTTTAGAAACTTGATTGTGCTACCAAGCTGGTACTTTATGTTGGGGGCTCTACAGGGTCAACCTTCATATCTTGTGTTCTTATGAAAAGGTTGCATTCATTGTAGGCTATATTTAACGAACTCTGCAAGATTTTGGATCCCGGGAAGCCTTCTTTTACTCCAAAGAAAGGAAAGGCGAGTGTTGTTATGTTTGTAGGTTTACAAGGTATGTTGTTTATCAGATTAGTTTCATGTTGGATCACCCAGTATTTTCATGTGCACGCTCAGATGTCTAGTCAATGAGAATGTCTTTTGGGAAGATGGAATGTGAACTAGTTAGTAGCTATATGGTTGTTATGTTTGTTGTTGATTTATGGGTCCAAAACTATTTTGTAATCTTCTAATTTGAAGTTTGCTGTATCCTTTTTCCAATTTGTATCTCTTATTATCGGTTTTTGCCCAAGTTCAGGGTCAGGAAAAACCACAACATGTACAAAATATGCATATTATCATCAGAAAAAGGGCTGGAGGCCTGCCCTCGTTTGTGCGGATACATTTAGAGCTGGTGCTTTTGATCAACTGAAACAGAATGCAACTAAAGCTAAGATTCCATTTTATGGAAGGTACTTCTTTACTCTTTACTGGTTATCAACATGTTATCATCTATTCATGATACTGTAATTGTACTTCTAAATTATTTCTGCTTGTTGCTCTTTTCCTTATTACTCTCATTGATGCCTTCATTATTCACTTTCAATCAGATAATGTATTCCTCAGAATTTAAGTAATAATTGGGATTTTGACCCCTACAGCTATACAGAATCAGATCCTGTGAAAATTGCAGTGGACGGTGTGGAAAGATTTAAGAAAGAAAATTGTGATCTAATAATTGTTGACACCAGTGGGCGTCACAAACAAGAAGCTGCTCTTTTTGAAGAAATGCGTCAAGTTTCAGAAGCCACGGTATTTTCCTGATGTCACTTTGTTCCTCCCATAAAAGTGTAGCTGATTGACCACAATTGCTGATATATTTTCTTTTCATCTTTCAGAAACCGGATCTTGTTATATTTGTTATGGATAGCAGTATTGGTCAGGCTGCATTTGATCAAGCTCAAGCTTTCAAGCAAAGTGTTTCAGTTGGAGCTGTAATTGTTACCAAAATGGATGGGCATGCAAAGGGAGGTGGTGCTCTCAGTGCGTAAGTTCTATTTCAAACAAGTACAGCCTACAGCTCATGATTTTAGTTGGATGTAAATGTAATATTAAAGCTTCCATGAATGTGTTTCCTGAATTTTTATTTTTTATTTTTTATAGGTAATAAGAGATTTTATTCATAGTAAATAGGCATAGCCCAAGTACACAGGAAGTATACAAGAGAATACACTTAAATACAAGCTAAAGCTCAAAAGCAAAACAGTATTAAAATAAAGCATTACAATTATTCATATCCCTCACTAGATTGTTCACCCAAAAATTTAAAGTGCTAAAGAAAAAATCCTTAAATTCCCCCATTGTGCATTCACAATCTTCGAAGCACCTCCCATTTCTCTCAAGCCATAAACACCAAAACAAACACGAAAGAATCATCCTCCACTCAGCAGTATGTACTTGAATACACTCTTGACTACAGGTTTAGATCTGCATTCTGGTTAATTAATTTAGCACCTCTTACCATTTGCGTACTGCATAGTTCTTCCTTTTAAGACGTTACACCTTTCAGTAGAGGTTTGCAACCATGAATTTCTCAGCCAGTGGTGAAAGCATTAGGTTTTAAGGTTTGGGTAATTTATTCGGCACCGATGCTCTCATTTCACTGCTTCTAGCATATTCTATGGTATCTCTTATTGCTCGTATGTCCAGTAAAAGTTGGGTCCTTTCTACAGTGTGACTGTAAAGGCCCCAAAATTCTTAATTTTAGGTGGACTTAAATATTACTTAGATGTACTGAAACATCTATTTTTAACCGAAATTTTTATAAATTACGGAATTTTTATTCACCTTCAATTTTGATTCAATCTCCTATGAAATGGAAATTTATTGCGCATTCTGATAAAAGCATTATATAGTTTAAACCATGTATCCTTTGTATGCTTTGACAACTAAATGCTATACTACTCTCATGTTTAGTGTTGCGGCAACAAAGAGTCCCGTCATATTTATTGGAACTGGAGAGCATATGGATGAGTTTGAAGTTTTCGATGTTAAACCATTTGTCAGCCGTCTCTTAGGTGTGCACTGCTTTTTACAGTCTTGGCACTCGACTTTTGTGGCCTTAAATATTTTGTGAATATTTCAAGCCCTTACATATCAATTATCTTTCCAACTAGGCATGGGTGATTGGTCTGGCTTTATGGACAAAATTCATGAAGTTGTTCCTATGGATCAGCAGCCTGAGCTTCTGCAAAAGCTCTCGGAAGGGAATTTTACACTAAGGATTATGTATGAGCAATTTCAGAACATACTTAAAATGGGCCCAATTAGCCAGGTTATTTACTTATGCTATTTAATTGAAACTCTCACAAAATTGTGCTTTTCACTTTATCGTGCATCCTTGGTTATGTAGGGTGTGCAAAAACTAATTAGTGACCTCTTCGCTCTTGTGTTAAGGCAACTAATCGAGAAATATCAACAATTGATTAACAACATTTTATGTTCACATCTTTAATGGTGGAAATTTTGTCTTGGTTCTTTGCAGATAGCTCTTTGCGAGATTTTGTAATTAAGGCAACTAATCAAGAAATACCAACAATTGATTAACAACATTTTAATAGGGGAAAATTTTGTCTTGGTTTTTTGCAGTAGCTCTTCGTGAGATTTTATAGTTACCCTTCGAAAATATTCACCAGTTCTATTCAGAAAGAGATCTTATTCGTGTTTTGTAACTGCTATTGAGTTTTTTATTCATTGCACTACATTGTGTGCAACATGTTGAATTGTTGATATGTATTGTCACTAGGCTTCAGGGTCTACCCCCCTTAAGTCTATTCAGTGTAAAAACTGAGCATTTGACAGTGTAAACTTTGCTACTGAATACGCTAGTATTCAGAATATTTCTTATGAAAAATTCATTAGCAAATGCAATGTAAAAATATTGAACTCGACGAAGGGGGCCAGGATTGGTATAAAAACATCTTTACCACTAACACCATCTTGGTCTATAGTTATGACATATTTACATGCTGATGAATGATTTGTTTTGCGTAGGTTTTCTCAATGCTTCCAGGTTTTAGTGCTGAGCTAATGCCAAAAGGCCGTGAAAAGGAAAGTTCAGCAAAGATCAAGCGATACATGACCATGATGGACTCAATGACAGATGAAGGCAAGTCAAGGCCATTTTATGTTGTTTTGCTATTTATCCAAACACATGGTTATGGAATAACTTTATAATTTGACTTCATTTTCTGATCATAGTAGCTAATTGCTCAAATATTGCAGAGTTGGATAGTACAAATCCAAAACTCATGAATGAGTCTCGAATGATGCGGATAGCACGAGGATCGGGTCGTCATGTTAGAGAAGTATCGGAGATGTTGGAAGAGTACAAGCGCCTTGCTAAAGTATGGAGCAAAATGAAAGGTCTTAAGATTCCTAAGAAGGGTGAAATGAGTGCATTATCACGGAATATGAATGCACAACACATGAGCAAAGTCCTCCCCCCGCAGATGCTGAAGCAGATTGGTGGCATGGGTGGCTTACAAAACTTGATGAAGCAAATGGGATCTACGAAAGATATGATGGGGATGTTTGGAGGTGGAGACAAGTAGAAACTGATGGTGAGTTTTAGCTCGCTTCCTACGGCTATAAGCGTTGCCTTGTCGGACAAAATGGCAGAGATGCATCTCTACGCTAGTTGATGCTACCGACCAACCTGTTCTCCCAGATACTTGTTTATATTTAGAGGGCCACTTCCAGTTTAATCATCAGCTTCAAGCATAGTGGAATTTTGTTTTCATATGGAGCCGTCAGCCTTGAAAGTTTCCCTTCTTTATGAATGTAATTTATGTTTTTGGCCAGTCATGCAATTGAAAAGGAACTGATTTTCCGTAAAAGAGAGAATCCGCACCCCAAGCACGTTCCCCATATTTGTCTCATAATGATCTTTATTCATTTGGAAAATCCTCTGCTTTATCATCCGTCATTCCCATGGAGGGACAGCTACGTATGACGATACAATTTTTTCAGGGTTACGAATCCAGATTATCTTCCAAACAAAGCAGCTCACCCTTGATTCTGCTAAAAAAAACCAAAGCACCAGCAACGAATTGGCCTGCGATATCTGTTAAAAAGCTTAGTTCCTCGAGAAATTGTGGGGGTGGGAATGCTTTATGCCACTTTCCATGAGAGAAGCTCCAGCTGCTTCTCTTAACAAACTAACCCATAAAATAAATAAATAAATAAAATAATTTATTTGACAAAACAATAAGATACAGCAATGTGAGTTAGTAGGTGCAGAACACCCCATGTATTTACGGAACTACAAAATTTAATGGGTTTCTATTGCTTTTAGAGTGATGATACCATTTGCCATACATACAAGTATATCTACAAGATCGACCGTGTCATCGTTCTAAGAACTTGCTTAGAACAGTTTTCCTCAAAGGAACTTCCTCGTCCTCATCATCTTTCTCACTTGTAGCATTTACTAAAGCACAACGGAGAATTGAATTGACCTGTTTCCTTAATCCTGCATTGTCCACGAATACATCAGTCAACATCATCCTCAACTCATCATCTGTTGTCCTTATATTACTTCCATTTGCACGACTGGTCTCATCCACTGCTGCAACTGCATTTTCTACATCCTGTGCAAGGAGCTGTGCCTGTTCCAATTTCATGAACCACGTGTAATTAAGTCAAGGTTAAGATACACAGAAGATGATAGAAAAAACATCAAAGCAATTTTAAAATAAATTTTAGACTTAAATTTCCTTACATATCTAAAATTATAACGTCTTTGTTAGATATGAAAGATGGGGAAAAGAGAAGGTCTTTTGGTACATGAATAACTTTCTCAATTCCTATCAGTCTAAACTGCAGTCCACGTTCTTTAAACCAATCCAAAACATTTTAAAACATGATGCTAGAACTGTATATAGTATTCACAATCACGGGGCTGTTCTGATTTTGTGTGATTTCTATAAATTTCACCCTTCTACCTTTCATGCCCACGGCATACAAATCCATGGGATGAGCACCATTTAGGTTTTCACTCAAGAGGGGAGAAAAGAGAAAAAAACAGATGATTGAAAACTGCCATTACACTCTTCCAAGACAACATCATGGACAACCAAATCAAAGTAAGCATAAATTGAAAACTAGTCCTTTCCCTTTTTCACGAGTTAGTATGAAGATAGTGCCGTCAGTACACAGGCTTTTTTATTATAAAAAAGCAAATGAAGATGTTATTAAAAGAAAAACGCAAGTGACATCAGTACACTAGCAAAAACAGTAAATCGTGTGTATGTAAACCTGTAGTGTGCACCGAAGTAACCAAGCGTATATGGAACCTAGGCTGAACCTGAAATACATCTACTGACAATTCTCTCGATTTATGTGGTTCTCAAGGTGTTACACCACACTTTCCCTGAGTTCTTCTAAATATCAACCCACTGTACTGCCTTGAAGACTTGACCCCCAAATTGGGCATCATACTTCACAACCGACAGAGCGAACCGCTAGATGACAGAGCAGATGGACTTTAACACTTGCCCAAACACAAAACATTTTTCTTTCCATTGTGGCTTGGTAAGTAAGATTGGCATCCTGATGAATGGTCCAAAAAAATAGGCTTCAAGCAACTAATAAAGCTTGTGACCTTTTATCTAGGCCATTAAACTTTTATACCCCAAAGGAACTGGTATTATAATTAGTTAGTGTTCAAAATTGAGATTGCCAAGGACATAGGACAACAAACCGAAGAGTACATCGATTCAAGATGTAAAGATACCTCTGCAAGTAAGAGACCAATTCTATTGTCGGATGTTGTCAACAGATCTATTGCATCAGATGGTGATGAAGTGTCCATAGTTAATATATCTTCCTCTTCAACCAGAAAATTAACGCTGCACTCCTGAAGCCTTTCACGAAGAATTCCACACTCATGCAGCAACTTTGCATTGGCAGTATTTGCGTTGTCTGTTCTTTGCTTTTCCCTTTGAAGACTCCTCTGGAAGACGCAAGAAACAATAGCATGAAATAGATGGGCACTGCAAATGATCTAAAACAGTATGGAAAATCTAAATACAAACCAAGTAAGATAAGTTATTATAAAGAAATATAGCACCTTTTAATAGGAGTTTAGTTAGAAATAACGGGCACAATGAGAGCCGTACACTAGAGCATCCATTAGACTTGGTTGTCTGGTCTTTATTTGGTGTTTTTGGTGTGACTGGCACAAATGAGAAGTAATGATGTTGCTTTATAGCACTAATTATTATTTATTAATAGTATAGTCAAATAGTAGATGGCTTAATGACAGCAAAACTTTTGCTTTGAAATTATGTGGTATAAAAAATTGTGAGGGTGTGTGCAAGCTCACATATGCTTAGCCCATTTGATTGGTTGTCTTCTATTCTCAGAAACTAGAATTTCTCCATGACTAATGGTTTGAGACATATAAAGCTTCCAAGACCAAATCAATTGATATGTACTGATGCTCTAGATAGATAAGTTTGACACTTCAAACAATATTTAAATATTTATTCTTTCATTCACCTCTACCAAAAGCCACTTCAGATACAACCAACAGTCGTTAAAACCACTTACATATATTGTTTCATGGAAATATGGCCATAAATTTGAGACCATAACTCTGGCCCTACATTTTTTTTTTTTGCACACAGCAAACTATTCTTCCTTTCATTGGTTATATATATAAAAACTAGCAAACCCCTAAGAAATGCAGTAAAATCTATCCATAAAGAAAAAACCAGAGAAACATTAAAAGGAATAATTTTTTAAGGTGCACAGAAAACCAGAAACTTCATTAAAAGAAAATGGGCACCTCTACTTCTAGTTTTTCTTTCATTAATCGGCTGAGCTCCTGCTTCAATTCTAACTGAGAACTTCGAAGGGACTTGACCTCTTTAACGAGCAGCTTTACATCTGCCTTTGATTTCACCTCAAATTCTTCCTGATGTTTCTTCAAGTTTTCAAGCTGTTCTCTACCTACATCTAACTCCTGCAGCAGCATTTTGTTCTCCTGAATGATTGCTATTTTTGTTGACTCTGCACGCTTTCTTTCATCCTGGAATATTATCGCACATCATTCATCAAAGCTTCAAAAATCGAATAACAAGGAGATCCCAATGAATAATGATGGTAGGAAAGACCAAACCTGTTCAGACTTCAATTTTAGTTCCAACTCCAAGCACTTCCCACAAAGCTCCTCCATATCCCACTGCATTTGTGTAAATCTTTCCCTTTCAGTCAAAACAGCCTGCTCCATGTTGTCTTTACAATTCTGTCTAGTAGTTTCAAGTTCCCCTTCCAAATCTTTGACCTATAAAGAACATCCCCATAGATGAATTAAATGGACAGTACGGTACCTAAAATTGATCTTGAAAACATAAAGTATGTCAAGGCCGTCATAAGTTACTTTCTTTTCTCTCTTTTATGCATTAGAATTAAAACATTTCTATTGTAATTGTGACAAAGAACTTCACAATTTATAATTATTAATGCATTTTAATTTCCAGATTTTTTGGATGGGTTGTCCAAGGCAATATCTGACACATCACCTTTAGCATAATTCCTCTTAATACTGGATTCATAACAATTTATACTTGATCGAAAAATAAGTATGAAAGTGAGAGAGGCAGAACCTTATGCCATGAAATAAATGTGCAGAAAGAGTTTGTGGAAGGAAAAGAGCTGAGAGAGGGTGCAGTTGGAGCCTCAGCTTTTTCTATAAAGAAAGGGCAAACCTTGGCCACCATCCAGTGTATGTATTGACTGATTCACAGTCACTATTACGAAATCTCAAAATCAAATTACAGTTCTAAACTGAGAAATTGTTTTGGGATGTGCCGCTTATAATTTCAAACTTGCTCAACAAGGAGTAGATGTCATACATAATAACAGTCTACTTTCTTTCAAAAAACAACCCCAATCAACACAATTTGAAACATGGACATTGTAAATGTGACATACATCCCTAAGCTCTCTAGTTCTCCAATACCGTAGTGAAATTCATTGTGTTCAAGGGGCGAAACTGAGGATATGGCACTTCAAACTCATTTGTGCACAAAAAAGTACATTTCACGATTACAAAAAATAAAAAATCAATTCGAGTAACTGCCTGATGACTAGATCCTGGGGACTTTCATGTTCAGTGCATTAACTTGACTTTGATCCATGTCCACCAATTCTAATTCTGTATGCACAGACAATATATGTTAAGCATAAAATAACACATCAACAGTTTGTGCCATATGTCCATTTGGCTACAATTGATAGTTCTAGTAAGGTAAAAAAATAAGACAAAAAGAATACATCAAAAAACAAAAAGCTCATTTCATCGATCAAACATATTTTATCCTAGAACAAGTTTCCACGCTCATCTAAGCTTATGATGTCTTTCAATGCCAACTATCACAAACAGATTAAGACATTAATACTGAACAACAGTCTTCCTTTTTAAATTTACCAGAGTCAAGTAACAAAACACTAAGTACATGGAAAACTTCCATCTTAATTCGAATTCTTCCAAACAGAAAAAATAAAAATAAAAAATAATTGAAGAGATAAGCAAGATATGCCCATATCATAATACTGATATGGCACAACACGACCACAAGAAATCTATCTGCTACTTTCCTCCATTCTCATCACAATAGAACAAAAAATTTGAATTCAACCATTGAATAAATAATGCTACTAATGTGAGTTTTTTTTTTAATTAATAATTTGAATTCAACCAGATGTTAAGAATGATGATAATGCTAATAATGCTCCTTATGTGAACTGGAAAGGAAAAAAAGACTGGGAAAGACAGTAAAGAAATAGAATTCAAGAAAAAATGCTTATAACCGTTACAGAATATACCTTTGTCTTGAGGAATTGTCTAACAGCAACTTCTTGATTCAATCTTGCTATAAGGTCCTCCAGGTCAGCTTTTGCAGTGGCCAGTCTCCGATGCATGGTAACAAGTACCCTGTTCAGTTTATGGCGCTCATCAGATGGAAGAGCAACCAGTAAATGCCTTGGAAGCTGTGAATCTTGATTTACAAAAGAATCCATGTTTCTCGGAGCTTCAGGACCTTCGGAAGGGTGAAGGTTATCACCAAACAAATTGGCTGCCCCTATATTCAATATTTCACTGGCTCTTGCAGAACTCAAGTCACTTCCAACACTCTCTGTTGAGAGTCTACGAACATGGCCATCCAGCTTGCAATCCCCTAGTTCGGAAAAAAAATCCGTTCCGTCGATGCGGAGAGTTTTGGCATTAGACGTATTCTCATATACTTCATCCCTGCCTATATTATTGCCCTCATTTCCCATATGCCTTCTACGCCTTGAAAATCTTTGGAGGCTATACTGAATAAACTTTCTGTTAAACATGCCATACTTGACAGTCCCATCAACTGGATCAATTAAGTCTTGTTCAGATATGGAACTCTCCAAGCCAAGATCCGCACGACTAGAATTTTCAATCGTTGGTGTTCCAACCTCAGATATTTCGTAAGGTGTATCATCACCATGGTCTGATACAATGAATGAACTACCGGCAAGTGCAGAAACATCTGAGTTGGAATGGAACAGAGATAATGGAACCACACCACTGGTTGAAAAATTAACATCTGGTGTTTGCTGGTTCTCATCATAGAATGCTGAAAGTAAAAACCCAAACACAATTAGTTTGGTAGAGTATTATCCGTAAAGTACCTATATTCTACAATTTAATATCAGCACTTGGTGCAATTAAGCCATGTTTGGATACAATAAGTGTTTCGTCTCATCTCATCTCATCTCATCATTACAACTTTCCCAAATTCCCACACAAAATACAATAAACAATTCAACTTTTTCAAATCCCAAAGTAATAAGAATATTAAAAATAATATTCTAACAATAGTTTATTCAACTTTCAACTTTCATCTCAACTCATCTTATCTCAACTCACTATCCAAACCGCACCTAAATTAAGAAACCAATATAACTCGGTGTAAACTCTTGTATACCCCCTGTATACTTGGGCCATGCCTATTCTCATTAATAAAATTTGTTACTAATAAAAAAAAAAGATTTTTTTTTAATACGTAATAAAAAAAAAAACCAATATAATGTTGATTTCAAAATGCATCAAGGAAACACCTACAAGACCTCGCAGCAGCTTCTAGCTCAAGAAAGGTCGCCACCGGGGCACTCCTTGATACATCAATGTCTGACAATAGTTTCTCCATCCAATCCTCCAAGAAACACCTTCTCTGCAACAAACTAACCAATTTGAGAATATTATTGCTGTTACTTTGCGGGGGAAATATGCTTGGTTTTTAAATTCTCATGTAAGGAAATACGCAAAAAATATTTCTTACAAGTAGTTAGCAAATATATCAATTGAAAGCAAAAATAAGGGATGCACACAATCAATAAATGCAGCCAATTTTATACAAGTGAGCCATTGCCCCCCAAATTGACATTATTATTATTATTTTATTATTATTATTATTATTATTATTATTATTATTATTAAGAGATTTTATTACCATGAATAGGCATAGCCCAAGTACACAGGAAGTATACAAGGGAAGTACCTACTACATTCTAGTGAGCGGGAAAAAGACTAATATAGATTCAGTACATTATCATCATTCCTTACAAAAATCTCAGCCCACAAACACAAAGTTACAAAGTAGAAAAGAAAAAATTCCGAAGTTCTCCGAAAGAATGCTTTGTCTTCAAAATATCTCTCATTCCTTTCCAGCCCCAGACACATTAAACACAAAGGAATCATTTCCATCTGGCAGCTACACATTTCCTTCCCTCAAAACCTCTCCAACATGCAAGAAGACCCACAACTTCCTTTGGTATCACCCAATATGGAAAAACCTAGTTTGCCCACTCAAGTTCACCGCTCAGGAAAAAAAACAAATATATATATTTTTTATTTTTACTTAATGATTAAGGAAGTGATTTTAAGTGTATTGATGTATTTTTTTTTATTTTTTAAATATATTAAAAAAATGTGAAAAGAAAAATGAAAAAAAAATTCAAAACTTAACTAGCAATAAGGTTGAGCGGTGCTACTCAAGTGGCAAAGTAGCACCGCTCCACCCAATATATACCTGTACAACCAAGAACCTCATTCCACAAAGACTTTGTCACCTCACAATGAAAAAAGAGACGATTTACAGATTCACCATCCTTCTTGCCCATAACACACCAATCAGAAATACACAAACCACGTTTTCTAAGGTTATCTGTGGTCAATACTTTCCCTAGAGCAACCAGCCAACTAAAAAATGCCACCTTGGTAGGTACCTTCACTCTCCAAATGCTTTTCCAAGGGAAAGCACAACCAGCTGACAAGTCAGCACCTTATAAAAAGAACTGACTGAAAACCTGGAATTTCCAGCATGGTCCCACAGTAAACTATCCTCTCTTCCCTACATCACTTTTGAATTATAAATTCTTTCCAAAAAATCAGAAACAACATTCACTTCCCAGTCATTCACATCTTTGATAAAATCAACACTCCACAGAATATTATTACCCGTACGTTGGAAATAATCTGTCACAGCGGCATTTTGATCCCTTGCAATCCTAAAAAGAGAGGGAAAATCATATCTCCTTGTCTCAAACCAAGTGACCTATTAAAAAATCCAACCGGGCTACCATTCACCAAAATAGAAAATCTCAATGTCGAAATGCAATGCTTGATCCAAATACACCATTTCTCTCCAAAACCATACCTCCCAAGTAAGTACAAGAGGAAATCCCACCTAACATGATCAGATGCCTTTTCCAATGACATAAACCCAATGCATATCCTTAGGCATTGTTTTCTTCTTTCCTTCTATGGTTTTCAGGTCCATATTGGATATATATTTCCATAAAATTCATGAACTTCAGCAGAAAAATTCAACTCCAAAAACCCATTCACTCCTATTACCAGGGTTAGAGCAAGAAAAAGGGAAACCTAAGGGAAAACTCAAAAACATTCCTTCAGTTG
Organism: Carya cathayensis; assembly: GCA_011037825.1. Classification (NCBI taxonomy): domain Eukaryota; kingdom Viridiplantae; phylum Streptophyta; class Magnoliopsida; order Fagales; family Juglandaceae; genus Carya; species Carya cathayensis. The sequence goes on from QGSO01000173.1 coordinate 255,966, forward strand.
ATCAAGCATTTTTTTCGTACAGAGATTATGAGAAACGGTATCACAATTCCTATAATGAATTCCTATTATAATGTGTCTCAAAGAGTATAGTTAAATATATCATTCATAAATCATTTCTGAATTCACAAAATCATTAAAGAAAATAGAATTTCTAAAGAGACTATGATAGAAAAACTTGTAATCTACCTCTTCCAACAGAGTTCGGCTTTTTATTTTCAAAATCTTCTTTGGAGGAGCTGGAGGCAGATATTTTGAGGGAAATGCCTTTTTGACCTACAAAGCCAATAAAAGAATGATTATGTCTTCCAACCACAATATCCAAATGATATAATGTGTTAAGCACAGCAGAGGGTAACAAAACAAAAAAATAAAAAAACATAGGAAATGCCACTCACTTCAGAAAAAAGCTTTAAAAAATCGTTAAATCTTCGTAATATCCCTCGAATAGTGGTGATCCCTTCTGGAGATTGTATACCAACTTGAATCCTGTAAAACTGTTCTCTATGAATGTTAAAATAGAAAATAAGTGGTGTTTTTTTTTTTTTGATAGGTAAAAGAGATTTTATTAAAACACGTAAAAAGGCCAAGCCCGAGTATACAGGGAGTATGCAAGAAAGGGCCTAGTTGCAAAACTAAGTGCTATTGATATTAACCACAAAGTATGCAGAACCAGACCAAATACTACTAAAACACCTCCAATGACAGATTTACTGACAATGTAACCCTTTTTTTTTTATAAAAAATAAGTTGAATGTACTAGGAGACAGGTAGCACAGAGCAATAAGTTAATAACAAAAAGCATATATTGCACTGTCTAATACGGAGAAAGAAATAGTTTATTTCCAATAACTATTAAAAAGCCTAATTGGTCTTGCAAATGATACAAGTCAGCTATGAGTAACCACAGAAACAAACCATTCTCCAAAATCATGTGATTGCCAAAGCATACCTTAGGAAACTATTTGTAATAAGGAACACAAAGGAGTGAAGAAAATGTATGATACATATTACAGCCATGCACTGACACTAGAGGCCTAATTAAAAATGAAGGGTAAAACTAAGCTTCAAGTCCAACAACTCGATTTATAAAGAAAAAAATAAATAAACGAAATTTCTTTTCTTATGGAACATATTTTTACTTGCTTTATGTAGAGAAGTCAGCATAAAGATGACACAAAACAGGCACAAAAGTTCCTTCAAACTCAAGTTGCATTACCAGTAGCTACTACCCTAAATTATAATACCAGATACTTCTATTAAAAAGGACATGATTGAAGACCTTCCAAGAAATCAAAATTGAAACAATGAAAGGGGAGAAAAAGCAGATGGATAACTATAATTACACTAGAAACCTGCAACAACATCAGAAAGTAACTGCCAGAACGAACACTTAAAGACTAATCAAACTTGAAAATGGCGAAGTGTTTCAATTTAAAATGATAAATTAACAATAGATATACCACCACAGGATCTGAACCTCTTGATTTGGAGAGGAAAATCCAAGAAGGAATTGAGATGCAGTAACTCCAACCAGTATGGAAATCAAGTGGCCAGACAGTGTCACGGCCATCCTACATTCAGAGAGTGGAAATATCATCACAAACCGAGAAATTTATATAACAGCCTCAATTCTAAGCACGGAAAAAGCAACAATTCTCCAAACCAGGTGATCTAAGCTACCGTATAAATCAATGATGCAAATCAAATTCAATAATTTCAAAGAAATCAACAATCACTCCACCGGATCAAATGTTCAGCTCAAAAAAGACTTACCAGATTAACCTAACCAGCCGATTACAATTCAACCCCATAAGAAATAAAAATAAAAAAGGGTTGATCAAACATGAAAAAGAAGGTTACCCATTTGCGAGGAGGGGGGCTCCAATCCATGCCCAGAGGAAGCGGCGACTGGCCGTCGTGGCGGTGCTTGGGAGGGCTGTGATTGGGCATCACGCGGTTACCCGAATCGCCCTTATTGGTGTCCAGATGGTCGTCGTCGTCGTCGTAACGGTTAGTCGTGGAATTGGAAGAGGAATAAGACCGGCGATGAGAGAAGGGTTGAAAGATAGGATCGGAGAAATCGAGGTCATAGTCGAAAGGGGAGAGGCCGTGCGTGTACATATCCATTTTGATCTGTACGTTGTGATTGTACTTACGTTTCTTTTCTTCACCGAGTTGCCTACTCTGATAAACCTTGAAGAGAGACGGAGAGAGACAGAGAGAGAATCGAAGCCTTTCGAAACTGAACGATTCGTTCACTTATAAAATTTGGGGTTCCACGGAGTTTGGTGATCTTTCTGAGCTATTCTCGTCTGGGAAAGAGTCGAAAGACCGCATTCCTTTTTCTGAAGTATTTAGATTTTCAGTTTTTAACTTATTTACACCAAAACGAAAAATAATTTTTAAAAAATAAATAAATTATTATCTCTTAAGTATTAATTGCATTTGTTCTTTTTCTCTTCAAAAATAAATTATCTCAAAATCTTGTTTTGAAAAATATCTTATTAAAATTAAAATTTCAATTTTTTTATGTTTTTTATTATTAAATTATTTTGATTATTTTAATTCTTAGATAAATTTGTTTTTAAAATTAGAGTGATAATCTAAAATAATAGGCGTGGAGTAACGTGTATTTTCTCTAATCATTTTCTATATATCCTCTTATTTTTATTTAAATAAGGTCTATTGAGAGGCATATTCCATCTAATAGGCAGTCGTGGCTAACAAGTGACAGATATAAAATTTGGTCTACCAATTACAAACGCACACATGCAAATATATTTAAAGTGATTATCATTGAAGGAAAATGCTATTTTTTCCAATGTAAGCCACCACTAAAACTTTTATTCATTATTATTATTATTTATTTAATAATTAAGTAAGTATTTTTTAATAATATTATAATTTTTTTAAATATTTAAAAATATATATATATATAAAAACACAACAGAAACTAGCAAGAACCTTATTGGAAACTCCTAACCGTGATTGTAGAGTCACCCATCATTGAATGTGAAAGAATAATTCAGATGTTGGCATTGGAAAGTTATAGAATTTAGAAATTCTACGTGTAAACTTTACATCACACACATCTACTTAATTAATATATAATTTATTATTTTTATCATTTTATTTTAATACTTAAACACGTGTATGTTTAAATAGATAGGCGGAAACTATAAGTCATATATTAATTAAATATAGATGTATGATAAAAGATTTCCTTACTGCATTTATCTTTAGAATTATTATGAAGGATTTCTTCACCAAAACGTTCTCATATCAATTCACTTTTTTGCCTTTTATTTTTATAAATTAAAATGACTTGAATAAACAATAAAGCAAGAATTTCGCGGAAAGTGGCGAACTAAATGCTTCCAATGCAATGAAGTTTCCTAAGCAACTACAAAAAATACAAACGAACAAAAAAGAAATCTCTTTTGAGTTTCTTTTACATGGAGTTTAGTTTTTTATTTTTTATTTCGGAATTATCCCCACCAGCTTCATAATCAAAAGTAGCACGAATTGTTTTCTTTTCCATGTTATAGACTCTGATGAGTAATATTATATATAATCATATAGTGTATAAATATTATACAGTTGTTTTAAAAAAATTAATTTACTGTTAACAAATTAATTTAATTTCATTTAAGTCTCGTATTTATTCACTTTTTAAAGTGATTGTACGACTTTTACATACTCACGACTACAGATATCATTTATTTACAAATAATTATCATATTAAATCTCCTTAATTTATAAATTTATTTTGTATTTATATTATACACGAACTATTTTCATTAATTTATTATATTTGGGTCTTGGATCCGACCCATATTGCATAACTTTGCATCGGGCTTTTATGCCCCAACATTACCGGTTATATTGGTATTACGATTATCTGAATTTGGACTTTTTTTCAATCATTTCCATGTGAAATTATTATTTAATTAAATAGAATAAAATATAGAGTCATAATTTGAGTTTGAGATTTTTATTTTAATATTATGTAAAATTATCATTCATCTTAAAATTTTAAGTTAATAAAAATAAATAGATTTTATTATTTATATTGACGTGTTGCTACATTTTATTCCACGTTAATTAATTATTTGTTAAAAAAAAAGAGTAAGAAAGGCACAGAATTTCCCTGTAGGATGCAGCATTCTTCTGCCAACTGCAGAGTGCCCATTCCACGAATCCAACCGCCCGTGACTCGTTTGAAATCGACCTCGTGAATAACAAGCAGCCATCATCACTTTTTCCGAGTACAATCTAAAGAACTTTGTACTATTACCCACTCTCAAATCTGAGGCTATTAAAGTATCCTTATCCTCGTTTGCATAAATCGGCTTCAATTTTTGCCAATTCCATGCTATTTCCTTTCAAATGGTTAGTATAAAAGCATTTAAGAGCGTTGTTAATAGATTATTCATATATAAAAGATAATTTTGATGAATATAAAATTATATTAAATTTTAGCTGTTTTATTTATATAAATTTTTATGTTAAAATAATTATTTTTTTATTATATAATAATAAAATAATATAAGATAAATTTGATCTTGACTATTCATATCAAATCTCCATATTGAATTATCTATCTATTTATTATATAATAATGAGTAATTAATAATTTAAAAAAAGTTAATTTTTAATTTATTTTATTTTATCATATTTTAATTATTAATTTAAAGAAACTCACACGAATATTGTGGAAGTAGATGGAGAAAAGAGAGAAAATTATAAAAAAATAATAAAATAGATATTTGATGTGTATACAGTACTTATCAAATTTGGTTTTAGATTTGGATTTACTGTAACTAAAACTACTGTAGCTAAGATTTGACTAATTCAATGTGATGTTTTTTTATGTCCTATTAGCTATTTGAAGATAGTTTTTGATATTTAGATATTCTAATGAGGATGCTCTAAGGGAGTTTTGGACAATGAGTAAAGTAAAAGTTGAAAAAATATTATTAAAATATTGATTTTTAATATTATTATTATATTAAAATTTAAAAATTTTAAATTAGTTATTATATTTTATGTAAAAATTTTAAAAAGTTTTAATAATTAAATGAGATGAGTTCAAACCAAATATGAATCCAATAAAATCTAAATATTCTAAATTACTCCAAGTAGTGAAACAAAGTATCATGTATCATAGCGCTGTTATTATGGGCATAGTTCCAAGAGGAATGTTTAATGCATTAATTACCAAATGGATGCCTGCATAGCCAGAATTATAATTTTTTTTTTGATACACAATATATAAATACAATTATCAATCCTAGCTAGGTGCTTGGTTAGCTCGATCTAAGGCATGATCTGTTGTGCTATGGGCATAGTTTCTTGGTGGGGAATGCTTTATTTTAGTTCCAAATTAATCTAACGTAATTGCAAACACTAGTAGTGTTGGGGAACCATACAAGGTCGAGGAATATAATCTCCAGCCTCTGCATAAAAAATTATATTGATAATGAGCACGTGTTTGCATGTGATGGGATGGGTTATTTTTATAATTTTCTATGATTAATGTCTTTGTCCCTTGTTTTTTCTTTGGTTCGTACATGTACATAAAATGCTTTACTTTTTTGTTGCTTTTCCTCTCAACCCATGTCGCATGCGCATACAATCTACTGGAAGGTGGGGCGCTCACAAACAAAAGGTGCCATGCACCAACCATGGTAGTTTCTGTTCACATGGTACGCCTGCCTTCGTGAATGAACTCTGCAGCCCACTAGTCTTCCACATCTCCTATATGCTAGGGATCCTCAAAGACAATCTCTCTCTCTCTCTCTCTCAGCCTTTTGTTCTCCATCTAACTAAATGTTAAAGCTGGGTGAAGGTCATGAAGGTGTCACAAGTCCTTTCATGCTTTTCCACGGCTTTCTTGAACTTCATCTCCTTGACTCTCCTGTCCAGCATCTAGACGGAGCGTACGTACAAGTTCAAGAAAGCTGTGGGAGAACATGGTGAGCCTGGACTTTGCTTTGCATCTGGTTCTGGTTTTACCCTAATACTATTTCTCTTTAGAGTTAAATTATCAAGACAGACTTTCTTTCTTGTATATAATTAAGGGTTTGTATCTTTCTTCTTCTTCTTTTTTCTACCTTTTCTCCTTGGATAAGTTCTCATTTATTCTCTTCAAATTCCACACGTACCCACTGTTCATTTATTTTGTTCCAATCCATGTTTCATTTCAAATAAAGGGTTCATTCGCTTACATCTTGCACAAGTGAATACAATTCAATGAATCAAACGAGCTAGGATCGATGCGTCATGTGTTTATCTTTATGTATCTTCTTTTCGTTTATCATCAGACAATGAAGTTCTCCAAGAAAGAGCATATTCTGGTTCATTAATGTTTTGTTGCACCAACCCTAGCTCTATATTTAGCTTCAACTATATATTAATCAATCTAAACATTTATTATTCTTTATTTCTCTCTCATTATCTCTTTCATTATTATTTTTACAAATTTCTTTTCACTTGCCTAATGCTTTGTTTCATCTTTGCTTTTAGTGGTGAAAAAATCCTCTTAATTCTAAACTCCCTTCCTTAATTCTCAACTCCCTTCATCATAAGAGTATTCCCAATGGATGCTTTAAAATATAGTTTTTTTTTTAAATATGAAGAATGTTAATCAATTTAAAGATCCAATGAATGTTGTAAATCATCTTTATTTTCTAATTAGTTACAGTAATCCCTCTATATTTATTGATTACTGTTCATACATGTAAAATATTTTTTATTATTTCTCTCTCTTTTGATTTTTTTCCCTTTATCATTATAGATCCTGGGTTTCTCAAATTTTTGTATGGTTTTTTAGTAGTAATTTAAAATAAGGCATACCTTTTTCTCTAATTTTTTTTTTTTTGGTTATATTTTGAATCAATGTCAATTTTAGTTTGATTTAAAATAGAACATAATGATGTGAGATTGTATATGGGGGATATTGTAAATATTAAAAGATATGAGGATATTATTAATAGTTAGAGAAAATATTTGAAATGAATAAAAAATATTAAAAAATATAATATTTAAATGATATGAAAAAAAATAGATAAGCTAATGTATGGTATATTGTAAAAGTCAGTATATAAAATTAAAAAAAAAAAGTTTTAATAATGTATTTTAAAAAATAAGATGAATAATCCATTTAGAGTACTGCTCTAAGGTGACGGAATTGGTCATAGAATTCTCAAAAGTCTCAAAATTTATTATAATTATATTCTCAAACATCACTCAATTAACACAAAACATTTTTTAATTTTAAATATTTAAATTTTTTATATAATCATTACCTAATAATTATCCAAACACAAAATCAATACTACTTTCACAAATTTCAAAACAAAGCAAAAAAAATTATTACAAATTTTACAAACTTTAAAAAAAAATTATATTAAAAAATTATATTAAAAAATTATATTCAATTTTTTTTAACTTTATAATATTTTTATTCATTTTTTTTTCTTTCTCATTTTTCAAAATCCATGAATAAAACAATTTAACTCAAATAATTTAACTCAAATAAAACAATTTAACTCAAATAATTTCATTACTATTAACAGAATTTTGAAATACTCTTAAGTGTCCAAATAAGCCCTTAATAATTATAAAAATATTTTCATAACATTCTTATTTTGAATTTTAATTTTGTATAGATTATTTTTGTCATATTAAGTGTGGATAGATGCATTGCAATCACCTTATAAACATACGAGATAACATTGCAAATATTGAAATATACGATATATAACAAATTGTTGGTAGTTAGAAGAAATAAATATAATTTTTTATTATAAATGAAATTTATATTAAAATGATATAGATATTAAATAGATAAAACTAATATATAACGTATATGTAACAGCCATTAATTAAAATAGATAAAGTCACTTTTTCTTAGCTAAATAGATAAGAATTGGGAATGCTAGCTCGATCGAGCGACTATTCCTATATCTAATATTTTATATTTCAATGAGATAATTAAAACTTAAATCCACGATTCAAACTGGTCTATTAACAAGTTATAATCGGAGTAAGTAAGTAAATTTTTACATACTTATTTGAATTAAAGTGAAACATTAAAATAAAAATAAAAAACAATCCAACAAACTACATAAATAAATAGTTAGAAGAACAAATAATGAAACTTGTTTTAGAAATTTTGAGAAATTTTTGGTACCGTATAATTTATTTTTTTATTTTATTTTTAAATTGTTTTAATTTAATAAAAATTATATATATAATTATTTTTACGTAATTTTTATATTTTTTATTAATATGATTAGACGTGTCTATTTTTTTTAAATAAAAAATAATTATTCTAATTAAATATATAAAATATACATAATTATACGTACGTAGTATTGCCCTATTTAATTCAGCGCAACTTTTGATGATCAAATGCGATGCAGTTACCCTTGGGACTAAATTCCACGAAACCCGGCAGCGCCGTTAAACGGAATCAAGTGGGATCCACAAAAGAAATCGAACGGTCCAAAAGCCCCACCTTGAAGGTGGGTGGGTTCTATTAAGACATCAAACAATTCTGATTATTATTATTATTATAAATATATAATATTAAGATGGACCCCAATGACTAAAAGAGGTCCAAAATCCAAAAATCCAGCTATTTTTTTTCCTTCCCTCGTTCAGATTTATTTCATTCGCCGCCTACCATTGTCCTTCCCATTCACGACAACCCCCACCCAATACAAAGAAAAGGAAAGAAATAAAAGAAGGCCTAGCCCCTTTAGGGTCCATTAGGGTTTTTTTTTTTTTTGTTTTCAAAGCTCTGAACCTTCCATCCGTTCAAAAAAAGCTCAAGCCCATCAACTTCGTCTTCTACCTCCCTCTACTTCCTATTATTTGAATTTTTTTTTTTTTCTAAATATTTTTCATCTTTAAAATTTTAACAAAACGAGACGAAAAATAACGAAATTTCAAAACCCTAGATTCGGAGTTGCATCGAGGGGTATTTTCGATATACGGGTCCTCGTTTCATTGTAAGAATTCCTGACCTTTTTTCTTTAATTCGTCTTTTCTTTCATTGTTGATTGATTATGTTGAGTTTTTTTTGTTTCCTCTTCGTGTTTCTGTGATTATTGTGGCTCTTTTTGGTTCTTCAATTTGGTTTTTGGCCGTGTGGTGGTTTTCATAGTTAGGTTTCTGGGTTTTTCCAAGTTATTGTTTCTAATCCATGTCTTGCGCTCTTGGTTCAGTTTCTGTAGCTTGTGTTGGAGAGTTTTAGGCCGATATATCCCTGCGTATGTATGTACTTATAGGTTAGACTGATTGCAAAGGGGATGATTGTGCCCTTTTAGGGTTTAGAGGTTTTAAGTTTGGGTTGAAGCTCGTGGCCGATCTGAGTTGCGAGCGTTTAGAACAAGCGTTTCTTTTGGAATATGTTTGTAAACACTAAAAACGTCCTCCAAATTACTGGTCCAAAGATAGAAGTTTCTCCATAAGGGTCGTGAGATTCCATGGTTCGAGTAAATTAAAATATATGTCCAATGGGCTCCTTTTGATGGCCCAAAATATTCGCCGTGTCCAAAACACGAGATGAGTGCATATTTTGCCAAGTCTCAATCTCCTTTACTGTATGCCAATGAAAAATGGGGCTTTTTTTTTAAATGTTTAAGTGTATTTAATGACCAATCTGCCCCTGAGCTGTAGCTCAGGTGGTTATGGCGTGAGATAGTGTTACATACAGAAGGCTCTGAATAATTTCGTCCCTTAGAAAGAATAATGAAAAGAAGAATGGAACTATCAACTTGCTTGGAAAGTGCTGAAATCGCTATTATCGTGCCTATGTATGCATTAAAGTTTTATAATTCTATTATAACTAGTGTGCTCATTAGACCTCTCTCTCCTCTCTCTCAACAGCCAAACTCATTGTGATGTTTCTCTTCCCTGGCCACGTTTGTGTCGGGCTTAAACTCCAAGAATTAATTATCTATCCTTTTTTTAATTGTGAATGACTCATTCACATCGACAATCACCCATTCTACTAATATGGACATGTTGATTCTGCTATATTTATGACTATCTGTTCTGTTTTTGATAAGTATTTTTAAAAAATATATATATATATATATATATATATATATATATATACAACGGGGAGGGGGTTTCAAATCCAGGTTTTTCATTTGGAGAACCGGGTCATATGCCATCTGGTCATCAGACTCTTGGCTTTTTATGATAAGTATTTATGAGTAATCTTTTCTTGACGTTTATTCATGCATGGTTATTAGACTGGTATTTGACTTCTTAACATATTGGTCATCTATTTCTGAAGATTTGTGTAGCTTTTTATTTCTTAATCCAGGCATCATTTTACTTATTTGCAGTTCTTGAGATTGAGATAAATTGTTGAGAAAAGTTTTTTATTTTTATTTTTTTATAAATAAATTGTTAAGAGAAGTTACTTGTAAATTTGGATTATTGTCTTAGAAAAAATATATAATGGTGGTTTATTGCTATGGCATTTTTTCCCTTTTTCCTTTTCCCTTTTCCTTTTATAGTTTATTTTATTACCATTTCTTTTCTTTTCTTTTCTCTTGCATCTGGATTATCAGCATGTTATGTTGAACTGCAACAGACTGGTCTTTAGTATCCCACTATGTTATGTTGAACTGCAACAGACTGGTCTTTAGTATCCCACTTCTCTGGGTTGTTCCCATAGATATTCTCACCTCAGCCATCTTTCTCAGACTTCTCAGTGTCAAATGTTAGATATAACTTATTGTACATGAGTACATATGTCACCTTAACTATTTGTTTGAGAAATTATTTGTGTTCTATGCCTTTCAAACATTTCTATTTTTCATTTTGGCTTTAATGTGTTAATTCATCTTTCTAGATTCTAAAATTAGTCTTAATGACTTTTACGCTACTTTCAGTAGCAATTAGTTTTGTAATTAGGCTCTTTCTTATATACTTCTTGTGTACTCGGGCTTTGCCTATTTACGTGGTTCAATAAAATCTCTTTTACCTATAAAAAAAAAAGATTCTAAAATTATGTTGGAGCCTTCAGTTATTTTCCCTTTCTGGAAATTACATTTTGCTCCTCCAAGCTACCTTTGTAATTTTATTCTGTATCATATACTACCAAAACTGCCAAATTGCACCATAAATGACCAGATTTTGGAAATTTGTCTCATCGATCAAGATTTGATGGTTAAGATCAATAAAAATGGGACACGTAGCACAATAATAACAGTAGTATGTGGGTGCAAATTGCCAAAATCTGGTAATTTCTGGTGCAATTTGACAACTTGAGTCGTTTAGGTTACACGTTTAAAAAATACTGGTAGTTGGGGATGCACAATAATGTAATCTGGGGCTTAACTGGACCAAAAAAAGATGCTGTCTTTTGCATCTGCATTTGCCCTGTGTCATTGATGAAAGGTCCCTCAAATCATTTGGAGGGAGTTGTACTTTTTTTTCTTGCTAGGCAATTTGGAGGGCACAATAGGAGCCCTAGTAGGGGGATTGACCCCATCATTGTACCCCCATGGCTCGTAAAGACTGATAGTAGTGCCATTTGGCCCATAGGCAATTGGCTAGAGCTACTTGTAATTGAAACATCACTTATGTTCCTTAATTGAGAACTGTGGGCCACATGGAACTCAGGTCGTAGCTTCTTCGTTTTTAATGTGACAAATTTGATTTGTGGTTATTATTGTTTAAGAGGATGAAATAATTGGAATCAATAGCAAATTAGTGGGATTGGTTTGAATATTGAATCCTGTTGATGAACGTGGGGTCATCTTTCAAAGCCTTACCACTTGCTATCTACTTCAGGATCACAGCTAATCCTTTGATCCCTTTTCTTTTTTCGAAGACATTCATTTTCTTTCAATTATATGCTTTCTCACGTTCAAGGGTGTAACTCATTTTGATATGTTCATGCGGGAGGCCATCATCCTTTTTGATCGTGTGTACCATATATCTTCATTACACATAATGCACATTGTCCTTTTGCTTTGAAATGTTGCGCAATCGGTTGGGTACTTAGGCCCTGTTTGTTTACACAAAACCAAAAAACTCATTTCATCTCATCTCAACTCATCATTACAACTTTTTCAAATCCCTATACAAAATATAATAAACAATTTCACTTTTTTAAATCCCAATACAAAATTAATATTGCAAAATTATATTATAACAATATTTTATTCATTACTATTTAAAACATCTCATCTCATCTGATCTGTGTAACCAAACGGGGCCTTAGTGAAATATGGCTGTTGAATGCCAAATTATGATAATTATCCTCTTTTTACCTATGATAGTAGTGCATATTTTACACCAAATATATTATTCTTCACTGTTGAATATCAACTTATTCATGCTCTTTCTAATGCCATGCTCTTACTTTTTAGGACACCACCTTCCATGGAGATAGATTACCCAAATACCCCCACTGAGAACTATGAGCCACTCTGTTCAGAAGCTCCACCTAATAAGCGTAGGAGAAAGAAATCTATTGTCTGGGAACACTTCACAATAGAAACTGTTGGACCTGGATGCACAAGGGCATGCTGTAAGCTGTGCAAAAAGTCTTTTGCATACATTACTGGTTCAAAGCTAGCAGGCACTAGCCACCTTAAACGACATATTGCCTTGGGAATCTGTCCAGTATTCCGCCAGAAAAATCAGCAATCTCCGTATACTCCAGGCTCCAGAACTGGGGGTACTGGAAGTGGTACTGATCCACCAAAAAAACGTCACCGAGCAACTCATGGATTGGCAAGCATCCCTTTTGATCAGGACCGTTGCAGCAAAGAGATTGCTAAGATGATCATGCTGCATGACTATCCACTTCACATTGTGGAACATGCCGGTTTCAATGACTTTATTCGGACTCTTCAACCTGGGTTTAATAATCTGAGCTTCAACACTGTTCAGGAGGATTGTGTGGCTGTGTACCTAAAGGAGAAGCAAAGCCTACGGAATCTTATAAGTGGAATTCCTGGATATGTCAGCCTTACATTGGATTTATGGACTTCAAATCAAACTTTAGGCTATGTTTTCCTAACAGGGCATTTCATTGATGGTGATTGGAATCTACAGCGTCGGATCCTTAATGTCGTTATGGTGCCTTCTCCTGAATCAGACTATGCTTTCAATCAAGCGGTTGTGGCCTGCCTATCTGATTGGCATTTAAAGGGTCGGCTGTTTACCCTTGCAGTGGATCAATCCTTTTCAAATGAAACTTCTATGGGAAATTTAAGAGGCCTTCTTTCTGTTAGGAATCCACTCATGCTCAATGGTCAGTTACTGATAGGAAATTGCTATGCTCGAGTCCTTAGTCGTCTTGCACAAGATGCGCTGGGGGCAATGAGGGAGACAATCCAAAAACTTAGGGAGAGTGTTAAGTATGTGAATACTTCAGAATCACATAAAGAGAAGTTTATTGAGCTGAAGCAACAACTTCAAGTCCCTAGCTCAAAGGACCTTTCAATCGACGACCAAACTAAATGGAACACAACTTACCATATGCTAGTAGCTGCCTGTGAATTAAAGGAAGTCTTCAATTGCTTGGATACCGCTGATCCTGATTACAAGATATCTCCATCAATGGATGAGTGGAAACAGATAGAAACTCTCTGCACATACTTGAAGCATTTGTTTGATGCAGCTAACATCTTAACTAGCCCAAGCTACCCGGCTACCAATATATTTTTCCTTGAAGTTTCTAAACTTCAAATAGAGCTGACACATGCAGCCACGAGCCAGGATCCCTTTGTTAGCAACTTGATCAAACCTTTACAAGAGAGATTTGATAAATATTGGAAAGATTGCTATCTGGTTTTAGCGATAGCTGTAGTTTTGGATCCAAGGTTCAAAATGAAGTTGGTGGAGTTCACCTTGTCCAAGATCTATGGTGAGAACGCTGACTCATGGATGAGGGCTGTTAAGGATGGTGTTCATGAACTCTTTCTAGAGCACATTGCGCAAGCACTTCCTCTACCGGCACTTGAAGAAGGTAATGAGGGTATCACCAAAACAGAGACACAGCAAGGAGGATCTCAAGAAGGAAACCATGTTTCTTCCGTGGACGGGCTTTCAGATTTTGAAACCTATATCAATGAGATCACAAGTAGCCAGCACATGAAGTCAGAACTAGATCAGTACCTGGAAGAGTCTCTTTTGCCTCGCGCACAAGAATTTGACATTTTAGATTGGTGGAAATTAAACAAACTGAAGTACCCAACCTTATCAAAAATGGCTTCTGATGTTTTGTCGATACCAGTTTGTACTGTTTCCCCCGACTGTGTTTTTGACACTGAAGTAAGAAAGATGGATAACTACAGGAGTTCGTTGCATCCTGCGACACTAGAGGCCCTTGTTTGTACCAAGGATTGGTTTCAGTCTGGATCATCATCACAGTCATCAACTCAGGTTTCTAATGCGATTGTGAAAATGGAATTTTAGGTTTGGGTCCCATGTCCTTGCTTTTTTATGGTATGTAGGTATTTAACAGTCGTATCTCTCTGCCCCTCCATGCATGGGATTTTTACAGCTCAGGATTTTATGGCGTCACACTCTAGGCCGCGCTTGTATAATTCTTGGAATTAACTGAATTACATGCAAGATGCCTCTTTCGTTTTAACGTTACTATGATTCTTTTAACGCTTTGTCCATGTTTGGTTAGATTTGTATATATGGGTATGCATGTATTCAAACAGCCTCTCAATAATTTCATTAGATTTTTTTCCTCTTTGCTAATGGCTCGGAGGGGCAGATAGAATTAGGCGCAGCCTCCACCGCTGTGGTCCCTTGCCACTTTCTTTCTTCTGAACATAATGGCGAGGAAGATGTATGAGCAAGCCACTCTTTCATGAAGAGGGATCGGTGGTGGGAGGTGGGGGGATATTGTTGGCAGGAGCGGAATCAATGCTCAGCCTGTTTTATGTCAAAGAAGCACGATACAAGAACTGCATTTCTGTATGCCAAACAGCAATGTTCCAAAGAACCCGAATCCTTTATCAGATGACTAGTACTAGAATGTCCGGAACGGGACAGGTAGAATGGAAATTATAGAATCAATGTTATGGCAAAAATCTGGGAATCTGCAAACTGTTGACATCTTCTCTTCATTTTCCTGTCGCGTAAATCGTAATCAGGACTTACAAAAAGGGGAATGAAAAAGAAGTAATATATTGACAAAAGAGAAAAGCAGGGCAGACACAAAGTGATGGTGTACTACAGAGCCCCCTGCAACTGTGAATCGCAATCGGTCCATATATATCATACTAACCATTATACCTAAAGCCATAGGGCCTATTATCCATAGACGGTGATCTCATTTTCCTTCAACTCGAACCTGGGTCGAGTACTGGAAGCCTACAATGCAAACTGATTGATTTATCAGTCTGACGGGAACCAGCAATGAAGAACTGAAATATCACCGTCAAGCAAGCACCCTGTGGAGCAATACCATAGAAAGCACAGTCTGGCTTGGCCAAGTGACAATGGAGACTCTTAGCGAAATGCTTCACATTCACTTGCACAGATTGGGCATCTCCCCTTGAAATTGCTCTCACTGACCGAGTCTGAGCACTCAGATTTCTATCTTCAGCTGGTTCATCTGATTGCTCTCCTATGACCAACAGTTTCCGAAACTCAGCACCAAGCGTGATTAATGTAGTGGAAATCTGCACGTAGAGATCCCCATATTTGCTAATAGAGACGTCTAGCAAATCGCCAACATGCTTCAACCGATCCACAAAGTTCTGCAACTGATTCAGATCTTGAACTTGAACCAGCGTCTGAGGCAAATCCTGAGCCATATCAAGGGCGGTTTGAAGTTCAAGAACTTGATCTCTAGGTAAGGGTTTTGATATAGGTACATCTTGAATGACTGCAGATTTATAACCCTTGGATTCAAAGGTCAGAAAAGGCATTGGTTGAGTACAATTCGGAGGTAGCTTTTTCACCAGTTTAATCTGGAGACGGTTCTGAGTGGGCCCACTTCCAAATTCAGTACAAATACTGACACTACTACGAATGGCACGGTGGAGAAGTGAAATGTCTACAGCAAAGGCAATGCGATTCTCATTTTGGCTGGAGATGCGGTAGTCATCAAAGAGAGCTTCTTTACGGAACTGGGCAATGGATTGAACTTCATCACCGTTGAGGAGGTTGTGAAGGAACATTGTGTGGTCTCTGGTGAGGTAGAGATGGCATATCTTCCCCATCTTGTCTAGGGCTGGTAGGAACCTCTTCTCTAAGAGATTCACACCATTTTCTGTGAGGTATGCCTTGAACTTCATACCTCTATAAAAATTATAATAATAATAATGAAAAGAACTTCTAATTCAAAAAACTATCATCAAAAGCGGAAAGATATAAGTTTGCATGCAATAATTAAATCCTCCTTATAATTCAACCACTCTAGACAAGTAATAATATTCTCTGCTACGTGCATAAGATAAAATCTTAATCCACCGATAATACAATCACAGCATGAGTGAAAAGAATTTCATCTTTAAAAGTCTAACACAATAAATGACATTTCAACTATGGAGCATGGCTCATAAAAATGCAAGCGCCTTGCTTGGAAAGAGAGAAATATATAAACAAAGTAAAAAAAGCAACACGGTCCAAAAACACCCATCTAGTAGCATTCATGATCCTTAGCCATGATTCCCATTCCTTAAGAGTACTAAGAACACTAATTTCTATTGAAAACTCCAGCATAATATATGAAAAAACTAATTTACAACTACTAATCCTGTATTGGTATTTGTTTCGTAAATCGCCCCAACTAGACCATCCCAACAAAACCGGATGGTTCGAGTGAGCACCATTGTTTTTTCAATTACCATATTGTTAAAGAAATGCATATTCATCGAATAAGCAAAATATAGAATTCTATTAACACAGTCGAAGACCAGATTAGACTTTCCTTGGGACCTAAAAAATAATTAGATCTGAAAACTCCTACTATTCACTATTTGGTCCATTTTTCTTGTCATTATAACGACAATTTTGTCAGCAACCAAAAGTAGTATATTATTTGAACTCTGTTTGGCTGCCTAGAAAGTATAAAGAAAACTTGAAAAGAAAGCAAGACAAATAGAACGCTTTAAGAAAAGCGAAATTTTCGAGTGAAGAGTTCAAAAGAAAGATAAAATTTGCGAAAAAAAAGGGAATAATCGGTTTTGGAGATCTTCAATTTTCCCTATATTTTCTCTGGAATCAAACAGGACTGGGAGAAAAGGAGAACGAGAGTCAGTAAGCTCACCTTGGGCGGGTTTCGGAGCGAAGAGGAAACTGAAATTTTGAGGGTTTGGGAGAAGTGAAACGAGATATATATCGCGCCAACTCAACTCGGTTTTATTGAAGCAGAACATGAAGTGGCGGCATCCTTATTTTGAGATCGTCCGGACTTTTGACTCGTGTATATTTGACAGAGAAATGATATTTGCTTTTGAATTACTCATTTAAAAAATTAATAAATATATATAATTACTCAATTTTATATGATTGTAAATACTATTATTTTTAATTTATTTATATCAACTTATGGATAGTATTTTACTTTTATTTCACTATTTAAAGGTTGCTCGTCAACTTCTTATTTTTTATTTTAAGTACGAGAATCTAAGAGTGATAAACTTATGTATTTATGAAAATAAATAATATTTATAGTCAGGAATGTATAAATCACTTGTATTTTATTTTAAAAAGTTGATAAATATGATATCTATTTAAAAAAATTATTATTTAATCATAGATCTCACTTTTTTTTAAAAAAATTAATGCATGAGAATTATACATTCTAAAATTATATTTAGCATTACTCATTTATAAAATGAGATAATAATAAGACAGACCCATTATCTATTAGGTTGGGTGGACTCAAATTGTAGTAGTAACATTTATAGATATTATCTATCTCACAAACTAAAATATTTTTATGCAGTGAGTTAGATCTATTTTATAATAAATGTAACATTATAATTTGATGTATCACATCAAAATACGCCAATTTATGAATATAATTTTGTGAAATCATTAGGTGATTAAAGCATTTATGTTTCTTTAGTTGGTTGCATAATCAAATAATATAATCTAAAAAATTAGATATATCATATAAACCCTATGATATTAAAAGCTGGCAATGTGGACCTATTTAATATTGTTTTTAGTTTTTTCCGTAGTAGACTATCTAATTTAATAATATTAAAGACGATCTTAATCTAATCGAGCTTTACTATTCATAAACCCTTACACCACACATCACCTAATTTTTTATTTATTTTAAAAATTCTATTTAGTTTTATTTTTCTTAAAATAATTGAATTATTCTACTAATTATTTATATACCACATATTTGATAAGAGAAAAAAATTAAAAAAATAATAAAAAGAGTGATGTGTTATGAGGCTTATGAATAGAATTTTTCTAATCAAATATGTATATCACAGCAATCATAAAATAACCAACTTAGATTACCTTTTATATTAGCGATATCACACGAATGTTATACATTAAAAAGAGGTATTTTCTTATTATTGTATTATTTTTTTAATTATCATTCTCGCACGTGGCTTGTTGTTTTTTATT
This sequence comes from Carya cathayensis, assembly GCA_011037825.1. Taxonomy (NCBI): domain Eukaryota; kingdom Viridiplantae; phylum Streptophyta; class Magnoliopsida; order Fagales; family Juglandaceae; genus Carya; species Carya cathayensis. Next base: position 274,566 of record QGSO01000173.1, read on the forward strand.
TATTCGTTTTGCACAGTAGCCAAGACTCGTTTCCTTTCCGCAATGCTATTTTTTATTCTTTAACCACCATCTTTTCATAAAGTTCTCATCCATCTTTTGGCCCATCATGCATGTTGAATTGGCAAAGTAAAATCAGTGAGACTCCGGGCCCAGGCTAATTGCTATGAACCAAGCCTGGGTTTCCTTGGCCTACAAGGAGTTCCAAACATGTGTTTCTTGTGGATCGACACAATACATCTGTGAACAGTATATTGAAAGAAGCACCAGCAATCAATACGCTAAAGAAAAATCAAATCCAAGCTAGAATTATAAATTTAGTAAGAGAAACGGCAGTGTTTTAATACTATTTGCAAAATTGTTCTAGGATGGTAGAAGTACCAATTATGAACTCAAGCAAGAACAGAGGAGAGGGTGCTGAGAATGTACAATTAAAACATTCAATCACTTTCCATGTTTAATTAATGGCTAGTCAGACATCATCAGCATCACTTCCACCAACAAGGGCTTCCTGACCTGACAAGTAGTTGCTTCCATCAGGACCCAACACCTTAAACCTGCTCAATAATAATAATAATATCAACGTCACTCCAAACGTTATATTGCAACCACCACAAACACTAATAGGTTACCTCTCAAGGATAAATCTTCCTTCCTTGTATTTCTGGCTTTTCTCATGTGCAGCCTCCTGAAAGTGTGTTTCAACATTAAAGAGCAACCTTTGAAAAACTGAATCGAACAACTTTGAAAGCAGAGCTTACATATTTCCATCCCACAATCGAGCCACACCCAACACAAAAAATGTCAACCACAGTGTGCATTCCAGTAATCATCAAGCGATCTTCTCTCTCTCCAACTGTGACATTCACACTGTCATGCATTGGGACAGCAAAATGTTACTTGGAGCATTCGTATGTCTTTTTTTTATGGCAGAAAAGTTGCAAAATGTTACTTGAAGCATTCATATGAATAGTTGCAAAATGAGATGATCTATGTATGAGCATGCCTAGGATACAATGGTTGATGAGATTAGCCATCTACAAGTTAACATGCCAACCATTGGAAGCTTGTGATATCCTAGATGAGCATAGGAGAGTGGTGAATGGGATCTCACATTCAAGAGGAGGGTGAAGTTCCTGCATTATATAATGATTTTAATTTTTAATGGGCTATAATTATAACAATAGTTTAGTCTTTTAGAGTATAAACTCTGTAGCTTGGATTTTTCTCGAGACGTTACAAAATCTGGCTAGCTCAATTGCAACGGTTCTCTCTTCTCTTCTTTCCACAGGCAGGCTTTTCAACTCATGGGTGGGAATGAAGTCCAATTTTTGGCTATTTCATGGCACGCTGGTTTGGCAACGTTACAATTCCCATATCACTACGAGGAATGCATATTGAGAAACAGCATCTTGGAATATAGAATGACTCAGTAAATAATATGGGGGTAATGATTTATCCTCACATGCCAATAACAAATTCCCATTCAAGCAGGCTCTTGCACCAAGTTCCAACATTAAGAATGGTTAGATGAGACGAGCTCATCGCTCGCATGAATCATGCAGGCATGCATTATTTTGGTTGATATCATGCCACTATAGAGACACACTTATATCCAATAATAGTAGAATTTTATGCATCAAAATAATTTCTACTGCCTGCACTTATGTGCTCAATACTAAATAGTAACAGATGCCAAAATCAATGGACTCTTACACATTATCAAAGAGATAAGCCTTCCCATGCTTGCAGTGGAAAGTCTGGGATACAGGAAAACAAAGGGTTAGAGCATCTTCATGGTGCCCATCATTGCAGATCTAGTAGGTCATTGAAACATGACAAGGAAGAGGGGACTAAACACACCAAGACAAAGAAAGACGACAAAAAGCGTAGTAACTCCTAAAGGTCATTTCACATCTTCACATGTTGATTAAACTGATTGTTTAAAACATAAAAACGAGTTCTAAATTGGGGCAAAAACGCTTGGCTCTCTGATGCGCTAAGTAATCAGAAGACAATAATATAGCCTTTAATAAGAAAAAAGAAAGACTTGTACGCTGATAGCTATGTTCTTATACAGATAGACAGAGTGGTTAAAGCGAAACAAAATATAACAGCATAATAAAGGCTTTACGATCAGAAGCTATCCAATGAAGAGCTACAAAATTCGTGATTATTGAAGTTCAATATGGCGATGCCAAAGGCAAAGCAAACAAAATACGGAGTTTTTAAACCAATCATCTTTAAAATTGAAGGGACCTGTCTCCATTTTCCAGGTCTGGAAGTAAAATGGATCAGAAGGTTAAACTCTAAACATAACAAATATGCCATGCAACGCACACAAAATGACGGGTGTATCTTCCAATTCTTCATATAAAACAGCGATAGCAAACAAATAAAACAGAAACAAAACCTTAGAAATAATGTCATCAGAAAGAGCGAGGTGTGTGCGGCAGTGCTTGCAGCTATAGACACTTCCTTCAAGAGAGATCACAAACAGCCTTCCCATTTCTCCCCGCAAGTTCTAACCACTCCAACGCGGAATCACACTGTTTTTTCCTCTCTATCCCTTCAAAACCACCAAAAACGGATCAACAAGTTAAGAAACCAAAGAAGGGAGTTAACGATACAAAACTGACAATTTTTTTTTCAAAAAAAAAAAAAATATATCGAACCTAGACAATGAAAATGATCCAAAACAAAAATCAGATAGATTAGCTATCACAATGCAGACCTTAATGACTTATATTGGACGCAGAAAATGTGCTAGGACGATCTAAAGACAGAAGATTGGGTTTTATAATTTATTAATGAACTTTACCAGAAATCAGAGAGAGAGAGAGAGATAGAGAGAGAACGCACTCGAATCATATGATTCGGACGAGGTTATGCGCCCTCAATGTCCATGATAAAGAGAGTGGCCATTAGCTGGTATCAACTTCAATTTTCCGAAGATATTCCCCTTTTTTTTTTTATTATGGTTTCAACTTAAGAAAAGAATAATTCTGTTTATCATTTCTGCACATTATATACTATTTTTTTTATAATAAATATATAATATATAGATGATAAATAGAATTTGACTCAATTAATTTAATAAAAATAAAATAAAAAATAATATTAAAATATGTGATGTATCTTAACAAAAATTATCTAATTAACTTAAGATTAAGGTTAAAACAGTAATAACGAAAGTCCAATTTAAGTGGATTTCTCCGTCTAAAAAAATGGCAGTATTACTTTCGAAACGAATGTATTTTTAAAAAATAATGCTATCCTTGTAATTCTGTTTTTAAAAATCATCTTTAATTTAAAACAGAATTATAAAATAATTTTGTTATTATTATTTTCGAAAACAAAAACGTTAGGTGGATACCAACTTGAATAACGATACAAGAGAAATTGTGACTTTAACAGTTTATTGAATTTATTTTTTGAGATTTAACTAAATAAAAATCCATCTAAATTAGATAGTACCGATAAAGGCGTTGGCTCAAGTGACAAAGACGTTAGATTTGGGGTATGCTTCCTAGGTTTAAAGTTAAATTCTTCTTGGGTGCAAATAATTTTTAGGAGCCATTAAATTAGGAGATTTTTTCATTAAATTAATTGAGATGTACTTGTAAGAAATTTCTTGCCGAGGGCCTGTGTAACGCCCGGATTAGTTGGGACACTATTTCAAACACACCCGATGCCAATTAAAAAAAAAAAATTACAATATAAATTTAAAAATTAAATCACTTACAAATCAAAACTTACCATATAAGCAATATGGAATGTATATTATTTACTCCCAAACTTATAAATATAATATCTCAATTAATTTATGTTGGAATTGGATTCTGGACATAGAACAGAACACGCATCTTTTGTGATTTATAATAAAACATTGTTCATTTGTCAATTGATCCTGTCTGTAACAAGAACTAAACTAAAGTAAGATCTATTATTTGTAAATTTGTGAAAATGTTTTAGAATTATACACGTAAAATACCATGAAGGGGTGCCAGTGTCACGACGAGAACGCGTATTACACATTTCTTGCAACTTTAAATATGACATCATTATAAGAACAATCTGAACAAAAATCGTATGATGGATCGCATTGATTAACAGAATATGCCTAAAAATAATAATCTAATCAACAATTCAGATAAGAATATCGTATGCATGGGTTGATCGATAGAAATAAATTCATTTGATCAGCAAGATGGAGATTAGCAAATCTCTATTTTCTTCCTTCTTTCTGGTTGGCTGTTCTTTCCTCCTTATTCCTTCATTTTTCTCTTTTGAAAAGACCAAGCTGATTGATATTTTTCAGAATATTTCGACCCAGTTATAATATTGGAGATACAAAAGACACCGAGCAATGCCAGCCTGAATGAACACAAGGACTATATGCCACATGAAAGAAAACGGCTGAGACACAGAATTATGCACATTATTATTGCTATTATTGAGGTAATTATTGTAATTTACACATGCTTATCTGCTACAAGCCGAACCTTATTCAAGGACTCTTTAAATGCTTGCCAAGCAACCATATAATGATCTTGGGATATCATGCCCTCCTCAACAACCTGCATGGCTCGTCTGTACAAATGATCAAACCACTGTACTGGGTTTGTGATATCAACATTATTGGAGCCAAGATCTGGTACATAGAGACGCTTACAATCCTTCCTCCATCTTGACAAAATATACTGAAACGGGATTTCCTCTATGCCATTATAGTTGAGGACGCATAACGCATGTCGGCAAAGATAGCCTTTGAAGTTAAAGCAACTGCAAATGCAACGGACTTCTGCTGCTGCTTTATCATATATAACTTCTAAATTCCTGACGTCTTGCAGAATCTCCTCCCCCTCACGTTCTTTAATCATGTATGTTACAACTGACCCATTTGCATGAACTTGTGTTATTCCAAAACAAGAAGACATCATTACTACCTCATCTTGGAACTTCTGGAATATTCCTTTTGTACACATCTTAGAAAGCTGCAACTCATAATAGGAGCTTGTTTTCAAAATAGAGATTGAATCTCTTGACTCAAGATCATCGTGAGCTTCTTTCTGATGCTTCTTTTGTAGAACTAATTCGTACATGTAAAAAAACTCTTTCAAAGAAGTTTGTTGATACACATAACCCTCAAAAAAAGGGCTCATGGACTCACCCTTTTCAAAGTTGGACATTCCAGCAAAGAATGTGTCTTTCGAATACACTGGTGCCCATCGCTCTCGATCTTCATACAAAAGTTGAAGCCACTCATGTTCTCTCATTCCGAAGTGCTGGATCATGTTTTCCCAAGCCATTTCAAATTCATCCACTTTTAAAGAATCATACACCATCCTCCTAAATTCGTTCTGAAATGCATCATATTCCAGCAACTCTCCCAAATTGTCAAGAATGCTCTGCATGACATGTGGCAAACAAAATCGATGGTGAGCCCTGGGGAACACCTCTGCAATTGCACTTTGCATGGTCCTGCACTGGTTTGTTAAGATGGTTTGTGGAGGTCGACCAGACATGCACGTCAGCCATGCCCTAAAAAACCAAATATATGTTTCAAATGTCTCATCTGCAAGCAAACCACAACCCAACAGAACAGACTGCCCATGGTGATTCACACCAATGAATGTAAAGAGTGGAATATCATAATTGTTTGACAAGCATGTTGTGTCAAATGCAACCACATCACCAAAATAACCGTATGCAGCCCTTGACCTAGAATCAATCCAAAATACATTCCTCAAATTCCCTTCATCATTGATATCCATCACATAGAAAAAATTTGGATCGGTTAACTGAACCCGACAGAAGTAATCATAAATGACTTGTGCATCTCCCGTTTTAAGCTTCAAACGCTTGGAACGATCAACATGGTTGTTAGGTTCTCCTTCGTTGGAATTAGAGCTTCCATAACCAATTGCATCTACCACAGGTGTTCGATACAACTTGATTGTCCGTACTTCAACATCAACAGGTGGCTCCAACTTTCTTTTATCACCAGTCACCATCTTCTTGTGTGACTTGGAGTTTTGTGCTCTTTCGGGATCAAATGAATGATTGTGCTCAAGCTTGACTTCATCAACTCTCCACCTGTTAGATTCCACTAACCTCAACCTTATCATTGCTAGACAACCTGTTCTAGTTTCTTTCCTGCGACTGTTTGCTTCTTTTATTGTTTTGAAACCTTCACAGTTGCAACAGAGCACTGCACCACGCTTTTCTTTGCTGTTGCGTTTTGTCCAAGAAGATTTCACCCTGATAGCAAACCCAAGTTCTTTGGCATAGCAATTGTAAAAATTGTAAGCATCATCATATGATTCAAACTCCATCCCCACAACTGGTGGGGGATAGTCCTTTCTCTCAGATATGCCATTTTGACCATCAACTATGGCTGTATCATCCCTGTCAGTTTCAAGGTCATTGCCTTCAATCTCAAACAATTGCTCGCACTCATTCTCAAAATCATTACCTTCATGATCATTGTCTTCAGTCTCAAACAACTGCTCAGTTTCAGGGTCATTATCAAGGTCAACATCATTCTCGAGCAGTTGCTTGCTGTTTTGAGAACCATCTTCTATCTGGTATAAGAAACAAGCCATCACTCAATGCTGCTTCAAAAGATAACATCTATAAAACAAAGAAAACAACATCAATCTTGTTCTGTATATTGTTAATCTTTCAGATTGACCTTGTTCAAGTTTCTATCATAATTCAATTCTCTTAAACCTTTTGTATATGATTGATTCTCTTAAACCTTTTGTATTCATATCCAATATGTAGAATAGTGGCCATATATTTCCAATTCATATAACTGATTTAGATGAAGTAAGAGATATTCATAAAAAAAATATGTAGATACAATTAAAACTCCAGGAATGATGCGCTAAGATGGGTTCATTACAGGCCAACAAGTCAAACATGACGCTCTCCATCATTGGTATATCATCCAATATCTGGGATAGAATCATATCTGGGATAGAAACGACAACATTTTCATCTCTTCCTTCCATGCTATTTATTGTGCAACCTGAAACTCGTTATTCACTATTTTTCTATATTTGCCAACTCTGACAAATCAGTTCCAGCCAACCTCAACTCTAACTCGTCAAGGCTCTGATACCTAAAAAAAAAAATAGTGAGTTTGAGCTAATTCCTATCAGTTAAGAAATTACAAGGTTCTTTGATGGCAAAAGTTGCTTCAAGGATTCTACTCAGGCCTATCATCACTGGGAATGCGGCTAACTACCATATAAAAAACTTCCACATTGTAATAATATACTAGGAAACGAGACGTGTATCCATCCTAGTTTTATTTGCTGATGACATCTTACTAAACAGTGATAGTACCACTGCACTCAACCACAAACATATCTCATCTCAGCAATTAGTCTAATATGAATATGAATATATTTCAACATAGAAATCTTGTAGAACAACATTGACTGCATTCTATTTCACATACCGATATTACAGAAGAATACACTCAATTGTAAACTAGTACTACATTGACTGTATGTTTGCATAAAGCATTGTTTAGAACTACAAGATTTCAGAGATTACTTAGTAATTCTCAAATTAAATTCTAGCCAACATCATTATATACCCAAAATCATTCACAACTATCTTTGTTGCACACGACCAAACCATTTCAGTCATAATTAGAATCCCCAACAAAACGAAACAGAAAACTCCATATATGCGCGCGCGCGAACACACATATATGTATGTATGTAGAATTTCACTCGAGTGAGCTAATTAAACTAACTCCTGTTGAGAAGTAAATTCAAAACCTAAATTTAGCAGTAAAGAGAACTCAGTGTAATAGTCTCACGTTTCCTATCAATTCAAAAAGGGTGTAAAAGTGGGGCGCCCTGTGAAGAGAAAATGAAACCAAGGTCCAGATTGACTTTGGGCGGGAGATACTTATCACAGACGCGAGAGCACTGAATCAACAAAGAACATGACGGAATTGGAGGGGATGAGTGGAGTGCTTACGGTGGTTTCGATGTTGCGTTGCGGTGATAAGGCGTCGACGGCCGGAGAAAACGAGCTATCGTCGGTCATGGTTGACGGAGAGGGTCACAGGCGTGGTGTCAAAGTCTGAGAGGTTAGTTTTGCCCTAAGGTTTCTCCCTGGCCCCGGTTTTTATTTATTTATTTATTATTATTTATTTTTTAAAAACGGGATTTGTTTGTGGTCCTTGCGGTTTGGCGAAACTATGTTTTGAGTTGAGTTTTGGGTAGTTTTAAAGATTAGTTGGAAATACAGGGGCTAAAGGAAAGATATTAATCCATATAAATCCTGAATTAGCTCTTGATTTTGATCTTTTATAATTCGCTATTCGCGTAGATTTTAAAGAGACAGAATATTTAATATTTAATATAAATTAAATCTTTTTTTTAAAGGAAAGCTCAACTTTTGATTCAATAAAAAACACCTACGAAGAAAATAAATATATTTATAACTATATAAAAAAAATTAATTTTTTTTTCAAAAAAAGAGTAGATATGATTTGCATATTAGAAGACTGTATCTAGTATTATTCGTAAATAAATATAGAATAATGCTACTTAATCATCAAAAATTTAATGATTAGATGATTTTTTTGACATGACACTATCACGTGATTTATTAAAAAAAATATAAATATAAAAGGGGTATAGAAAATTTAAGAGAATTAAAATAAATATGGTGTGTGATATATAGAGGTAATGAGTAGAATTTTTCTTTATAATTTTAGATGAACTTTTATTTAGCATAATGTACTAAACAAAATAAATAAAGAAGTTGAGGAAAAAAAAAAACAAGAGATAAATGTAAAATTGTAAGACATGCCACCCAACATTTCTCATCCACGAGAATATTCAAAATGGTAGCATTGCCAACGTTTTCTGATCCACGAGAAAATGCAATAGTGGCTGCCTGGCTGGTGCGCTATAACGTTTCCAGCTCTCTCTCTCTCTCTCTCTCTCTCCAGCACCCAATATGGCTTGGACCCTCCTCTCTTCTCCTCTCAACCTCCCACTCTCCCACTCCGCCATCATTGCCAAGACCAGCTCCAACAGACTGTGGAGCAGCACTGGAAGAAGTAGAGCAACGCCACCACCAACAAGAATAACTATCAGAGCCAATGCTGCAGAGCAAGACCAAGCCGAAGGCAATGACAAAGACAAAGACGCGCCGGCTTTCAATCCCTTCGGCTTTGTAACGGACAACCCATCTAGCCGCAGTGCCATCCAGCTCCCGGAGAGCCCTGCTGAGGACGGCAATGTCGGACAAATGATTTATGTAAGTTCAATGAGCTGGTGACGTTAGTTCAAATTTGTTATCATCCATTATTCATTTGGTTTAAGAGAGTATATTCGTTGAGTTCATGGAGTTGTATACTCATTTTCAAGCTCTTATCAGTTAGCAAATTCTTTAATTTGAGGACTTTGTGGGAGGCCTCCTCAAGCTTAGAAAATCTTAATTCTGTTAAGTGATCTATTTCTTGGATCCTGTGAAATCCATGCCCGAAGTACCTTTTAATAGTTCAATGAAAATACCCAAAATTTAGAACGATTCAGTCATGGAAAATGTTTAGTTTTTCGATCTTCTTTTGGGTTTCCATCAGATTAATATTCTAATGCAGTAATTGTATACGGTACTCCCAATAATATTAGCTTCTTAGTAAAGAAATGGCTAATCCAGATTTACGGCTCATTCACTTTATAATCTAACAGTCTGTGATTTGTTGAAGGTTCTTAATACATGCTATATTCATTGCTATCTTGCAACTTTCTTGTTTTCCACTTTAGAGGATAGAAGACAAGGGAAGGGAATATGGCTCATCCATCAAGTCTGGGAAATTTAGATGGTTTGTGAGGGAAACTGGTAAAATTATCTGCAGCCGCATTAGTTCTTCCCTTTTTTTTTCAACTTAGAATTTTGAAAAGGTTATTCTATCCTTGCAGGATTGTCTAAGGGTCGACGTGGAACAATCGTCTTCCTTCATGGGGCTCCAACGCAATCTTACAGCTATCGAGTCGTCATGTCTCAGGTTGCCTTGCCAAATTTTGTTGTTGATGCTAAACATACGTTCACTTCTTATCAGATTACCTACTCTGACTTTCCTGCTTCTTCCAGAAACATTGGGATTTAAAAAGCTCTTGTCCAAAGAAAGGATTTAAGTCTAATACATCCCTATAGTTTGGAAATTGGCCTTCCAGCTTGTCAAAAGATGGTATACTATTAGCCAGAGACCTGCAATCTGGCCTCCATTTTTGTTTTGCTTGGTTTACTTTCATTGTTGCTTTATATCAGCAACAAAAGAAATCATATAAGAGGTCATCCACACTTCATTTTTCCGACCATCTATGTACCTTTGTATGTCTGAATTGACCATGTCTCAAAATGTTTTTCTGTCCTTTCACTTGGCCCATTCATTTGTTGTGATTGTGCCTCTCTCAGCTGTCCTCAACCAATTTGATCTTGTGTATTGCTTTAAGAGATATTTATCTTTCCTTTCATCCTGTATAGATGTCAGATTTTGGGTTCCGCTGTATCGCACCTGATTGGATAGGATTTGGGTTCAGTGACAAGCCGCAGCCAGGATATGGTTTTGATTACACAGGTTTAAATATTTTGTCAATAAAGCATTTATAACATGTTTTCTTCCTCAATAAGCTCATATTTCTAAATGTGGATGTTTCCACTTTTACAGAAAAGGAGTTCCATGAGGAATTTGATAGATTACTTGATGTGCTGGGGGTCGAATCTCCTTTCTTTCTCGTTGTTCAGGTTTGAACATACTTGTGGGGGAAAAACTATAAGATTGTTATTTGTGATAAAACTATCTAAAATCCTTCAACGGAATTGACTATATTACATTATTTTGTTTGACAACTTCCAAGGCATCCTAAATTTGCAATGGGATATGCACGTTGGAAAGAGTTAAGTAAAAGTATAATCATGTTAGAACTACATTAATGCTAAAGTTTGCAGTTGCACTTAAGTTTTGTGTCTGACATGTCCTCCTCTCACTTTCCCGTTGAAGGGGTTTCTTGTAGGTTCATACGGGTTGACTTGGGCCCTGAAAAACCCTAGCAAGATAACAAAGCTCGCAATTTTGAACAGTCCATTGACAGTTTCATCTCCCATTCCTGGACTGTTTCAGAAACTAAGGTTCAGTAATATGACCCATTAGTGGAATGCTTATATTTCACTCCTAATCTTGCTGAAAGAATTAGCAATTGATGAATGGCTTATATTTGATAATAATGTTGCAGCTTATATGTTGTTCAGCCAACATTGAGGCTACATTCAAAATACTGACCTTACAAAGGCTTTAGTGGCATTAGTACTTTACTGCTAATGAGATTTGCTAATAATCTTGCAGCTTATATGTTTTTCAGCCAACATTGAGGCTACATTCAAAATACTGGCCATACAATGGATTTAGTGCTTTACTGCCAACATTTTTAAAAATTGCATCCTTTTATTTGTTTTTTTAATCATATTACTAGTAGGACACCACTTAAGTTCGTTTTCTGTCCTTTAACTGCATATTTTCCCATTGCTTTTGGTACTCTTCCTGTGGCATATTCCATATATGCAAGGTTTTAACAACTGGTTATGCAAGTGTTTGATGATTTATGAATGCCATGCTTGGGAAAAATGTTGTTTTTATGATGTAATATTATACACTACTGCCAAATAATAAAAAGAGTAAGTTGATAAGTTATGAGACTTCTTAAAGTCATAAGAAGATTTATGTTCTCATTATCATTTTCTTGCTTCTTTCTAGAATTCCTCTCTATGGTGAATTTACATGCCAGAATGCGATTATGGCTGAGCGCTTTATTGAAGCAGGTAGCCCGTATGTATCCAAAGTATTCTAGCTCTTTGATACTACTTCAAACTAAACCTCTGATTGCAGTCATTAACATCTTCTGTCTCATGTATGTTAGGTCTTTTAATATTAGAGCTTCAGTGAAGCTTTTGGTCAATTCACCTGGTATTGCCATTTTTGAGTTTCTGGGCTATAGGGTTACTGATCTGGAATATAGCCCACTCATGTTTATTTGTGTAGTTTTGTTTAATGATTCCTTGTTTAAAGTGGGAACAATTCCATTTATTAGTAAAATTGAAACAGTATTTCTCATTACTTAAATACTGAAAAGGTTGTTAAGTAGTAAAGGAACAAACTAAATTTTTCTGGGAACAGGAGCATTTCATTCCTTTATTAGATATCCTGTCAAGATTTTAAGGAAATGCTAATCATCTTCAAGTAAAGCTAATTGTATATATGTGCCAGAGGTGCAGTGGAAACAGTTTCCCTAATTCTTACATTGTAGCATAATAACTATTCTTGATGCATGCATTGCTCTTACAAAAGAATCTACGCTCTTGGCAGTTATGTCTTGAAGCTGGAAAAGGCTGAAGTGTATCGATTACCATATTTGGCAAGTGGTGGACCTGGATTTGGTATGTAATTCATCTCTGCTTTTGATCATTTTTGGACTGGAAAATTCTGGGTATTTAAGTTTTCTGTGTTGGTGTTTCAGCTCTTCTTGAAGCTGCAAGAAAGATTAATTTCACAGATACCTTAAGCCAAATAGCAGCTGGCTTTGCATCTGAAAGGTATAATGCTCTTGGGGAATTGGATATCTTGACATGTGTTTCTTCTTTACGTGCTTATGGCACAGGTTCTTATGGTTTCACATAGAAGTTGTATACATTCTGTAATCTTGATCTTAGAAGTCAAAATCCAGATCCAGAACATTGTACACCGGACATAAATAAATAGTTTTGAATGCCTAACCATGTCTAACCAGATTAAAAACTAGTTCATATGGTGTGTTAAGAACTATTGTAACGCTCCAATAGAAGACCCAAACCACATGGCCTATACTCCAAAAGTGCTAGTTAATGATACAATTGGAGCCCTATTAGAAGTTTTATAAAAACAATGTGGGATCTCATTCGCCACCTACCCTTATCCTTATCATATAGGGTATCATAATCTTCCCCTCTTAAAATTCCCGACGTCCTCCTCAGGCCTGTCCGTTGTAGGTGGCACGGCTCAAGTCCCACATTTCTGGTTGGGATAGGCTCTGATACCATTTGTAACACCCCAATAAAAGGCCCAAACCACATGGCCTATACTCCAAAAAGGCTAGCCATTTGTTGTGCAATGCTAGGACTCATAACATTAAATGGGTATTTTGATGGTGAAAATTTTCAAGTTTTTCCATACCCGTCATGAAGTTTGATGTGTTCAACTTTTCATTTGAAGATTATTTAATGTGTCTCAAAGTTCGCTTCTTTACTCGACTCTACACCTTGAGGTGTGCATCATACTTTGCAAGGGCTTGACTGTAATAGAACATGGGTTTGACTACAATGAGTAGCGTGTCAACTCATAAAACTAAAGGCAAGGAATCTTCTTAATAGATACTATGTACATGCACAGGTTGTGCCAAAAGCCTGTAGCCTGATTGGCATAACACCCAAGCCTCCAAAATGAAGGTCTTGGGTTCAAGCCCCCCTCCCCAATGTATCAAAAAAAAAAAAATGCACAGGTTGTAGTATTATTATCAAGATTTAGATCCTCTAGAGTTTCTGCCCAAACCTTAGAGTTTAGAGTAGAAGAGAAATAGACATATAAAATGGGTCTAACAACATTTAGAGTTACCCTAGTGAATTCCTTGAGCAGCATTGAATGCTCAATAAATGTTGTGGGACCCACTTTATGTGTTTATCTCTTTCCTACTCTAAGTCCTAGACTTCGGACAAGAATGCTCTAGGGGATCTAAATCCATGTTGTGATACCCATGGCCATATGCAACATGCATTGCAGGTGGTTTCCTACCAAACTAATAATTGTCAATTCTTCCGAAGTTTAAGAGGGATGTTTTCGTGCGTTTCATCAATTACATGTATTAACCATTGTTCATTCTACTAAGATACTGTTCAGCTGTCTGCTAATAAAGTATGAATTGGTGGATTCTGGCCTTACAGATGGGATAAGCCGATACTTCTTGTTTGGGGGATATCAGACAAGTATTTGCCTCAATCTCTGGCAGAAGAGTTTCAGAGAGGAAATCCCAATACCATCAAGCTGAAGTTAATAGAAGGTGCTGGTCATATGCCACAGGAGGATTGGTGAGTCACTTTGGTACAGCATTCATGTGCAGTTCAACTTCTTTTTGGAAAAGTTGACCTTCATCTTATTTTGACAGGCCTGAGAAAGTTGCCGATGCTCTGAAAGTATTTTTTTGAATCCAGCTCATGGATCAAAACTATAAGCCAAAGATTAGCCTCTAGCAAGTGTTAATATTCAAATTGTACTGCCATTTGGTGGAAGGTAAGACAAGCTTCTCCCCTGTAAAAATGTCTCGCTCTAAAGTTCTTGTCTTTTCCCTATCATTTTTTATTTACTTCTAAGTGAAAACGATGCTGTAGACAAATCAATGTTGTCAACAAGATAATTCTCAAATTAAAGAGCCCACAAGGCTCCAAGTTTCATTTCAATAGAGTAAAGGTCCAAAACAGGCTACAAATAGTCCACTCCGTTTGATGGCCTAAATCTTGCTCAATCGACCAACCGAAGCAAAAATGGCCTGAAGTCTCTGGTCAGCTTCCATCTGCCAATCCGTCGGTTTAAACAAGGCGTTTCAATTGACCATCAATTGATCTTGTTATAAATTATAATTTTGCATTTCACCAATTATTTATTTTTGTAAAGGAAGTCCCAACACCATCTTGTTTGGGGGATATCAGACAAGTATTTGAGGTGCGTTGAGGTAGTTTGTAAGGTAATTTGTTGAAGTTCTCTTCGGAGATCAAACATTTCTCCAATTATTTATTTTGAACCTGCATACTTGAACTTTAAGTTCGCATTTTGAGCTTTTTAATGCAAATATTATTTTTTATGAAAAAGTATTATAAGTAAGAGTTCGTGAATTTCCCAGAATGTAATGTGCAATTTCTGCAGTTGAACTCAAAGCCAAGATGAAATCTTTGCATTCTGATTAAACGGACCCATTCATTTGAAAGACGGAGCAATATCTTAGGTATAATGGTGTGCAGCAATGCCATACTTTCATATAACATATAGAAGTGAGTGAATACATACCGGAAGATGATCAGAAAGAAAGCCACATAATCACGAGTGTCCAAATTTCTTGACAAAAAAGTTCGAGTACTAACAATTGCTACAGACACAAAATGTGATGGTCATTCCAATCTTACCAAAACAGGTAACAACATGACATCCTTCTACATATCTATAGATATACCTACTTAGCTTTCTTCTCTGCCTTCTTACTTTTTTGGCGGGTTGCCACCTTTTTCTTGGATGTCTTCTCTGTCTTAGCTCGTTTATTAGTGGTTGCCCTTTCCATATTCTTCCTTTGAACTCCAGAATCGTCACTATCATTGGCAGCAGCACCACCACCATCAGCATTATCATCATCACTCTCGTTGTCATCATTGTCCTTAGGTTTTGTCTTGACTGTAGGCTTTTCACCTCGACCTCTAGGCTTGGGTCCTTTCTTCAGTTTCTCACTTCCAATAATTTCTTCTTCATCTGCTGGTTCATCAATATCGTCATCACCATTTCCACCACCTTTTCTCTTAGAAGTTCGCTTTTTTGGTTCACCCAAGGCTTTTGCAGCTTGGTTTCCAATTAGCTTTTGCAACTCCGGTACATAGGCTGTTGTCTACGACCAAAACCATGCTCAACATATGAATTCCCAAATTAAAAATAATAACCATAAAAGGGTCGTGTTTGAGAGAGACATACCCTGCCTCCAGCATTGATAAAATCAATTTTCTTCCCTGTCATAACACAGAATTTCATAATTATTTGCAATTCAATACGTCTAAGAAATCCAGCCACACAAATAATCTATATGCAATTTTGTTTAGGAAAATAAATGTAGCAAAGAAAATGAATTGATAATAATTTGGGTCCTTCGAATTTGGCACTGGTCTCAAGACATCATCAAATTGGCTAGAAATCCCCAAGAATATGAGATCTAATAGTAATAAAACCTTGACAACCATTGGGTTGAAATGGATGCGCTATTGCCATGGTTTTGAAGCAGAAATGATCGTGAGAAGGCAAAAACAAAAATTAGGTTTATAATCTTGCAGTATTAAAAAGCAAAATAATCAGTGACATCAATGAAAAACTATCAGGAACATGTGAAAGAGAGAAAAACCAAGATTATGATCTCGCAGTATCAAAGAGCAAAGTAAGATCATTGAAAACCTATCATGACCAATTGAAAGAATATTTCAGCACATGTGCTACAAGGCTCTAGCTTTAGTTTCTATGGTGTGATCATATACTTTCATCATGAGATGAATGACAAATCATATACTTTCATCATGAGATGAATGACAAATTCACATGATTAAGATAGCAGTCAATGATCGTAGTTTGGAGATAACCATATAAAAAATATTATCCAGGTATCCAAACAAATTGCTGTAGTTCATATAAGATTTCACATAAGACAGGGGAGCAGACCATCAACAGAAGCCTTAGATTTCTTTTCGCGGGAATGAAATATCCAGTTTTTAGGAAACTGACTACTATCTGCTCCAACTTGAATTGCTTTCTGAATGACCTGTAAAATTAATTCTTTTGTCAAAATGATCACCTATAAAAAGAAGTATCTTACCATTAACTTTTCCAGGCCTTTTGCCCCATCGAAAATGAAATAACCACTCAGGAGGAAAGCGACTGCATTCAGCATCAACTCTAACGGCATATTGAATAACCTACATGTATCGTCCTCTATGTATTCCATGAAGAATGTATGTTCCACATTTTGAAATAACCAAAATTTAAACAAAATACTCTGAAACAAGGTACTATGGCCCACCTCATTTATGCACTTGTGTAAAGCTGCACAGTTTTCTTTGGACAGGCTGGCAGCAATTTGCAGTGGATGGATTCTTGCCTGTGAGGAAATAAATTAGACATTAAATCCCTAAATTGACTTGTAGAAAAAAATTTGCGTTGTGAAGAAGCAACCAAAATTTTAATAGTCTCAAAACTTCACCATCAATTGGTAATATCCCTTGGTTTCCGAGAACAGATCAAAACCTACGTGATTTTCCCCACAGGAGTACAAACTTGCTCTCAAGTTGGTGATCAGAGAACAGGTTGATATTTATTATGTCAAAACATATTCATCTCTAAGGAGTCAAATTACATACATCAAACTGAAGAAAACATACACAGAAACATCAGTTTTTTTACACGTAGGAAACGTCAAACTCAAAAGCACAAATGGTCACAATGATTTCCAAACTAAATCTACATATTCAAAGCAAAATCATTTGTTGAAAATAAAACTTAAGTGATGTCAGATATAAAGGATGTACTGACTTGGTATAGCACTTCATCTGCAATCCAATTGCCAATACCTGCCATGTAACTCTGCAAACATTTAGAAAATAAGAAGAAAAATTACAGAAAGAAAAAATAATCATTGAAAACATAAAATACTTGCACAGAACTGATAACTCTTGAGAACTGCTATGATTCAAAACAAACAACTATTGAGGGTTAGAATCCTCCCGTCCTCTTTTTGCTCAGAAAATAGATATTTTTTATTGGTTTTGTCAGACTCAGCAACTTGAAAAGGAATTGCTCTGCTATGACAAAACTAATTTTTACAAAGCAAACTGGTCCGAAAACATTAAAACGTAAACCAACAAAGAACCATTTTATGGCTGCTTCCATATCTTGGGCTAAGGACAAGGAACAAAGGATTTACACTCTCTTTCACCACTTCTATAAATTATGATTATATATCACGACTATTACACTCTCTTTCACCAGTTCTTTTTCAAAAAAATATAAATTATGATTATATATCATATCTATTGAATACCCCTTCTTCAAACACTGATTGACAGTAGTTCATTAAAGATCCGTGTACCTGCAAATATTCCAGCCTATGTCCCTTGGATAAAGCCTCCCAAAATTTAACAAGAAGCTAGTAGCATTTCACATTGGCAGAAAGTGGACATCGGCATCTAAACTGACCATGTCTCAACCCAACTATTTGGGATCAGCTACATGATCTCGTAATGCCATTCTACATTGTTAGGGAAATTTTTCTCATTGCTCAGAATACAAATTATATTACTTCAGTGGGTGTCAGCTAGGAGTTGCCTCAATTGGTAAGCTCTCTTGATGCCGTACAAGAGACATGGATTGAACCCAAACCAAGTAAAAAAGTTCGAGGCCTATTCTCAAAAAGATTTTGTTTACCTATAAAAAATAAGAATAAAAAAAAGTAAAAGAGTTCAAGGAAAAGGAGAGTGTCTCACTTGTAGTTTGTGGGCCTACACAATGGACCCACTACATATTACAAACTTTTTTCTGCCTTCCCCATCAATAATACTTCATCTTAAACTACATTTCTTATCTGTCTTCTGTGGTGATTGCCATTTGTTGCAAATAATCATAAGTTAAAAAGCTTTCATAGCACAAATGAATGAGTCAAATAATAATTATCTACTCTTACAGATCTCCTACCTGTTTTTTTTTTTTTGGATAAGTAAGATCTCTTACTTTGTCCTAAAATCAATCTACAAAATAAAAAATTTAGAGTTGTTTTATGAAGATTACTGAATAGGACTGGTTTACCTACACCATTTAAAAATCCTCATTGACATGGAATCCTAGAAACTTCAAGAAGCTCCAACAAAGAGAGGGGCATAGATCTCAGATTCTCAGTAGCCAAGTGCCAACTCATCAATTAAAATTGTCTTATTTGGAGCCAAAGGAAATAGGCAGAAATACACAGGGCAAGCAATGCCAAGTGCATGACAGCTTCTTCCATTCCAAATAGTTTAAACCATCAAACATAACGAAGATGAAGCAGCAGGTAATGAATATCCAGCTACATAGTCTGAATTAGGCACTATGTGCATATAGAAAATAAAATCATTACAATCAGCTCAAACGCGTGGACAGTCTAGCAATTTTAATAGCAAATACTTAATTCTATTCTAAGCCATTTCATTATCCATATGTCAGCTCTCAGTTACTTCACACAAGTAACAGCACTGCACACAAGCAAAAAACCTCATCCGAATACACAATTTAGCACAACAGATTGTTCACAAGTCACATCATATCAGATAATTTTTTTTTTTTGATAAGTAATAATTTTATTGAAGAAATAGGCATAAGCCCAAGTACACAGGAAGTATACAAAGGAGAAGCCTACAACTTCCAGCACAAAAAGAAAACAACCCAGAAAACTAAAACAGATTCAGAAAATTATCCACCATTACATAAACTTTCGCCCAAAAACCCAAAGTACTCAAGAAAAAAACCCTAAGATCTTCCAAAGAGCATTCTTTGTCTTCAAAACATCTCCTATTTCTTTCGATCCATAAGCACCACATGAGACAAGGAGGAATCATCTTCCAAACCGATGCTGCCTTCTTACAACCCTTCAAACCCTTCCACCCAGCCATTAAATCCACCACATCTTTGGGCATCACCCAATGCAAACCAGTCCAGCTCAGAACCTCATCCCACAAAAGTCTAGACACTTCACAGTGAAGGAAAAGATGATTTACAGATTCTCCATCCTTTTTACACATGACACACCAATCAGAAATAAACAATCCTCTCCTTCTAAGATTATCGGTAGTCAAAACTTTGCCCAAAGAAGCCACCCAACAGAAAAAAGCAACCTTGAGAGGAACTTTCACTTTCCATATACTTTTCCAGGGGAATTCACAACTACCATGACTTGACAGAACTTTATAATAGGAAGCAACTGAAAACTTAGCATTTCCAGCTGAAATCCATACCATACTATCCTCCCTTTCAATCATCAACTTAGTACTGTAAAGTTTAACTAACAAAGCCTGAACTTCATCCACTTCCCAATCGTTAACATCCCTTATGAAAATAACATGCCAATCAACCTTATTATTGCTACTGCAATAAGAATCATAAACAGCAGCATTTTGATCCCTCGCAATTCTGTACAAGGCAGGAAATTCCAGCTTAAGAGCAGTATCCCCACACCACAAATCATGCCAAAAGAGAATTCTTTTACCGTTCCCCACCTTCAATCTAAAATTATTATAGAAAAAATCCCACCCTTTTCTAATAAACTTCCACAAACTCACCCCATATGCTCCACTAGAGGCTTTAGAACACCAACCTCCCCACAAACTTCCATACTTCACATCTATCACATTTTTCCATAGGGCTTCACTCTCCAAATGATATCTCCAAAGCCATTTGCCAAGTAAAGCTTTATTAAACACCCTCAAATCTTTAATCCCCAAACCACCACCAGCCATAGGTTGACAAACTTTCTTCCAGCTGACCAAGTGAAACTTCATTTCCCCACCAACACCACCCCATAAGAAATTCCGAAACAAACTCCCAATTCTCTTTTCAACCCTTGCGGGAAGAGGAAAAAGAGAAAGGAAATATGTGGGCAGGTTAGACAAAGAACTTTTAATAAGAGTTAATCTTCCCCCCTTAGACAAATAAATCCTCTTCCAACCCGCTAACCTTCTTTCAATTTTTTCAATCACACCATCCCAAATGTCCACTGCTTTAAAAGAAGCCCCCAAAGGAAGCCCAAGATATTTCAAAGGCAAAGAAGAAATCCTACACCCCAAAATATTAGCCAAATCTGATAAGTTCTGAACAGCTCCCACAGGAACAATTTCAGACTTTGATAAATTAACTTTTAACCCTGAAGCAGCTTCAAAACACAGCAACAAAGCTCTTAAAGCACGTAAATTATCAAAATCAGGCTCACTAAAAACCAGAGTATCATCAGCAAATAATAAATGAGAAATCTTCAGACTATTCCTATTCTCATTACCCACCACAAAACTGGACAGAAAATTACCCTCCACCGCTTTGTCAATCATATCAGATAATTTTAATGATAAAAAAGTTTTGCAGACATCTAAATTTGTTGGGGAAACATAGAAGATAATTTGTCTAAATGCCTAGGCCCTAGATCACATAATCCCAAGCATGCATGATAGAGATATGGCATCTGTTTATTCCCAAACAAGCATGATATATAGATTACTTTAGCACAATGATCTTGGGAACAGCCAGAAAAGTGAGTGAAGCCGCTCCAACCTGGTCAAGTAGTAAAGCCTTAATCGCAATTTTCTTCTTGCTCAAGGAGTCAATAAATTCATCAATTGTCATAGGCTCCAATAGAGCATCCGGTCCAAGCTCAGATATGGGAGGTACTGCAGCTGGCTGTATTGACAAAACCATTTGGAAGGCTTATTAAAATCCCTCCCGAGTATCATAATTAAAATACAAAAATATCATGGAGAACTTCCACTTGATTAGCAGGTAGCGGTACAATACATCTGGGAGGAAGCGGACTTTAGCAAATCGCCTTTTGTCGGTGAAAGACAGCTCCAAACCATCATCTAGCTGCACAAGGGCATTCAATGAATTAGAAATTTAAAATCCTGACTAAATTTTTTGAGTATAATTCTTATAATGATTTTTTTTTTATAAGTAATTCTTATAATGATGAAAGTACCTTCTCATAGCTTCTAGTGTATGGTATGGAACGTTAAATCAAATCAAATGTGAATAAACATTAAAAATGCAGTCCATATATTAGTGAGGAAATGGAGAGTAATCGCCATATGTGAGAACAAAATATTATAAAGGCCCACTCATTCAAATACCCACCGTATGGAGAATACAACTAGATGGAACAAACACAATCACCAGCTCCATGAGAACTTTTTCACCTTCTTAGACTCAATTACAAAGAGTATCCAC
This sequence comes from Carya cathayensis, assembly GCA_011037825.1. Lineage (NCBI taxonomy): Eukaryota > Viridiplantae > Streptophyta > Magnoliopsida > Fagales > Juglandaceae > Carya > Carya cathayensis. The sequence goes on from QGSO01000173.1 coordinate 296,383, forward strand.
AACAAACTAATAAGGTTTTTGAACTTTCATTGTCAAATATAGATGCAATGCACCTAATGCAACTTATGCAACAATTGAGAATAGGCAAGTATGCATCATCGATTTGATTTATAATAGAAAAAAAAATCTAGTTTTAATGAGATAAGACCATGAACTTTAATATAAATGACCTGAACCACACTATAGCTTGTGTGGAAGTACAGTACTCTCACAACTGCAATAATGTAAGATCCCGACATCATTAATTTAAAGGGGAAAACAAATTAATACAAGCATAAACGTTCCCACTAATGGAAAGAGCAAAAAAAAAAATCTTACTTCTACAAAAAACTTTGAATATTTGGAAGGCCATTCATCAGTGTCCTTTACAGCAGACCTGTTCGCACAACACTGTTATAACATTTAACAATATGAAACCAGCATACAAATCCTGAACATCAAACAGGCACAACATTGGAACAAAATTTCCAAATAAATAATTTCAGTGTCAGCCCTAAACATCTGACTCTAAAATTGCATAAAAACTAGTATTCTTCTGGGCATGAAACTTTACATTCATAATTTGGAAGTCGCCGTTTAAGAGAAGCATGTCATAATCCATGCATATAACAAGCTATAGCTTAAAAAGAAAACTTGGGTCATTACATTTTGCACTCCCAAATTTTCCCGCTCCAGATTATGGCTTCCAATGGGATGGATTTGTGGAACTATTATATTGTAGAGAATTGCCATATAGCAGCTGCTACACCGCATACCCAGTACGAGCTTGCCAGCATGGCTTTTTCTTTTAAAAAAAAAATGCAAAACGCAGGGGTCTTCGAGCTTCTCCCCCTCCCCCTCCCCATCCATGCGAATCTCCTCCCCTGGGTCTCTCCCTGAAAATGCAGCTACGGTCGTGTTTCCTCTCGTTACTGCGGTGCATCCAGTCTACTTTTTTTTTTATATAGTTTTTAAAAATGGGTTAGAAGATGATCCACCGAAGCGGGTAGCCTTAACCGGATGTGTGGTAACAGGTAAGCCCGTAGGCTGTTCCCATCCCTGTCAGGGGAGATGCCAACCATCTCTCCTTTCTACGAACACAGTCTACTTCTTCAACGCAGTCACCAATTACAGGAGGGAAGCACCACAATATGTGCAGGTTCATTGGGCAGAGAAAGATTTCAACCAAATCGTGGGCCGCACCAAATCCATCTATGTGACCTTTGGCTGAGAACATGAAGGAATAATCGGATATTGGGAGTCATCAGCGCTGGTGAAGCACATACAGGAGGAAAAGAAGGTATAACCAAAAGCATGTACACTCTATTTTCTTCTTCCCACAGATCCATCGGCGCAGGTTCTGAATTTTTTTTATTTATTTTGGTGCTTCGGTCTTTTATATTTGCAGGGCATTTCCATGATTGAGTTGGGCCCATAGTAACAGAGTACTTCCTAAGAGTCCTAGGTGTGTTTTCTCTTGTTTCTTCTTCCTTCTTTTGATAAGTAAGAATGATTTCTTCTTTCTTCTCGCCTAATCCAAAATTTACTGAAACTGAACATTCAATTATAGAAATCGTAAGCTTTGCAATTTGATCCATTTATGTAGATTATGGATCTATTTCTGTGATGTAATCTGAAGACTAAAACCAAGACTTAACTGGAAGGAACAGCCGGAAGGTAGAATCTCGTATTCCTCGAATAGAGAGAAGTCTGAAGCAGAGAGGGAGAGAGTAGAACGGGGAGGGAGGGGAGAAAAGCTCGTGAATTTTCATTCGAAGGGGAGAACCATGGCCTGGCATTTAGACCCGGTTTTTTCTTTTAGTGTTCGGTGTGATGTTTCCGAAACAGCTGCTAAGCATAGTTTTTCTATATTATAACCTTAATGTGGTTCGTGATCATCTAAGGGTACCAAACTAGAACACCTTCTATGTCATAATTTTACCACAGAAAAGACTAGGCAGAACATACTACACGAACGGCAAGCAGAAATATCCAAACATGCCTGACCTCTTATAAGTTGTAACTGCAACGCCCTTAATATATATGGCACCCGCCATCCCTGAAAACATGAGACCACTTAAGTGATGGACACTGAGCATCAATCATATGATCATATTTGTACAACTTTTCAGGAGCTGTTTTTCTATTTGGATTAAGAAAGTCAATTTTGAACATAATCCAAAGTTTCCAAAAAATATAAAACAATTAAAAAAAAAGAAACCTTTTACCAATTTAAGAAAGATTAGCCTACAACCCACACTCCGCCATGCAAGTCCCTGTTTGGTAATTCCACATTTCTAAACGTTTTCTATCTTTGTTCATTCTCAAAAAGCAGAAAACATTTTTTAAAAAGCAACACAGACCAAACACGTCCTCAGAAGAGAAAAATAGTACCTTTTGTTGACTTAAAAAAGAAAAACGAATTTGTTCTCGCTACAATATTTTTAGGGTTTTTAAAGAGCAACGTACCAAATTGGAATGAAGGAAAGGGAGGCGAATCGAGCTGGAGCCAGAGGTTCTTGCCCTTGCGGTGAGCAGCAATTACGGTTTTACCCAGGAGAGCGGCCTCGAAATCGGAGGGGGTGACTCCATCGACGACCTTGGGATCGTTAGCTATGACCGCCTTCTTGATCTTCTTACCGAGGCAGTTCTCCTCTACGGCCCGCCTCGCCGCCTCCACCTCCGGGAGCTCCGGCATTCAGCTCAGTAGTACGGACTGGTATCGAGTTTTCGCGCGCTTTTTGAGAGTGAGAGTAGAGCTTTGGTTGTGCGACATTTTGTGCGGTGTTCAGGACGTTTTCTTTATGGAGACTCCGAAACGAGATCTACGAGTGCGAAGCAATATGTTGCGGCCCATGTAGTGGCCCGTATAACTTCTGTCTATCTTGTTTTGGGCTTTCTGGGTGAGAAAAAAGGGCTAGAGCCTCTTGTAAAAGCTTAATCAATCAATCTGGCCCAACCGCATTAGAAAAACAAATATAAAAAATAATTAAAATATTGTATGAATTATACAAATAAAGTATTTAAAAACACGATTTTAATTTTTTTTTCATTTTTCTTATAACAAATATATAGTATATGGATTATAAATAGAACAATTCAATTAGTTTAATAAGAATAAAATAAAAATAATATTAAAATATATAAAATGTATAGTATGGGATAATGAATATCATCTCTTGAAAATATAAATATAAAAGTAATTAAGATATTGTGTGAATTATAAAAATAAATTATTTTAAAACACGATTTTAATAGAGGTGGCCTAAATATTTATAAATATATTATTTTTATAATATTCTTATATAGATATTTTAATACCAAAATGATCGTCCCTCTCCATCTTTAAACCTAAGTTCTTTATAGTTTATATATACTATAAGGCCTTGTTTGGGTTTAAAAAAGACTTTCAACTCATCTTATTTAATTATTATAATTTTTTAAAATATTTAAACAAAAAATAAAAAACAATTCAATTTTTTCAAATTCTAACATGAAAATTATAATAAAAAATTATATTTTAATAATATTTTATTCAACTTTAATCTCATCCCATCCCATCCCATTTTTTAAATCAACTCACTATCAAAACCTCTCATAAAGTCTTGCTTGAGGCCAAGTTTGGACATGCAAAAATGGTTGTGCCTCATTTCATTTATGATAAATATTTTAACTACAAAAATAAACTTACAAACTGACGTAATTAAAGATTATACGTTAAATTGTAAAATTATTTTTATTATAAAATAAATTTAATTTATTATATAAAATCATGTTAATTTATAAATTTATTATTATAAAATCTGTTTATAGCTATGGCACTTCTCTTGATATATTAATGTGAACTGAAATATTGGGTAACCTTGCTGCATACTTGAGGGGTAACACAGATGACTAGTTTATTATTTCATTTGTATCTTTGTTGAAGCCAAGAACTAGAAGGCTGCCGGGAGCACGCAGGTTATTTAGAAAATGTGCCGACCAGATTCCATACAGATGCCGGAGTAATTAACACAAGTAAAACAAAATCAAAGTTGTCATTTCACCCCTTCCACCAACTCTCAACCCAAAAAAAAAAATGATATATATGGAAATATTTACTATAATGTTAGCTCAAAACATTAAAGATGCCCGCTCAGATTCTATGGACTACAGCCTCAGATTGGTTGTTGGATATTCGTTTAATCATTTATTAAAATATGGGCTATTATTGTCTACGTGTTTGTGGTAGCTGGATGGATGGGTTTCGATTCCCTATGGATTCCAACAGCCCTCTGAGATGTCAATATATAATTTAATTATTGTGTCGGAAACCACAGATCATCTTAACAAAATTGCTCTAGGTTTTAGGGAAGGTTAGCTGCTTCCTTTACGTACAGATAACGCAATCGATCTCTAGGGGCATGCATGCATGCCCTTAATTCCCTAGATTCTTGTATCATGCATATATGCATGTCTTAATGCATCCCAATTACTCTTGTTTGAATTGCATTAGTCTTCAGGTAATCATGATTCATGAATATTTGGCATTTGTCCTGATCTTCATGACGTAATACTTACAATAATTTGCAGGCTCCAGCTCGGTTATTTATGTCCCCTTCGACGGATCTTTCCAGGGAAGTTAATCTAGCACTAATAACCAGCTCCCTCCTGCCTTCCCTTGCCTGGGGAAGAAACAGACAAAGATCATTTTAAAACTTATAACAGTCAATTTATAATTGTTTTCTCTTCACTCATATATTTTGTAGTCAGTCTAGAGAGAGAGACCCAAATAGGTTAACAAAGATCAGTAGGTGAACCCCCTCGAAAAGAATGCTGCAGGCTACACTCTATACATATTATCTTAGGGCACAGGCCGCCCCACGCTCAAGCGGCAGCTTGTCGATCCATATATATATATATATATATATATATATATTTTGTAAGAATGTATTTCATAGATAAATTAAAATTACAAAATATAAGATTTAATAAAATGAGAATCCTAATAATCATCTCAAAATTATAAAGTATAATACTAGTAAAATACAAAAAGAAGATTTTGGAGTTAAAATATTAGCTCCCACCTATTTCTTAAAAACCGCTTAAAGTAATTTTAATATAATCTAATAAACAGATTATTAGACTACAACTTTTAAAAAGTGTACTGCAATTTATTGAGCTAAATATATAATAGATGTACTAATTAGGAATTAATGTGCTTTGAAAACTTTCATGTAATGCATGGTGATCCTAACTCCATGAAATTAAACCAAGTTGCATTGATTGGAACTCATTAAAAATTTGAGGCAAAGATGAACAATTTACAGTTGAGTTTTGCTATATATAAGTAAAGTCGCGTACTAATCTGCGTGATCTATTCATATTTAAAATTTTAATTAGTACTATTTTTAATAAAATTTATTTTTTAATCAATCATATTAAATTAATATACATATTAATACACAATTATATTTATGATTAAATTTTTCCTTTACAGCCAGAAATTGCATGCCAATGCAATATTGGAATGAACATTAATGGCCAATATTTAAACCTTTGTTTTTGTTTTTTTTAACATTCTTGCTAATAACATTATTAAACAACTCGTAAACCACCAAATTAATGAAAGCCAGTCAATCAACCAGACAAATTGAAAACCATGAGTACGCTGGTCTCGAAATCATCATTGGCAAATCGATTTGCTTGTCGAGATTTTTATCGACTCTAGTATGCATGCGTTGTTTTCACGCATTTATGACTTGCTATTTGTCACGGTTACTTTCCAATAAAATGTAATACAGTAATTCTATCTATAATTGTTAAATAAGTAAACATAGTGTGAATGATTTGAAAAAAAATAAAATTTATTATTAAAATTTTAATTTTTTAATATAAATCTCATATTTCATTTTTTTTTTTCAAAACGATGATGGAGAAGTTACATATTTTATAATTATAAATATATTTTCTCTCATATAGATAAGAAAATAGAAATTTGATTATTTATCATAAAAAAAAATTAATAATAATAATAGCCGCGGTTTTATTATTGATCGCTACTATAGTACTAGCGGGTGGCGGTGCATCAATTGCATCCATTATAATTTTTTTGTATTTTTTGAATAACGGATCACATTCCATTCATTAAAGAGGACATAAAACTTTGACTTAAAACAACAAGTCAATTACAAACGTTAATAACTTCTCAACACACTACTGTGGTTGACATAGTCTAATCCAGAAGGCCAACCTTTAAAGACCTAAGTCTAAAAGACAGCACAACTCTATCCATGATAGAGTTACCAAAGCCCCATACCCGACTAAACAGAGATAGGGAACACCAACCCCACCATAAGCACCTCCAAGCGGAGGGGGGGACCACTCCATTCGGACTAAAGTTTGAAGGTACTATTTTTTGGATTTTTATTTTTTGAAAAGAAAAGACAAAACACAAAATAAACTACAATGGAAACACTGTATACAGAAAACCAGTGTAGCCACTAGGCACTGTAGCGCGTGCATAACACGCGTCACGCTGGGACGGAACCGACGACCGATCTTGGAAGTCTTCGACTCACAGGCCCCAGAAACGCCGCTCGTGGCATTGACAGATGGTTTCCCGGTGGTGCGTGGCTCTCACATGCCCAAACTCTGGGAACTTTCAACCCGCACGTACGGGCCAATCACCACTTCGTTTGGCGCGGTATTCGGTAGTCTTGAAGATCGGTGACTAGGCAACACCATGGAGAGGTGAGCGTTAGTCGGCGGTTGCTGAATTCTTCCAAATCTGCAATTCTCCCTTATTTAGCCTAAAAAACAAAAAAAGATAGAAAAAACAAAAAAACCAGAAGAGTGGGAGGGAGGCTAGGAGAAGGAGGGAGGGGGAATGTAGCCAAAGCTCCCAACCCCTCTACCCGATAACTAAGTAGGTATTTAGAGAGAAGGGAGAGGGTATGAATATTTGTTATATTAAAAAATAAATTAATTTGATATGTACCAAATACCAATCCCTGATTTCCTTTGATCTCTGTCCAGTAATTTTTTCCCTGACTTACCAAGATTATCCTGTCCAAAATATATATATAAACATAAGTGACATGTGTGTTTTTGTTCATAATTTCACCATTTTAAATTAATTAATTACAAGAAAAATAATTTTTTACATGACGTAAATTGGTAACAAAAAATACAAAATGCATAGCTAATAAATAATTGCAATACATTTTATATTTTTTACGATAAATTTAGGGGATACAAAAAATTATTTATCTTATAATTGTTGGATTGTACCTAAAAAAAAATGGAATAGTCGGTTTTGATGCTCTTGTACCTGGTATTAATATACTCGCAACTTGACTTGGTTAAAAAAAAAGAGGGTCGATGCAGCACGACTCGTGGGGCCTAAACTTGCGTTTTTTATGCTGATGGGAATTGAAGGCAACGTTAAGTGTCCCCCACCAAACATTAGTCGATTGATTCAGACATAAAATGCTCATGACCAAAAGGAAAAAATCATTTACTTCATGCATGCCAGCTCCTTTCTTCGTTTCTATGTGGCAAATATTTATTGATATTTCACTATAAAAAAATTGTTTAATTATGACTAATTATTTCTTACGAAAATGATTGTCTTTTATCCAAATAAATATGCATGTTTTGATTGTAAATAATCAATCTCGTCTCATATAGTCTTTTATAAATGATCATTTTCTTATAGTGTTTATAATAACACGTACAATGCTCCTCTATCATTTTCTTATAGTGTTTATATTGTTAAACGTGTTTAATTTAGAGGTAGTGATATCTTTTTAAGATTTTTCCTTTTTTTAATATATAATATTAAAATATAATAGTAGGTGGTGTGCCTATGGGGTAGGCTTGTGTAGCTTGCACCAACGAAATTGACATATGGGTTACCTGACAAATTGTTAAGTAGGTCGACCACATATAAGGAAACAAAATTATAGAAAAAGTAACTTTTTTTCGTATTAGAAAACAAATTAAATGAAAAGATTACTATATTTATCGCTTTTCCATAACATGCACGATGTAGCCATGTAAGTCGAGTACAAAAATATTTAAGTTATTTAAATGGTCTTAATCTCGAGTGACTTATTTGTTATAATTTATTTTTCATAAATTCATGACATGGGTTGATGTTTGAACTTTTAATTTGTTTTTTGGAGTTTGCAGTAGTAAACAAGCCAATGTTTTTTTTATATAGTTATCGTGTAAGGTTGTATTTAGATAGTGAAATGATCTCAGATATGTTGTAAATAGTAGTGAAAAAATAATGATATACAATTGAATAGTAGTAAATAATAGTAAAGAGTAGTAAAAAATAAATAATAAAATAATAAATTGTAGTAGAATATTCTCAGAATACTCTAATAGTACCCAAACAGAGCTGAAAATACATAAAATGGAAACTTCTCAATAATTCTCATAATGAATAATTTTATGACAACCAATTTAGAAATTAAAACCTATAATTTCATAGAGAAGTCAATCAAATAAATAAAAAACATTGAGTTTAATGTTGGATTGGTATGCGTGTTTAACTCAAAAGACAAGCAAACTATAATTAAATGATAAATCTTCACTAATTTAAAGGAAAACTAGGTATTTGTTACAATCATTTAAAGCAAAAATATATAAATAAGACCATTTATATTTTGTTTAAGTTTAATTGCATATAATTTTTTACCATTCACGATAATGTTTACATAATGCTTACGATTATCAACACTCTAATTAAACGATAAAAATATCTCATATTCTGTATTAAAGATTTAACTTGAGTCACCGAGTAATATTAGAAACTATATTACTTTACACTATTATCTTACTTATTAACGTATTAGTATTTATTAACGATGGAATTTTTATCTTTTTAATAATGAAATGATCAACTTTACGGCTAGATCGTATCGCATTGTTAGAGCTATGCTTACACATGCAGCGCATGCAACCCAAGCAATGTTTACCATTGATGATGGACCACACGCAGCTGGTGAAGAAAGCACTACAGCTAGCAAATGTCACACACATGCAATACTAGATGAAATCCTGCAGAACGTCTACACCCACTAAGCTGCCTACAACCAAACACCCATTATAGCACGTACTGTGCATGCCATTGTACAGTTTCTACTAGCTGTAGTCTTCTCGTTATTCGAGAATATTTTTTTGTAAGATACTGTAAGAAAAACTGATTTTTACGATCAATTTATTGTAATGAAAAAACTATTTGTAATCAAAATTAATTGATAATAATCTTTCCGTTACAATAAATTAATCGCAAAATACCATTTTTCTTATAGTGTGAACAATGTATATGCATAGAGGCTAAACCCTACTATAATAGTTAAGAAGAGAAATACAAGTTTTATTACATTGTAACGTGTTATCAGACCATTATGAGAACTAACTGTCCACCATGAGTGATTCCTTTCCTCCTCTTCCTTTTTCCTCACCCTCCCTACCAAATCTTTCTTATATCATCTCTGTAAAACTCAGTCCTGAGAACTACCTTCTATGAAAGCTTCAAATTATTTCCTATTTAAAAGGCCAGCGCCTCTTCAAATATGATGATGGTACCCATCCCGCTCCTCCCTCCAAATTACCAGACAACTCTCATCACCCAGAGTGCGATGTATGTCAGACTCAAGAAAAATTAATTACCAAGAAAATCTGTCATAGAAAATTTACCAAGAAAATCATGACAAATTTAGAAGTCAATAATGGAGTTGCCAAAGAGATATTGTTTGGGACTTGTAAGGCCAAATTAACGGTCCATTAAAATCAACCCCTCAGTGATGAGGGGATCGTAGGGCCCGTAGGCCCCAACATGTGAAAAAACAAAAATGAACGGCTGCATCATATTTTGCCACGTGTCAGTAACTCAGGGGGTCACCGTTACCCTCACAAACCCCACCAATCTTGTATCTGTCCTGTGCATGGGTGCTATAAGACGCATCACATGCTTCAGAGAGAGAGACGGAGACAGGCAGAGGGGGGAGAGCGTATTAGCGAGAAGGAGAGGTCAGGATTCCACGAAAATCCATAAAAGAGGTTATCCTATCTTCTTCAAGACCTTTCACAAGATTTTCCTCACTCACACACACTCTGTGTCTCGCTCTTTAAAACTCCGCAAATCCTTCTCTCCTCTCTCTCTCTCTCTCTTCCCCCTTCCTCTTCCTCGGTTTTTCATTGGTTTTCAACGATGAAGCTGCAATCTTTTTGAAGTTGTCCAGTGAATAAATCTGAGATGAGTTTCTGAAGCTGAGTCCAAATACAGATTTTTGTTTTCTTTTTTTGAAGTAAGAAGAGGAGGGAAAATGGCCCCCAGGTCAGGCAGAGGCAAGGCAAACAAAGCCAAGGCAGAAAGGAAGAAGAAAGAAGAAAAAGGTCAGATTCCTATTTAAGTTACTTATAAAAGAACCTGATTTTTTTATATCCATTTCTTCAACAGGAAATTAATTTGATTATTAATTCATTTGTCCCTCTTAATTTCTGTTCTCACTTGAGTTTGTGCAGTAGTACCGCCCAGTGTTCTTGACATTACTGTCATCACCCCAAATGATAAACAAGTCATTCTCAAGGTACTCATTTTTCCGTTCTCTCCTCAGATATTTTTTCCCTAAATTTCTTAATATAATTAATTTAGAATGAAAATCTTTGAAGGCTATCTCCACTGACAAGATACTGGATGTAAGGAGGCTATTGGCGGCGAACGCAGAGACATGCAACCTCACAAACTATTCTTTGTTTCATGAGGCGAGCACGAGCTTCTATATATCTTTTGTTTTATTTATTTATTTATTTATTTTGTTCATGAACTTGTTGTTTGCATTTTTCTTAAAATCTCGCATTGATCGTACAGTAAACTTGCTTTGATTTCAAAGAACGAAATCTTCCTTGATTTGCAGGTCAAAGGAAAGAGATTGGATAACAGGGTAGAAGTGGTGAGTCTGAAACCATGCAGCCTGAGAATGGTTGAAGGTAGGTGAAGCTCCCACACTAGTAATTCAGCATCAACCATTAGTTTGGTCACGTCTTATCCCTCATTCATTAATTAATTAAAAGTCATCAATCATGTTCTACGAAAATCATAAAAACCGAAAGGTTGGTAGGGTTCCAAATTATTATTACTTTTTAAAAAAGGACACTCTTTCTTGAATATTAAAAAAAAGGGTTAACTTGTGGTTTACATGACTAACAAAGAAGTTGAGGGCATGTTTGTAAATATAATTACTTTTAGACATGTTTGCAAATTAGAAAAGGGGATTCATGTTCGTTTCGATACTATTATTTATAGATATTATGAGATTCTTTATACATGAATCCATTTTTCATCTTAGGCGAAAACATTTCCCCTTACTTCCCAGCAAAGTAGTAGCAAGTAGGAATAAAAACAGAGTATGGCATTAAGCTTTTGCTTTCATGCCCATAAAAAAAGGGTACATGTTATGTAAATGATGTTAGTCTTATGCGGGCTCCTATGTTTTCATAGATGAGATGAAATGAGTTGAAATTAAAGTTAAAAACTAAATAAAATATTGTTAGTATATATTTTTTTATATAATTTTTGCTTTGAGATTTGAAAAAATTAAATTGTTTTAGGAGTGTTCATCCGGACCGGATTTTTTTCAATCCGGTCCGGAAATTTGGAATTCGGATGAATTCAGGCGATTATCCGCCCGGATTACACTCGGGCGGTTTAGGAAAACCCAGATCCGGTTACGGATCCGGTTTTATAACCCGGTTATCCGTAATCGGATTTTACACCAGGTTTTTTTTTTTTTTTTTTTTTTTTTATCGGCTAAGATTAGTGACACTGTATTAGTTTAATTAGTTGTGATGTATTATCAGTATTATTATTATTATTATTGTAAATTTATGTTTTGCATTGTGATGTAATAACAATATTACCTATTTTACATTTTTTTTATTTTGTTCTTCAATTTATTTTTTAAAAAGACTTTTCTAAAAGTGTTTAAATTATTTTATTTAAAAAAATCTAGGCAATTTGAACATATTATTTGATTTTTTTTTTAAAGTGCTATAATTTTTTTTTTAAAGTTATAAAGTTTTTTTTTAAAATCAAATATTACAAAATCCGGTTATAACCTGGATTCGGATTTTATCCTAAAAAAGAAACAAACAATCAGGATATCCGGATTGAATCCGGTTATCCGCTCGGATTGAGTCCGGATTCAATCCGGACGGATAACCGCCTGGGTTTAGAAATCCAAATTTGGATCCGGTTTTGGCCGGATATCCAGATCTGGATCCGAATACACACCCCTAAATTGTTTATTTTATTTTGTATAAAAATTTAAGAAAATTGTAATGATTAGATAAGATAAGTTAAAATTATTTGTGAAAATATACCAGACAAAATCTGTCTTTCTGTGTCTGTTTTGTGCACTAGTTTTTAGTTATTTTTTAGTAAACTGTAAATAAAACATAATGATTTTCAAATTCAAATGGCAGAGCAAATTCATAGATGAACCCTAGGAGGGTTTTGGACTTTGGGTTATTAGAAAAACAAGAAATAAATAAGTAAAAATAAAAATAAAATAATAAACATTGGTTTTGTCGTGGTTGAGCACGTTGCATAAATTTTCGCATACGGTGGACCCTCTACAAAGTGCAACGCTACCCATAATTTAATTATCTTTGATTTGCTGGAAAAAGGTTGGACACTTTTCGCAAGCATCAGTCCTTCAACCCCTTTGGGCCTTTACCATTCTTCAAGTTTTTATTCTATTATTATATATATTCCTAAAGAATCGAGAAAGTCTATTGCCCCCAGTAACCGAAATAATTACATCCATGCCACTATCTGACAGAGGACTACACTGACGAAGCCCAGGCCTTTGCTCATGTGCGGAGGCTACTGGACATCGTGGCCTGCACTGTGAGGTTTGCCAAGCCCCGACGAAGCCCGCCAACACCGGATTCCAGGTCCAAGAAGAGTAGTGCCCAGCAGGCCAAGAGTCACTCTGGCCCACCCACACCGTCCGATGGACTGGCCCGATCGTCGTCGTCATCAGATCCCTCTGTTTCTGCGGACAACCTCGGGATGGTCGCCGTCCACCCAACGCCGAAGCTCTCCGACTTCTATGAGTTCTTCTCGATCTCTCACCTCTCTCCTCCTATACTACGTGAGTATCCTTTTCTTTGTTCTTTTTGGGCTTTAGATTGGTTTTCTCGGTGCTCCATCTGATTTCTCATAGATGAAAGGATGACTGTATAAAGAAAAATTATATTTTCGAGCACACACAAATAACTCTTACGTCAAAAACTCTTACATGAAACGAGAATTGCTAAAATAAAAAATAAAAAAAAATTACTTTTATGAAATTCTGGTTGCGAATTTGTTATTTGGTTAAAAAAATATTTTCAATTACATGTCAAATAGTGAGGAAATTTAGAGAGTATAAAAAAATGCTTATGTTTTGAATTATTTTTTGTAACTCTAATAGTTTAGTAAGTGATGTTTAACCGACTTGTAATTAGTCACGGTCACGTCTTAATAATAATAGGCTAGTAGGAAAGTGGATAATGATTTAAAGTTGATTATTTTTGTTTTGCAGATTTGAAGAGATGTGACCAGAAGAATGTTGAAGAAAAGCGAGATGGGGATTATTTTGAAATGGAGGTGCTAATTGCTACCATTCACTTTTTTTTTTTTCTTTTTCAATTTTTTTGGGACTTTGGTACAATTGTTTTTCTGACCCTGAACATCTTTTATCCCGAGTGAAACTCCTATTACTTTTAATAAATCACCAATGAGTCAATTTAAGCGTGGTTGAATTTTGCTTTTTAGCATAGCATTGGATGGCCCTTTTCTCAAGTTGATAAGTTGAGCTAGATGACATTATTTTCTACCCGAGATCCAATTAAAAGTTGTTGAACATTGCCTACCGATGTAGTCGTTTATCAACTTGATCTTGAGTTGAATAGGAGCGTGTTTTACAGTCTAGCTGCCACCTTTTAACTTACAATGGCTTTACAACATGCCATATTTCTAATCCGCACTGTCACAATTAGTAATCTACTTGAAATTGTTCTTGATAAAGTTGTCATGTAGTATGATGCATTGCGACTACATGCACTTCAAGACATATAGTATGATATTATTCTTCCCTTGACGTTTTTTCTCCTTTATGCCTGCCTTTTTTTAATAATTTTGAATTGTGACTGCTCCCACCTACAAGTTAAGGTCTTTGAGTTTCAAAATAAAAATTCTTTGGAATAAAGAAGCTTCAAATGCATGCAGATTAAGATCTGCAATGGGAAGTTAATACGAGTGGTTGCATCAGTGAAAGGGTTCTATAACATGGGGAGGCGGATTTTACAAAGCCACTCACTGGTGGATCTTCTACAACAGCTTAGCAGAGCTTTTACCAACGTCGGTACTTCTATGTGTTACTTGAATTTTCATTGTATTTTACTTGTTTTAATTCTATACACTTGTCTACCTACATTGCATATGAATTGCAACATATATGAGGCTGGAAATTTATCTCCTTGGTATCAACTCAGAGTATGCCAATTTGAGAAATTGGGTTGGGAATGGTATATACAAAGTGGCAAGAAATATTGGTTTAGAAGGCATGCTTTAACTATTTTGAGAAACCTCATAACTTTGTCGGTATATAGTGAATTGAATCACCACATGTTGTAACTTATTTGGTATGATATACTTAGTTTCACCAAAATCTTGAAAGCCCTACCAAAAACCAGGTTACAATTTTCTAATTCAATTTCTTTTCTGGAATAAATAGCTGAATTGTCATGGGAGAAGTTTAATTTTCTTCCATCAGTATTAATGTTCAAATTTGTGTGGGGTTGCATATCAACCAAATTTGTTGATTTCTGCTGAATAACCTTTGCCTGGTGAAGTTACCCATGTTTCTTTCTAAGAGGATTCTGCTGTGTTTTGTTTCTGTTGGTTGAGACTGGACTCAAGTGGCATATTTTTCATCTGGCTATACTATGTTGCTAATCTGTTTTGAACTAACCTGCCTAGTCTGTAACTAACAGATATGTGATTGATGCAGGCATATGAATCTTTAATGAAAGCTTTTGCAGAACACAACAAGGTCGGTTTCCCATCATAATTACCATTTTACACGTAAATGTTGTGAAAAGAAAAAATGTATAAGCTTTTAAATAATTCATCATGTTGTTTTTGTTCCCTCCCTTTTCAGTTTGGTAATCTTCCATATGGATTTCGAGCAAATACATGGCTTGTTCCTCCATCCGTTGCTGATTCTCCGTCAGACTTCCTAATTCTACCAACAGAAGATGAAAGTTGGGGTGGCAATGGCGGCGGCCAGGGAAGAAATGGTGAATATGATCTTCGACCATGGGCAACAGATTTTTCAATATTGGCTCGCCTACCTTGCCAAACTGAAGAGGAGAGGGTGGTCCGAGACCGGAAAGCTTTTTTGCTTCATAGTCAATTTGTTGATGTCTCAGTCTTTAAAGCTGTTGCAACAATACGTCGTCTTGTAGATTCCACTATGCAAGCAAACAATTCACACAGTTGTCGGCCAGGCTCAGTCCTTCACGAGGATCGCGTGGGAGATTTATCCATTACAGTGAAACGTGATACAACTGATGCAAGCTCAAAATCTGAAGTAAAAATGAGTGGCAGTTGGTTTTCCAATATGTCTGACAAGGAAGTTGCTCAAAGGAATTTGCTCAAAGGGTTGACTGCAGATGAGAGTGTAGTGGTTCATGTAAGTACCTGTCTTCTGTGCTGTAAGGTTGGAAGTATGTATGTTGAAAATATGAGGAATATGAATCTCAGTTTTTGTATCTGATTAACAGCTGCCTCTACATCATGCTACTTATTGAATTATTCATTTGTCCTTGAGTGTCACTGATTTCTCAGCTGTTCTCTCTCTCTCTCTCTCTCTCTCTCTCTCTCTCTCTCTCTCTGCATATAAGCCTAGGTTTATTTAAGCGTTTTCAGTTTAATTTATTTCCTTTGCAAATGCATGTCTACTTTTTCCAAATTAGTTACCATAAGCCTCATATATTCTATGTCCAACCTTCTTCATTGAGGATAATATTTTTCTTTGATATCAAGGCAGAGATGTCTATTCTACCACTGAATAATAATTTTTTTGGTCTTGTCCTTGTCCTTGTAATGTCTCTTAACATCTAAACTTCATCATCCCTCACGATGTTGCTGGCTGATATTTGTTTCATGGGCCAAAATTATCTCAAGCGGTTATAACTTTTGCAGGATACTCCTTCCTTGGGTGTTGTTGTAGTAAGACATTGTGGATACACTGCAACTATAAAAGTGGTTGGTAATGTGAAGAAGGCAAAGTTTGAGACCCAAGAAATTGAAATTGATGATCAACCAGATGGAGGAGCGAATGCTCTTAACATTAACAGGTTTGAACTATAATCCAATTGCCTCATTACTCAACAGTTTGGTTTTGACCTTTTGCAATTACATGCATGTATTATCACACAATACTGTGGGCAGGGATTAATAGTATACCAGGCATGTCGGCCGCATCAGATCATTCTCCTGTCCTAGTTGTTACTAAGAAACCTGAGAAGCAGAAATTGATTGCTTATCCTCTGCTAACCACATGTTTGCATATTCAGGTAGATTTGGTTGTCCTCATGAAAAGATGGCAAGTTGAGAAAAAATAGGGATTTAGTTCAGTTCCCGGACACTGTTATCTAGTCTTAGTTTTTAGCTTGTTATTGAATCTACCAACTGTATTGCTTTTGAGAGTTTAAGATATTGTTGTAAAGACTTTACTGTTGCATAATGTATATTACCCTACAGACTGATTGAATACAAAATTCTTTTACAGCTTGAGGCTTCTACTTCATAAGTTTAGTGCTGAGTCATACAGAGGAGGTTGCTCACCTCAGTCTACCTTGGATGGTTTAGAAATGTCCAGATGTCTCGTAAGAAGAGTAATTAAAGAGAGCTTGAAAATGTTAAAGAAGAAACCAATTGACTCTGAGAGGTCTATCAGATGGGAACTTGGCTCTTGTTGGATACAACATCTACAAAAGAAGGAAACGCTATCAGAAAAGAGTTCTATAGGCCCTGATGATGTTAATGCAGCTGAACATGCCGTCAAAGGTCTTGGAAAGCAATTTAAGTTTTTGAAGAGAAGGGAAAAGAAACAAAGTACTGTAAGTAGCACATGGGATAAGGAAGAAAATGATTCTAGACCTGGCAATCTGCATGTGGAAATTGATTCCGGAGAGCTATGCAATGGGGAACTTTGCAGCACAGCAGGACTCGATAAATTACTTTCTGAAGATGCTTTTTTGCGCCTTAAAGAAACTGAAACTGGTTTTCATTTAAAGGTTCCCTTGACATCTTTGTGATAAAAATTTTACATTATGACATTCTTGATTTGGTTTCTAAGCCATTTATGCTATCGGGCGTTCTCATTTTGACTGGAATACTTTACAAACTAAATTTTGTTCTTTCTTTCTTCTTATGATTAAGATTTTCACTGTTATTGTATTTTTTGTTCCTTTGTTGTTTTTATGGAACTGGTATTGCTTCATGTCTACTGATATTTTTTCTTAGTATCTTTTTGGCTAATTGATTTAATTTGCTTCTTCCAACAGTCAGTAGATGAGCTAATCATGCTGGCACAGCAATACTATGATGAAGTCGCATTACCAAAACTGGTACTGTTTTTTTTATTGACTTTTTCTGTGTAATCAAGTTTACAAGGATCTTATGCAGGGTTATGAACTAAATCTCTTACTTTGTTAGGTAACGGACTTTGGATCACTTGAACTTTCTCCAGTTGATGGCCGTACACTAACTGACTTCATGCATTTAAGGGGACTGCAGATGCGCTCTTTGGGTCGAGTGGTGAGAAAACGATCCCTCTATTTCTTTCTCCCAGGCCCACCCTGCCTCACCTAACAACATTCTAGCCAAAGTTCCTCTGGTTTTGGTCCTTTGAAATTCTGTAGGATTTTGGAATGGCTAAATGTACAATTATTGTAGTGGGCTCTAATCTTATTGTGCAAATCAGGTTGAACTTGCAGAGAAACTTCCCCATATACAATCACTTTGTATCCATGAGATGATTACGCGAGCTTTCAAGCATGTACTTAAAGCAGTTGTTGCCTCTGTTGACAATGTTGAGGACTTACCTGCAGCAATTGCTTCATCCCTAAACTTTTTACTTGGATGCTGTGAGATGGAAGATGACCAAGAATTGAATGATGATCATCTTCTCAGATTTGAGTGGTTAAAAATGGTTCTAGCCAAAAAATTTGGTTGGACGCTAAAAGACGAGTTTCTTCATGTGAGAAAGTTATCAATTCTCCGCGGGCTTTGCCATAAGGTATTTATCCCTTTTGACTGCTCTTGTTGCTGAAGTTTAGTCAATGCATGATTGTCATTCCTTTTTGTTATTCTTTTCACAGGTTGGATTAGAGTTGATTTCGAGAGATTATGACATGGAATGTCCTTACCCCTTCAGGAAATATGATATCATCAGCATGGTTCCTGTGTGTAAGGTGTTAATTGGTCTCACTCTCCAATTCTGTTTTTGATTCATTTACCAACTCTTTGAGCCTGCTAAAAGTGGCCTGAAAATATCCTAAATATTTGATAATCCTATTTTTGATTTGATGGTTACCATCTCATTTAGGCAGCTAACATTGGCTCCAACATATATTTGATTTTTGAATTTTTTTCAACAGCATGTTGGATGCTCTTCTGCTGATGGACGGAATCTGTTGGAGTCATCAAAAGTTGCTCTTGATAAAGGAAAGTTAGAGGATGCTGTTAACTATGGAGCAAAGGTACTTTTCCACTCTCCTACTCAACCCATATCTTCTTTTCCTAGATAGAAAACAGTAATTTATCTCAGGTTGTATTACTTTCATTTGAAGGCCCTAGCAAAGATGATAGCTGTATGCGGTCCCTACCATCGAACTACTGCAAGTGCTTACAGTCTTCTAGCCGTAGTACTTTACCACACAGGAGACTTTAATCAGGTAACAAAATCTTTATTTTTTTGGCTTTATTTATGGGAAGTAGAGCTAAGCATCCGTCTTACATGTTTTGAAGTGGAGTACTAATTGTCATAATGTGCGTTTTTGTATTGAATGGAGATAATCTTCTCGATTTGCTTTAGTCATTTTCAGTTTCTAGAGTGTATGTAAGTTTTTCCTCTTGTATACTTCCTATGTACTTAGGCTATGCCTATTCTTTGTAATTAAATATCTTATTAATTGAAAAAAAAAAAAAAACTAATTGTCATCATTTAAGAGCTTGTTTGGACACTTGGAGTATTTCAAAATTCTATGAATAGTAGTGAAATGGTCTGTGAATAGTAGTGAAATTGTTTAAGTTAAGATGCTTTATTGGGTTTTAGGAAAAAAGAGAAAAAATTGAATAAAAATATTATAAAGTTAAAAAATTGTTTGAATATAATTTTTGTTTTGAAGTTTAAAAAAGTTATATTGATTTTTTTGTTTTGTTTTGAAGTTGAATAAAAATTGTGAGAAGTTTTGAGAATTTCTCATCTTATCTTATTACTCAAACATACTTTAAATTAAAGAATCTAGATTCTTTTGTTTAGGGCTAACAAAATGCAAAATTCTCGAGTTTGATATATAGCAGATGTGGTATTGCAGTATCTTTACAAGTAAGTTGAGCCTAAGTAAGCTTTACAATCTTTGGAATTTGCATTCAAATCATGACGCACTTTTAAGATTTTTATTTTGAAGAATGAACAATCTCTCAGACCTACGTCATTGCACAACCATTTTATAATTGATGTTACTGCCAATGGTCTTGTGGCTGTCTTTAAATTTTGTTGTCACCAAGTCTCACCATGTGTGAGTGGTTGCATTTGTTTTGTTCTCTAAATTCAAGTTCTTTTTCCATTTCCTAGGCAACTATATATCAGCAAAAGGCTTTGGATATCAATGAGAAAGAACTTGGGCTTGACCATCCAGATACAATGAAAAGCTACGGGGATCTTTCTGTTTTCTACTACAGACTACAACACATTGAATTGGCTTTGAAGTAAGTCTAAGCTGTTTCGAACTTCTGCATTTAGCAAAAATAAGGATCTTTGCATTTAGTCATTCTAGACTAATGATGCTGTATACTACTAAATACAGAGATTCTGGTAAATCTGAATTTCCTATTAAATCTATCCATAGTTCCAGTATACTTGTAATTGATTCATTGCGCGCCCTTTGGTTCTCTTGATTAAACCTATTGTGTAATTGGCAGGTACGTAAACCGTGCTCTGTTCCTTCTTCATTTTACATGTGGACTGTCTCACCCAAACACAGCTGCAACATATATAAATGTAGCTATGATGGAAGAGGGCATGGGAAATGTTCATGTTGCTCTCAGATACCTGCATGAAGCTCTAAAATGCAACCAGAGATTATTAGGAGCAGATCATATACAGGTCTCTCTCTCTCTCCCTACATGCATATATGTAGATGTATGTATATGTATAACTACATCACATGCAATTTTCTCCCGAGTAAAATGTTTTGTTTTACCTTACAGACAGCTGCAAGCTATCATGCCATAGCCATAGCTCTTTCATTAATGGAAGCATATTCCCTAAGTGTGCAACATGAGCAAACTACTCTTAAGATACTTCAAGCCAAACTTGGACCAGAAGATCTTCGTACTCAGGTCACAGCTTTGATATTCCCTGTGTTTATTGATTTTATTATCAGGCAGTAATTTCTACCTTAGTGTCTCTATTGCTATCTGTTCAGTAAGATAACTTTGCAATATGGCAGATTAAACTGAAGGAATGGTTTCAGCCATTTCACTTTTGCATGGGGAGGTCCAAATTTTTGTAGTTGATGTATGATGATGCTGTTTTTTTGTTAATACAGGATGCTGCAGCATGGCTTGAATACTTTGAATCAAAGGCCCTGGAGCAGCAAGAAGCAGCTAGAACTGGAACTCCAAAGCCAGACACATCAATTGCAAGCAAAGGTCACCTTAGGTATTGATATGGTATTCCCAAATTACTTAGTTTCAAATCGAATTATCACGTTTCGGGGCACCAAAACCCTTTATCCTTTCTTGCAGTGTATCGGATCTCCTGGATTATATAAATCCTGTTCAAGATTCAAAAGGGAGTGATGCACAGAAGAAACAGCGGCGTGCAAAGGTTGGAAGATATGTTTTCTTGCTTTATCAGGATTTAGGAACTTAATGTCAATACTAATGTTCTTTCGTGATCAGTATAACCTCCTTGCCCCAACATAATCACCTACTTGTCATAGAGAGTAGGTTCAACTAAACTGTCTTGACGCCATTTTTGTTTGTTATGGTCAGTCTTGGTGAAAGCCCTAGGTACACTGGCACCCTCTTTTATGGCGTTCTTTAGGAGTTTGTTTGTTAATGACAGTAGTCTTGGGCTCTTGTTGAGCTTTAGACATTCTGAGAACCTCTTTTGTCACATCTCAAGCTTTTAAGGTTGTTCTTAGAACATGCTAGATATTGTCTACCAAATAGATGCATATCTAGAGTCATTCATATAATAGATCCCCTAAATAAAGAAATTTAAAATATTTCCTTTATGGAATTGAACATGCTTATCATGATTTCATCTATAATTTCCCAGGGTTTTCAGTCAAGTGATAAAACCCATCAAGCACAAAATGATGCTACGGCGGATGGTGACATGTTCTATGACGGCTCGGAAGATACTACAGATACAACAGATGGAAATAAAGAAGTAGGGAGAGTTGGCAAAGTTAAACCTAAAGAACCTGAAGAAAGTGATGATATTACAAGTAGTGGACCAAAAACTGTAATTGGAGTTTTTGAAGAATCTACTTCAGATGAAGGATGGCAAGAAGCCAATTCAAAAGGGCGGTCAAGGAATACTACAGGCCGGAAATTTGGCCGGAGGCGACCAGTTCTTGCAAAGCTGAATGTTAACAATGCTGAATATTCGAATTTTAAAGGAAGCGTATATAGGCGGGATCTCATTTCACCAGTGCAAACAACAACTCCAAAGACTATCTCAACTGAGTTGTCTTCATTGAAGCAGTCAAAGGCTACCGGCTTGAGTTCTAGAGATGATTCAATTAATCCCCAGGCAAAAGCTCCTGCTTCCAAGGTTCTCTCCAGTCCAGCAACTCTTACTTCCTTGGCTTCAAAATCTCTTTCTTACAAAGAAGTAGCTCTGGCACCTCCAGGTACCATTCGAAAACCATTACCAGAGAAAGTAGAGGAATTAAATGAGGAAAAAACTGAAATCCAGATGCTCAACATTCCACATGAGATATCTAAGGATGAAGAAAGCAGCAATAGCTCTCTAGTTGAAGCAATCCCAAAAGATGTTGAGGTTGAAGAAGATTGTGAAAAAAGCGATCAAATGGAACATACTACCCCAAAACTTGAAGAGGTTTCATGTTCGTCTGATCAAGTAAAGCTGGTAGAAACAAATGGGAGTAAGCTTTCCGCTGCAGCTGAACCATTTAATCCAGGATCACTGCCCGTGCCTAACCATGCTGCAACAAGTATATATGATGTAAACATCAGTCAAGGCATGCTTGCAGAACCTGCTCTTACTCCAGTTGTTGACAGGATTCCTTGCGGACCTAGATCATCTCTGTATCTGAGAAACAATTCTTCTTTCCGAATGAAACATGGCTTTCCGAGATATCATACCCGTGGCAAGGAAAGAAGTGGATTTGGGCCACCAAGAATCATGAACCCACATGCACCCGAGTTTGTACCTGGGAGAGCTTGGCAAACAAATCCTGGTGATGCTAATCCTAACATTTCAGCCGAGTCAAATTCTACGTTTGAAACATGTAGGGCGGAAGAGGAAAAGCTGGATGATAAATCCAATAATGAAGTTAAACATAGTGCTTCAAAAAAGAGCTTCACTGAGTCTGAGAAGTCGGAGCTTGTGAGTCAGATATTGCTTAGTTTGTTTGTACAGTCAGTTCAGCAAAATATGGATCCTGTGGAGGAACCTGCAGTTAGCGAGAAGAATTTTGAGTATTCAGAGAATTCTTCGGATGCAGTAGCAAATGATAGTGCAATTATAGAAATTCTCGACGGGAATGAGGGAAAGGATTTGGTTTCTCAAACGGGTGATGTTAAGCAGCCGGAAATAATAGACGTGAATAAGAAGACTAATGGGGATGATGAAGGGTTTATAGCTGTCCCAAAGAAGAGAAGAAACAGGCAGCAGTTTAGGGATGGTGTAACTGGGTTGTACAATCAGCAATCTATCTGTGCTTCTGTTCGTTAAAGAGTGGCATTGCCTATTCACGGATTGCCTCTTCGTCAATAAGTTCTGGTCTCGTGAATTTGTTTGCATCACATTTGAACAGTGGCTCATGTTATATTAAGGGAAGTTTTGGTCATACTCGATTTCATTCTATTGGTTTATAAGTTCACACGGGACGTTATAATAACCCTTGTAGAAATTTCTCTCTTATTTCGAGATTTTGGTTGATCAATAAAAAGCCAATTGGCTAATGATCTCCCCTACTTCATGATCCGTTTCTCCTGTGATTTTCTCTCCTCCCACAATAAAAGTGGAATTTCAACTTATTATTTCTATATTTTCCGTTAATCCGATGCTTTGATGAATTGAAAAATGACTATTGTACACGTATCTTGAGGTGTTGTTCCTGGTAATTGACAACCTTGGAAATTATGCCTTTAGGAGATGTTTGAACAGTGAATTGATAAAATATTATTTTTAATATTATTATTAATTTAAGATTTAAAAAAATTAAATTATTTATATTAATAAAAATATATAAAAAAAATTATCATTATTAGATGAGATTAAATAAAATAAATTAAAAGACTTACTTTAATCCAAAGGGGAGGTGGGAGGTTTTGGTGCTGTACTTTAACCTCCCACCGGCCAGTTCTTTTTGTGCCGTACTTCCTTGGATCAGTCTGCAGATTTTAAATTTCTGCAATGAAAACTGAAAAGCATGACACAATTCAATATCTTTCAATTGATTCTGTTCTCAATTTATTTTAAATTAATTATTAACAGATTTACTATTTTTTTAACTTCTTATAAAAAAAGTTAAACTCATCTTAATTTATTTAATATATCTTAATTAAAAAATTAAACTCATATTAATCTAAAAAAATTAATCTTAATAAAATTTACAAAATATTACTATTCATAATTTATATTAACTCATCTCAAAATACAAATCTAAACTTATTTCTGAAAATTCTTGTATAATATTATATGGTACGTTATGATACGGGTGTTGGCCTGGGGCCCTATAACGTACCCGGTATTAAAATCCGAACTGATCTCTGGTTATTTCTGACCTGTTTTAACTGGAGTAATTACGAAGATTGAAGTAGGCTAGGACAAAATGACTGTACATATTTATCTGAACCAAGACAATTGTTATCTTGGGCAGAAATCGCATTAAAATATATATTATTATTGTATCGTGTGTTGCAAAAGATGCAGAATACTTTGAATTTGTCACATTAATGTTCGTGGACAATAAAACACCCCTATTACTATATGGTCAAGCAAAACTGCAGTTATAAATGATGCATTTACTCGAGGCAATGCCTACAGTGCTTGACCTCAAATCTTGTATTTCACTTGTCTTTTTCTTTTTTGACAAAGTTAAACCAGTTACTACTGAATATTTATCTGCAAATTAAAGCCAGTGCAATACGGTGGTTATTAATCCCAAGCAGTAGAATCACAAACATGTCAGAGGCTACAACGACCAAGATTCTTTGCCATTGATGAATAACTCTATACGATCTAGCATTAATCATAGGGTTGGCTACCTTCCTGGCATATTTATGTCTTCATCAATCTCTCTCACTTGCATGTGTTCTATTAACAGATTAATCTATACGGACCTGCAATTCAAAGATAAGGAAAATGGGCAACATTAACTTCAACAGAATACGATATCTAGTCCAAATTAATAATGCAACATCTTGACAATTCTGTTGTTGCATGGCTAGCTAAGACTTGAATGCATGTTTTTATTTCCGTCTTCAATTTCGTGTTCTCTAAGTAGGAGGTAAGCTTGAGTACTTCATTGTATTATGCTAAGCCAAGTCACAATTTGCTACGCACATTCATTAAGCAAAGAGTTCAACATTTCACTTTATTGACAAAAACCTCGCATTCACGCATGTATATGTCATGCGCTCCAAATTTCTGTGTTTTTTTCCCGGCCAGACTCCTAAACGTACAACTCGAGCAAGTTTCTCTTTAGTCGTGTTTTCTTTTCTCCTCCATCCTATATATATCTCTTTGCAACAGTAAGGCTTAATGAGAAAGCATGCAGTTGCCAATATATTCACGCCAATCCATAAATAAAGAACACATGAGTTTGACAAATTAGGAAGAAAGAGAGGTTGGAGAGTGGAAGATCGTAAAATTAATTCTCATATTGAAGGATATCGATCCCTTTGTTTTTCGTTTCTTTTTATGGCCAAAAAAATAAAAGCAGCAGTGGTGACATGTCACATCTGAGTGGGTAATTATAACCACATGCAAGAAGGAGAAATGGCTTGGCTAGCTAGAAGGGTAAAAATTAGAGGTGGTGGTGATGATTACTCTCATTTTAGATTTTGATTTGAGATGCCATATTCTTCGAACAGACGAAGGTTTCTCAATTACGCAAAGATAATGGAATGGACCCAAAATGATTGGGGAAATGATTTTGTTCCCATTTTCATGTATGTTTACTTAATATGAGTCCCAAAAAGTGCCGATGCCTCTCTTCCGAGGGGAAAGTTTTAGCCTTTAGGTTCAATTTATGGAGAGGAAGGGGGTTTGGGAGAGAGGGCTCTAGGGAAAAAAAAAAAAAAGGAACACAACTCATCATACCTACGTTGTTTTTTTGTTCTTTTTCTTTTTTCTAATCAGTATTACAAAATACCATATATAGCTAATTATGTCAAGCCAACGTAGGTGTTACCAAGTCAAAGACAAAGGAAAACCAATTAAGATCAATCCTTTACTAATTAGTATTTAGTTTATGTAATATGTATTGGTCTCTCGAACAAAGAATTTGATTTTGTTCGTATATTAAAACATATATACATTCGAACAAAGTTTGGTTATACAAACCATCTCATCTCATCTAATCATTATAATTGTTCATAACTTTCACATAACAATAAACAATTCAACTTTTTCAAATCTCAAAACAAAAATAATATTAAAAAATCATATTCTAACAATATGTTATTTTACTTTCAACTTTCATTTTATCTCATCTCATCTGTGTAATAAAATAAGACATAATCTAATTACTTAAATATTCATAAGAAAGTTGCTTGCATATTGCAAGCCAGGCTAGGATAAAGGGGTCCCTAAATTATCATTAATTATTTCTATTATAGAAAATAAGAACCATAATTGTGGTAAATGGATAGGATGTATATGTTCGATCTTGCCTTATCCTTAAGCATAAAAGGTCAATCTTTCATTCTTTACAAGTAGTCCTTTGATATCCAAACATCCATGACTTTGGTACCACTTGTAACGGAAACCCAACACTTGTCCCCAAAGCAAAAGTCATCCACTAAAGAACATTATAAAACCAAAGCTCATTACTTTGAATGATTATCCACATGATCTAAGACCCCTTTTTTTTAGCTTAGTGGGTTGTTTGTTGAGTTTCAGAATATTGAGTTTAATGTGTTGGTTTGTTAAAACCCCACTCAAGCAATCAAGCATTTTTCTTTGAACCATAGTCTATTTTCCAATCATGTTGTCCTCCATAGATGCCTCGTATGATTGAGTGTTCCCTTGGCATCTTCCATGGTTTTCATGGGATCCAAACAGATTACATCTTATGAGTGACTTTTGACTATGGGAAAGGAGCTGATGGAAAAAAAAATATACCAGTTTCTTTGTGTTTCTGAATATTGGAAAGCATAGCTCATAGTGGGCATATATTTATTAATCACATGGATATCATTAAGGCACGTGGTCGATGCTTAATAATTTCATTGGTCGATTCTTTACAAGTATGATGATGCGAATTCTTTATTGGGAATTTTAGGCCAAACATGACAGATTATTCCATCCCATGTCATATTTTATTTCAACTTGTTTTTGTTTTCATAAAAAAAATAACACTACTACTCTTTCATTCATTATATTTTAGTTAAATTAAGAATATTTTTGGAATACAAACTCTTGTAAATCCATCTCAGACTAATTATAAATGAGACTCGTTATTTTTTTAATTTCTTATAAAAAATTAAACTCATCTTAATTTAATTAATACACTTAACTAAATATGTTAAACTTATATTTATATTCAAATACATCTCAATAAAATTTATAAAATATTATTATTCACAGATTAACTCAGATCATCGAAAATCATTTCAACATCTAAATGCAAACTAACACCAACGATTCCATATCCAAATCCATTTTCTTTCTTTTAATTGAACATAACAACATGAAAAAATAAAAGAATTAAAAAAAGGTAAATAGTGCCCTCTTACGACTCTTCATCCCTTTCTAGCATTAATTAAATTTGCTTGCCTCAGCACTGTGCATCTAAATTTATGGCTTTTTATCTCTTAAATGTGTTAGCTTCACATTTG
The DNA here is from genome assembly GCA_011037825.1 of Carya cathayensis. Taxonomy (NCBI): domain Eukaryota; kingdom Viridiplantae; phylum Streptophyta; class Magnoliopsida; order Fagales; family Juglandaceae; genus Carya; species Carya cathayensis. Next base: position 323,969 of record QGSO01000173.1, read on the forward strand.
AGCTGTGGTATATGTAAACTTATCTACATATTTAAAGTAATACTATTCATAGCCAAAAGAATATTTTATTCTAATAATTTATAAGGTTGAGGAAAAATAATAGTTGAAAAATAGGTTGAGAAAATATAATAGTTGAGAAACAATAATTTAAGTAGAAATTAAATTATTAATTAACATATGGTTAGCAGTTACAAAATATGAAGAAAAAAAATTATTAAAAAATAATATTATATTATTATTTTGACTAATCCAATGTAGAGTTATGGCTTGAATTGTTTTGAATTTGTGAAAATCATGTTCTTTTAGCTAAATTTTGAATAAAAATTAAATTATTAATTAACTTAGTGTTGTTACAAAATATGAAGGAAAAAAATTAAAAATTATTATTATATTATTATTTTGATTAATCCAATATAAAGTTATGGCTTGAATGGTTTTGAATTTATGAAAAATATGTACTTTTAGTTAAATTTTGAAGATATCTTTAATGAAACCAATGAGCACTGGTAATGGGCTTAACATAGTTTGGCTAAAATTTTATTAGAAAATTCACTTTTACAAATTTAGCTAGTTACTTTTCAACAATACCAAATAACACACTCAACAAATTAATCACTATTCTATTAAAATATTGATTTTGACATTTTCATTTATTTTAATTCTAATTGTAATTTAAATACTTATTCATTATTAATATTAATTTTTTAACATTCATATTATTCCAACAGATAAAATTTTTAATGTTCTTTTTTTATAATAGTCATATTTTTTCAACTGATATATTTTTTCTACAATCATATTCTTTCAAGAATAGTGTAGATGTAAATTAAAGTAAAAATCTACGCAAATGATTAAATATGTCTAAGAAACAGAAATTATAAAATAAAGGAGGTAAGAATTTAAAAGCAAAAAGGAGATGGAATTTTTTATACCAAAATAATATTTGGCCAACAGTTAGGACTCAACAGATTTGTTTAGTGAAATTGATGAAAACTACAATTATTATAATTTTGTTAAGTCCACTATAGTTCATTTTTTTATATTTTTTAAATCAAATATTGGTTATATTTTAATTTTGTTGAGTCTACTGCTAATATTGTAATGCTCTAATCTAACTGCTAATTTCTTTCATTTAAAAGTAAACGTTCAAATGGGAAAAAACCGAAAGAAGCAGCAAAGAAAACTAGCTGAAATTGGAAGGAAGCCTCTTGCGAAAGTAAAGGAACAACAAATGTCAAAATATTCAGAAAAAACAGACACCAAAAGCAATACAAAAACACGAAGAGTAAAGCAATGAAATTACAAGGAACCAAGCTAAAGTGGACCTAAAACAGGGCAGGAGAAGCTTTTGTCCATAATGTCAAAAGTACAATCCCTCACGCAAACAAAGGGGGAAACGGCAGAGAAAAAGATGGGAAAAAGAGAATGAGAAATTTTCCCCATTGATTGATCCCTCCAGGCTCCACCCCCACAATCTCAGACATTTAAGGCAGAGGTGGCAAGGAAGAAGAGAGAGAGAGAGAGAGAGAGGTCATCTGACGAGGGTCTGACTCTGTGGCTGCTGTCTGTGTAGTCATTCACATCGTTTCTTGTTTCAATGCCCCGCTGACCCCGCGTGAATCATCATTGAATGCCAGCTGATTCTTCATTCATTACTCCTTTTGTTTTCGTCCTTTTTTTTTTTAATTTCAAACTACTGTTTCATTTCCACTACTTCCACTCTTATTTACCTTCAAAGCATTGCATGAAAGGAAGCAAATCTCCCTTGCTTAAATGTATCCACAATTTCAGTATTCATTTCTAGCGGATTTGCTTGCTATTATTGAAGCAAATACCTGTAGAGCCACATAAATATGACACTTGTTAAGAGTCCAAGATATGGGTTTAAGACGAGAGGATCTGCATCAGAAAATTCTGTCTTCTATATATATAAAATATATGCGAGGATGATGCTCGGGGGTTGCCTGGTGCTTTCTATGAAACTCAAGCCCAGCAACACATTGACTTCAATGCCACTATTTTTTTTGCCTAACATGAATGAGAACAAAAAATTAAAAATGGCACCAACTCCACGTTTTAGTCAGAGTGGAAGTAGTAATAAAATACGTCACACGGTACAAAGAAATTATAATTTATAAAAAGATGCTAGTCATCATCTTATACTATATATTTTAAATATTTTAAAATTATTTTTTATTTTATTTTATTTTATTCTAATTAAACTAATTGAATTATTATAATTATCTTTCATATATTATATATTTTTTATAGAATAAAATAAAATATATATATTAAAAAAATATTATGTATAGTGTTTGATAAATAGAATAATTCTAATTTGCATTACATGCTTCTCGTCTGATCTTCTGATCTACCCGTATGCCTCAGTCTGACATTTCCACCACACAGTAACCCATAAATAAGAGCACCCCAAAGGCCAAAACTCGAGGTTGAAAAAATAAACAAGGCAAGTGAAAGTAAAACATAAAATATATGTATTTATATGTTTAAAAGCAACCCTTTTTCTCACTTAGCACGTATAAAACCTCACGTTTCAGCCTCCCTTCCCGCTTTCTTTCTGATCACTTACCTTTTTCTCTCTGTGATGGCTTCCAATACCAGCAACTGCAACGCCATCATGCGCTTACCAACCTATGCATCCGACCCAACCTCACCCAACACCACCTTCGTCCAAGCCGATCCTTCAAATTTCCGGGCTGTGGTTCAGAAACTAACCGGAGCCCCTGAAGACCCTTCTGCCCTAAAGCTCCCTCTCACCCTCAAGCCTGCTCACCACCACACCACCCCTAAACCCACCAACTCAACCGCCGCCGCTGCCACCGAGATGGGTCCCAGAAAACCCACCTTCAAGCTCCATGAACGCCGGCACGCCACCAAAAAGCTCGAACTCAACATCGAACACGCTGCCACCTTCAACAAGCACTGCATGGCCAAGCCCAGCTTCAACTCCGGACCATCATCGGCACCATCGGCTTCTTCTTCTGGGTCTCACGTAAGGACTATGATCTTCTCCCCAGTGTCTCCTTTGGAGTTATACGGCCGTGGCAGCCCGAGGACGCCGCGTGAGTTGGAGGAGGAAGAAGAGAGGGCCATTGCCGAAAAAGGTTTCTATTTGCACCCGAGTCCACTCAGTACACCGAGAGGGTCTGACCCTCCTGAGCTTCTGCCTTTGTTCCCCCTGCATTCTCCTAGAGATCTGAATCACAATTCGTATTCTCATTAATAAATTTGTATCAAAGTAATTATAGTTTTATGGATTTAATTTTCTAGTATCAATTGAAATATATGTTTCGTTAATTATTACTCATTCGAGTATTGATTTAATTAGTTTTATTTATTTCTTTATTCATGTCATTCCATTCAATGCAATTTGCATTGCAGCTCTGAATGAAGAAGACGAAGAAGAAGAACATTCCTTTTAAGAAAACAATTTATTATTTTACATTTAAATTTTCGACAAGGCTAGCTGAAAATTGAGGCCGTTGGATTTAGTGACCGGCATAGATTTAGGGAAGGGCAACTACGCCTATATCCGACAAAACAAACGGCTAGGATTTGTAGTTGGGTAATTAATACGATGTTGTCAGGACTATGATCACGTTAGTGTAAAGTGGCTGCTCTAAATCCAGGGGTCAGATTCCTCCGACGCAGGGTTATTAGTTCAAAATTTGAAGGATAAAGCCCAATCTTTCACCGTCGAGATATGGACGGTCAGGATGGGTGGTTTCCAAGTAACGAAAATGGGAGTTTACTTGGAGTGTCGAGCCATGGAGGTAATTTGCAAAGGAGTGAAAAAGCGGCAGCCTTTGGCCGTCGTTGACCTTTTGCCCAAACAAAACAAAACAAAACAAAAAGATTTTTCATTGAGAAAGACATTTTGTAGCCTCGAACAAATTATTTGGAAAGAATACAAGTAAAAGACATCCTCTAATTCCATGCTATTGCGCATGAAATTTTTGAAAAGATAGAAAGCAATGCTATTGCGGTTTCTCCTTTTGTTTGTACTCTATTTTCTTTTTGGAAATTGTCACAACAACTTCTCATTAATCAGAAATGCTATTGTAAAGTCTCCGTCATGATTATAATGTTATTATAAAGTCTCTACATTATAATCATCTAATCTATGTAACATAATATAATTTATAAACTCGTATCTTTTCTTTCTAAAAACCTCTCTCTCACTCTTTAAAAAAGCCTCTAGATTTAAATTTTGTAGGAGGCCTCTCCCTCCTATCCTCTCATCATTTCTTACTTCTTCTCCTCCTTCTCCCTCTCATTCTCTCCCTTTTTTTGTAGTTTATTTTTCTTCCTTTAAGGTAGAAAAAGTCAGATCTATAGTTTTCTGATAACCCTCAAGAGGCATGCACAACACAAGAAAAATTATAGGCCACAAATCGTTTTGAGGATAGTAGCAATTTTATGGAAATCATTGCACGTGGTCCCCACGTGCCCTGTAGCACTTCTCGCCATATGCACTAGATCACTGGAATCGACGCCACCAAATCTTTTCAAATTTAACTTCAGTGGTTGAAAAGAAACAATTGCCTTCACACGCCATTAAAGTCTATCGTAATTGATCTAAATTTTAATCCATCATTTTTCATTCTTATTTTCCTTATTGTATATTAAAAATTAAAAAAAAAAGTGTTTGTCTCTTAAACAATTTATCTGTAGAGATTGAGTCTCTGTTTAGGTAGAGTACTGTTTCTTAGACGTTTGTCTGTACAGAGTATCAACAATGGTGAAATTCAGACCAGTCCCATAGTGTACTAATGGAACTCTAAATGATTGATATAGGAACATCCCTGCACGTATCCAATCATAGATGTGAATTTCTTTTTATGAATGAATGATGACATTTTTCTTAAGAAAAGCATAATATGATTTATAAGATTCAAATGTAAAATAAAGTTATTATTATGAGTATAAAAAATATTTATGTAAAGTGTGAACAGGTGTTAAGATGAGATTGGTATTTATTATTGTATAATTTGGGCCTTTTTGGGTTTGTTAGGGGGGGGGGGGGTTGGTGGGCTCAATTGGGAGGCTCGTCAGAGGTGACTTTGGGCCTTTAAGCACTAGCAGCGGCCTACTTAAAGTTTGACCAATATTTTATTAAGAAATTCAAATTTAGTTATCTACTTTTCAACTTAAATAACAAATTTTTAAATTTTTTAATATTTTATTAAAATTAATAAATATCAATTTTGATATTTTTATTTATTTTATTTCTATTAAAATATTGAACTCACTCTAGGATAACCAATTGGTATAAGATCTGAATCCTCAGTAATAAATGAACGAGGATAAAAACAAAAAAAACATAAAATAAAAACAAATAAGATAAAGCTTCCATCTTTCGTTTCATTTTACATGTAAAGACTTCTACGATCCAAATCACCAGCAAAACCAAAAGAACCTCAAACTCAACAATTGGATTATTGGAAACCAAAATATAGTACTATCTTGCTGAACCAAAATGACCAAAATCTATAACTTGAAGTACTGGACCCAAAATCGACAAAGAAATGGAAAAGAACTTGAAGTACTGCAACCAAACATCGAAATGGAAAAGGAAAAAAAGAGTAATGTACAGAAATCTGGGTCCTGATACAAACGAATCGATAAAAAAAAAAAAAGAAACAGCGTTCGGCGACAACGGGCCTTACCAAAAGGCGTTCGGCGGCGACCGTGGCAGAAGAAAGGATCCCGCTTGATTTCGTGTAAAGTTGGTTCTGTGTTTCAATCCGTGACGTTGGGCAATGATGGTGTAGTGTTTTAAAAGAGCTAGGACCCGTTTTGTGGAGGCGGCTTTGCGCGGGAGTGAGTGAATTCCAGCGGCAAGAATATTTTATGGCCAAAAAATAATTTCACCAGGGGCCAGCCCAAATCATGACGGCCAGAATTACTGTTCACTTACCTAGTTTGATGTTGATTTTTTTAAATATAATTGCATGGACTAATACGAGCATGTCCCATTTGAAAATTATATGAAGACTAACTCAAAAAATGATATTTGCAATCGTAAGTGTCAAGCACCGCGTAATTCTTTAATAGTGGACTATACTTTACGACTATATCTAATATTATTCAAAAAATAAATTATAAATAGCTAGTAAAAATATCTAAGGCAAACTGCAAGGTCACCTGTAATGAAATGCCTGGTAGCTGATCAAGAATCCGAATTCCCAAGGCAGATCAATCTCTCCGCAGCATAATTTAAAACAGTCCTCTAATCAAAGCTAGAATCTCTTAGAAGCCAAGCCTCAAAAAAGAGGTGCCAATTTTCAAAACAAGAGAATTCAGAATTCTAAAAATCTAGGTTACCTTGATGTTATTACACGGATTGAACCGAGGGGGATGAGTGCATGCACCAATATGTGAGCAACGAGACAACATTTCAATCATTTGCTGTTGGGTATAAAAAGTCAGAAATCAGTTTTATTCAAATATTATTCATTGTTTCATACAATTCTGGCTACCATCAGGTTCCAATAACAGAAAAATAAAAGTTAAGGGTTGCAGGATTCGGACTCGGCTCACACGGTTATATCAAAGAGAAAGATCAGCCAAGTCAAAAGTTCTGGAAACAGCCTTGCACCAAGACTCCACCCTTTTCTTCCTCAACTCCTCACCCAATTTTGGACTGAATATGGTAGCACTTTTAACCTTCTCTTCGGAAGCGAAAATCTCATCTTCTGTCCAAATGCCAACAGCTAATCCAGCAGCATAGGCTGCTCCAAGAGCAGTTGTTTCTATGTCAGCTGGTCTCAACACTGGACTTCCCAACAAGTCTCCCTACAAAAAGTGATAATAAATACAATGTACATTTATTGGACCAAATACATTATATCAATATATACATATGCACATGCATACATACATCCATATACATGTATATAGATGGCCATAGATAATAAATTCAGGAAGTAAAACATAAGATCTGACCATATCTAATAAATTAATATCTACTCAAATGGCCATAGCAATTTAAACAGCCCCATAGGATCTGACACAAAAAGCATTTATCCTCCTCTATTCGAACAGATAAGAATCCTCTCCATTTCATTTCAAACGGATGGTATCAATATGGTGCAAAATATTAAGTACTTTTTAGAAACACAATGAATTCATGGATACAAATATTTTTTAGAGACTGGTACTAACGTGCAAGAAAATAACTCTGCATTTCAAATTTTCTTCAATAATTTTGATTTCTTGTCAAGACTCGGAGAGCCAAATACATTTACCAAAAAATTGTTCTGTGAAACTTCGACATAGCATGACATACAGTCAGCAAATCTGAACATAACTCTTCATAAAAACTATTTTTTTGTAAGTATAAGGTTGTGTTTGGGTAGTTGAGTGATATGTTGTTCAATATTTTATCATTAATTTTCACCTACTTTTCACCACTTTTTCACTACTATTTACAGTTCACATTCAGTGATCTGCCAATCCACTAGAGACCTACATTCTGGCATAAGAACAACAAAAGTCAACAGAATTACCAAGGAAAGGACAGTTTTTACAGCCATAGAAAGGGTAACAAAATCTATTTACAAATGAAGAAACGCCAAGTAGGGAAGAATTTAGCAAAGAATTATTAGAATTATGTCAATAAAAAGTGAAACAAAGAGGTTGGATTTGGTAATGTTCAACAATAAGCTGCTACGGGGGGAAAAATCATAATAAAAGAGACAGAAATTTCAAACCTGAATTTGCATCAAAAGATTATTAACAGTAGCGCCACCATCAACCCTAAGCAAGAATTCTCCCTTCTCATTCTTAACCTCACCCTTCTCCCCAGCATCTTTGTGCATTGAATCCAGCACATCTTTGACTTGGAAACACATACTCTCAAGAACAGCTCGAGCAATATGAGCCTTGCTTGTAAACCTTGTGATCCCAATACAAACTCCACGAGCATCATCACGCCACCAAGGAGCAAACAATCCATTAAAAGCAGGAACAAAATAAACCCCGCCTGTGGATTCAACCTCTGATGCCAATTTCTCGATCTCACTCGCACTACTAATAATCCCAAGACTGTCTCTCAGCCACTGAACTGCAGCCCCAGCAATAGCGATCGATCCCTCCAGAGCATAATTTGCTGGAGCTTTGGGGCCAAGCTTGAATGCTACAGTGGTTAGAAGCCCATGCTTTGACTGGATTATCTCTTCACCTGTGTTGAGAAGTATGAAAGCACCAGTTCCATAAGTGCTTTTAGCCTCACCTTTCCTACAAGCTTGCCCCACCATCGCGGCATGTTGGTCACCTAAACATCCTGAAATTGGGACATCAGTAACTGCCCATCCTTTGGATATTTTTCCAATAAGCTCAGAATTACTGACAATTTTGGGCAGAATTTCAGCTGGGATCCCTAGGGTTTCTAAAGTGGGTTTATCCCAATTAAGTGTTTTGAGATTCATGAGCATTGTTCTTGATGCATTTGAGATATCAGTGACGTGTATTCCTCCAGCTAGCCCACCAGTTAAGTTCCAGATCAACCAAGTGTCTATAGTTCCAAACAGAGCATCCCCTGCTTTCACTGCCTCCTTGACAGCATCCACATTTTCCATCAACCAGAGGAGCTTCAGTGCACTGAAATAGGTGCTTATCGGCAGACCACAAACTTCCACAAAATGAGTTCTGCCGCCTGACAATTCCTTCTCCAATTTTCTGTATATATAAAAACAAAAACAAACAAAAAAAACCCAAATAAAGAATTCAATTCACCCAGAAAAGGACAAGCATGTATTCCTAATTATAAAAAAAACTCCTTAACCCGAGATTATTAATACTGGACATCAACCTAATTATAGCCCAATCCCAATCCTAGAAGGACATTAAATGGATTCATAAATATAATTGAATCCACTCATGAGCAGAGATTTCAAGAATTGAGTATCAAACGAAGTTCATAAATAGATCAAACCCAATTCAGAAAAATATTAGAACCCGACGGATGAACAAAACAATTTCAGACTTATCAAACAGAAAAAAAATAATCGTGAATAACAATCAGTCTGACACCTAGTTTATAAACAGATTTTCCAAGGAAAGGGTATGCATCAAATTTTCTAGAAATAAGTAGTAACAGCCCAATTCCATAGATGGATATTGCCGAAATTTAAACGCAATTACTAAACAATTCGGAACCAGATTAACCAAGTAACTAGAGTATCGAAGATAAAGGATTTCCAAGACTAAAACTAACACCGAATAGTAATAAAATCAAGCTTCAAATAGACAGAGGAATACCTGCAAATAGAACTAGTTCGAACATCCATCCAAACAATAGCGTTGTAAAGCGGACAACCGGTGGATTTGCTCCACACCAGAGTTGTTTCCCTCTGATTGGTTAAACCAATAGCCTTCAACCCACTGTCCACGTTGTATCCATCTGCTGTTGCCTTGTCCACTGCCTTGGCAATGCAAACCCTCACACTCTCCAGAATCTCCATGGGGTCATGCTCCACCCATCTGTAAAATACACATCCGAGATAATATTTTGAAAGTGAAGGAGAGAGACAAAGAAAGTAGGGTGTGGATGATACTCGACGACTTACCCGGCTTCTGGGTAGAACTGAGTGAACTCGACCTGGTGAGATCCCACTGTGCGAGCTAAGCGGTCATAGATTATGAATCTGGTACTGCTGGTTCCTTGGTCGATTGACCCAACAAACACAGCCTCCTCCTTTGACATTTTTCTTCTTCTTTTTCTTCCGCTACGTCTTCCCGCTTTTGTTTGTAAAGCTTTTTCTTTTGGGCTATTGAGGAAGAACAAGTATATGAAAACAGAGATTGGGGAGTTTGAGAGAAGAAAAGTCTGAGGAGCTTATGCAGTGATAAACAAGTGGAGAGGTTATCGGTTTTACCGGCAAGTTTTTCTTGGAAAGGTACACGAAGTCTATCCTGTCAACTTCGATATTATTTATATATTTTAACTAATAATTATGCCCTCAAAATTAAATATTTGATAATTATTTCTATACTGACTAATAATTAGGAGATTGGAACATTTGATAAGTTTTGGAAAAAACTATGCGGATTATGATGAAAATATATTTATATAAAAAAGTTACAAATTTAGTAAAAAAAAAAATGTGATTCCTACTCAAATTAAATTAAAATGCAACAGATCATATCTACAAAATGAATAAATAAATAATAAATATGATATATTTTAACATTAATTTTTTTTTTAGAAATAAACATTAGTTAGATATTGAAGACTCACCAAATATGGCACGCACTTATTTCTATTTATCATTTAGAGCTGTATTTTACTAAAATAAGTTCCTTATAAGACGGCTAAATATGAATTTATAATCCTTACAAATATACCTATATATGTAAAATATTATCTATATTTACAGTTTTATATAATATTATGCTTATATATAACACTATTATATATATATATATATATATATATATATATGCATATACATACATATAATTTTATAGGTTATATTTTTTAAACTAGTTTGGTTATATAAGATGAAATTTGAATAAAATATCGTTAAAATATAATTTTTTTAAAAAAATAAAAAAAATTAAATTATTTATTATATTTTGTATATAAATTTAAAAAAATATATAATAATTAAATAATATGAGATGAAATAATTTATATTGGATAATTAAACAAGACTTTAATATTTTTTTATTTTGGCATTCAAAATTAAGATAAAAATTCAAATAAAAATGTAACGAGGTGAAGTTTCGTTTATTCCGTTGGAAAAAAATAATCTCACTTTCTTTTCAAAACAAACAAAAGGTGTTGGACGGAAAGTACGAGAAATCCTTTCAAGACATTTATTACTCCGGAGTTGTTGGTTTGCTCAACGATATTCGATCCGCATTTTCTTGCCACGTGGCCATATTGCGTATCGTTGACCGATACCAACGTGACTGATAGGTGGAATTATGATTTGAAAATGACAAAGTTATTTCTAATTATCAACTTGTATATAATTATTAATAAAATAATATTATTTTAAATATTATTTTGACTTTTTTTTTAATTTAGCACATTAAATAAGATTTGGTCAAACTCTCGCCGGATTTTGTGGCACCGCAAAATTATACAGAAAAAGCAACCTTTACTTCTAAACCTTTTTTTTTTTTTTTTTTTTAAATAAACCAACCTTTCATTCATGGATTCAGAACTGATATATTGCATAATCACTTCAGCTCCTTCTTTAACCCACACGTATTCATTTTCACAAAATAATGCAAACTTAGCTAATTTACGAGCTACTTGATTCTCACATCTAGGTACACGTTGAACTCTTCAAGTATCTTTACCTTAAAATTTTTTTTTACATCCTCTATACTCTGTCCATACCATAAATAATTATTTTCTTTGGCTTTTATTGCTTTTACTATTGCTAAAGCATTCCCATAAAAAATGACATTATCTATCCTTAACTCATAACACAGTTTTACAGCTCTCTCCAATACCTATATCTCAGCATGTAATGGATTAGTTACAACAAATTTTGGCATGCACGCATCAACCATTAGCTCCTCTTTCCAATTTCTAATCACAATACCACCATCCATTTTGCATCTGTTAGCATCTATGGCTCCATCCCAGTTAACTTTACACCTGTTTAGTTCAAGTATTTTCCATCTAATAGGTTTTGATCTTGCACTCTAAGTAAATTCTTTAGTTGCTGGATTGTTCCTCAATTGTGCTTGCTAGGATTTATCTTTTTCATTCCTAGCCTTCAATCTACACATAACTCAGGCTATCAAATTTGTCTTCAAAGACTCATTTCTTCATAACGATATTCTTCTCATGACACAAGCAATATCCTTAAGCTGGGGTTCTTGTAAATTTGCAACCAACGCCTCCCATATATTGAAAAGCTATCATCTACACAATTCCACTTTTGTAGACAACTTAGGCCTGGTTTGGTTAGCCAGTTCAGATGAAAACATCTCATTTGGAGTTGTACCGTATAGTAATTTTGGCTATTCAAACGCAATATTTCATCTCTTAAGTTTTGAAAACATCAACTTAAATGAATAATAAATAAACATTATAAAAACAGTAAAATTGACATGAACACTATAAAACTGAAGTGAACAATGCATGAACAGTGCAAAATTGACATAAATAGCGTATATTCAGGTATTATATAAATACTGTGGAACCCACACATTTTCAAATTTCAAAAAATAAAAAACTATCTCACCTTATCTCACTATCTAAACACACATTTTTTTTACAAATAATTTCATCTCATCTTAACTAAAAAATTTCACTATTATTTAAAATATCTCATCTCATTTCATCTGAATTGTTTAACCAAACGAGGCCTTAAAGAATCAGCCTAAAATTTATTTTAAATTAAGTGATTCTTATAAAATAGTTTAAGAGAGCATCATCATTTTATAAAAATACTTTGACGTTGAAATATTTTTATTTATAAAATTGTGAAAAATGTAGTGTATCTATTATTGTTTATTACTCTTTTATAGATTAAATCTGCATTAAATTATAAATATATTTTGAAAAGGAGTTCCTACATCTCTTTCAAATTAAACTATCAAATTATTTTATAACTTATTTTCTTGAAAAAATACATTACAACAACTAGAATTAACGTGTTACGTCAATATTAATTTGTAAAATAGTTTTTTTTTTTAAATCTCTTATAAGACATAGGAATTGCATTTTTTATTCAAGTTCAATTCATTGAAAAAAAAAACAAAAAATTCAAATGATTTATATCCAATTTGACGTGTGTCCTTTATATAAGAGCAATGCTGCTTCATGCAATTGTTGTTGAATTTCAACATTGTATTGAGAGAAATAATGTTATTTCCATTCCTCTCCTCTTGTGTCACCATTTTCAAATTACTCGACTTTCCAGGCTGCATTCAGAAGCCACCTGCATCGTTGACCGACTCTGATAGGATTGCAATTCCCCTATTTCGGATAAGGGACAGAGGAAAGTCAAGGATACATTAAGAAGTCCGTGATGTATGAATTGTAGAGGTTCCCATCGACCATACGAATCCGTTTTAAGATAAGTTTGAATAGTGGGTTGAGAATTGTTGATTTTATATAAAAATTTAAAATATTATTTGTTAATATTATTATTATTTTATGATTTGAAAAATTTTAAATTAAAATTTTAAAAAATTAAATTATTTATTATATTTTATATAAAAATTTTATATCTTATCTTGCTTGTCAATAAAATGAGATTAGAAGTTTGTGTTGGACGAGAACAAACTTTGAAGGCATTTAAAAGAGGGTGGGTTTATAGGATATTAGTTGGCTAACAACCAAAGATAAAAAGAAACAACACATTAAATGCCAGAGAAGCTTGCTAAGATGGATAGCGACAATTGAAACAGGGATTGCTGGCAGTGGTCAATACCGTTGTACCAATAATTGATAATTGAAAAACCCTTAAAAAAAAAAATCTAAATCATATTGGGTTCAGTTTCCTAAGGAATGGTAAATGTTTAAAAAAAATTAATTAGAGAATATATAAATTGACCATTTAATTTAAGATTTTATTTACATAGGTTAATTTTCTTAATCAGTCTTACATGATTTAAATAAGACATTTATATTGTCTTTACCTCTTATATAAAAGCCACATCTACTCCATTATAACTTGCATAAAGTATTAAATAAAAATTATATTTAATACATATTACTATATTTATATATAGTAAAACTATTAATATATATTTATGTAAAATATTTTAATGTATGTAGATTGAGGCCCGCCCCATATGAATGGGCGGGATTCCCTCTCCACCTTGCGGGCGGGATGAACGGGCAGGGTAGCGGGGTGTGGGATACCACTGCCTAGGGGTGATTTTTTTTCCCCGGCCCCTGGTCCCCGCATGGACTGGGCGGGGTACCCCGTCCGGTAGCGGTGCGGGGGAGCCCCTCCCCCCGTCCGACCCCCAGCTTTGGTGATGGCCCTTGGCTTATTAAAATATTTTGGGTCATTTTAAGCCAAAATAAGTTTTTTGGGTTCAAAATAACCCAAAAACACAATCCAAATTTGTTTATAGACAAAAAATGTAACTACAACTATATTTCTATATTAAAAAAAATAAGAATACAAATACAAATATTAATTACTAAATTCCAAGTTCAAAAACTTCAACGGTCAACCTTATAGTCTTATACTATTAGCCTATTAATTATTAAGTAACTAAGGCATGCACTAAGCTATTACAAAATTACAATGATAGAAATTACAAAATCATGTCAACTAATAAACAATTACAAAATTACAAAGACATAAAAATAATAAATACTACAAATTGTACCATTAATAATTAACATTACAACTAATTATAAATTAACATAATCATAACATTCGAAAATTTGATTAATTTTTGGTGGCAGTGAGTTTACTGAGACCTTCCATTGTGTTGAGATATGGGCAGACAAATTGAAGATCAAAAATCCTGCAATAATAATAAATTAAAAATAAAACGAATTAAAATTATCAATATAAAGTTTTAACTTATAAAGTAAGGGATCAATTCTGCAAACCATGAGCAATGGTGGGTGTAGAGTCTAATATAAAAAAATTCATACTGCAGCGGAAGATGTAGCTGTAGACGTCGTCCCAGCACCAGGTAATGCAGGCATCACTACATTAAAAGCAGAAATTAACATCATTTATTTTAAATAAATAAATAAAAATAATATAATTGAATTCATAGGCAATTACCAGATCCAAGTGCATCATCACCCTCATCGTCGGCGTTGACATGATCATAATCAATAACATCCGGAACATGAATTGAACTCCCTGTGATCCAATTTGAGGTGCAAATCAAAGACTCAACAGTGTCAGGATCTAATGAGCTCCGGAATGGATCCAATACGCGCCCTCCAGTGCTAAAGGCCGACTCCGATGCTACGGTACTAATAGGGATGGCCAAAATACTGCGGGCTATTTGTGCAAGGACGGGATACTTGGGGGCATGTATCTTCCACCAAGTCAGGATATCAAAGTCTCGTACATATGGTTCAAGATCTAGACCAAAGTATCTGTCTATCTCTGACTTAGCCTCTGTAGTACTCCTCGTGAATGGATTCCCTTCCATCCTATCACCCCAGTCCATTCTACGTTTTTTCTCACCCCTAGCATCTGGAACTGGTGGGGGGGTAGCAGTAGGTGCCGTAATATTACCACCCCGCAAGATGGTAAACTCATCAAATAATCTATCGGGAGGGGGAACTTGGACTGTCTCGTCGGTATTATAATTTGGTTCAATGAAGCGTATTGCTTTTTATATTTCTTCAAGGCTAAACAATAGAACATTCATACGGGAAAGCTATTTATATTGTACCTGGATCGAAGACTCTTTGCATTACCCATTTCATTTTTTTCGTCTTTACAATCATTTTCAGTGGTGGCCCAAAATTAAAAATCTGGTGGGGCTGGCCTAGCTGGGTCATATTAATCTTCAAAACAAGCCCCATTATATATGAAGCCCTCTTCGAGAACAGCTGATACTCTCTTAGTAATAGCTATGTCGTGACAAATAAATTTGATCTCGGAATCCATATGATGGATAATGGCCCAATGATGATGAGAAGGGGAAGCGAAGCTGAGAATGCGAAAGAGATCTTAAGGAAGATATAAAGCCCATAAAAGGAGCCCGAGAGGATAACCTTGTAGTTGTAGGATAAGGAGTATAGAGCGGAAGGAGCCCAGGATAACATCCCGTGTAACAAGCACGTGAATAAAAGAGAAGAGGGGACTCAGGGGAGGTTCCACCCTTTCAAAAAGAGAGAGAGAGAGAGAGAGAGAGAGAGAGAGGAGGTTGCACAAATGGCCTTAGAAAGAATTATTCAAGATAACGGTAAAAGAACACAGCGAAAGAAGAACTAGAAGGAGCATTTATTTATAAATAGACGTGAGCCACCTAGAATCAGTAGGTTAAATAAAATTTAGCTAAAATTTGATTAGAAAATTAATTTTTATAAATTTAATTAGTTATTTTTTAACAATATCAAATAACAGACTTAACAAATTTATAATTATTCTATTAAAATATTTATTTCGAAATTTTCATTTATTTTAATTCTAATTATCATTTTAATATTTATTCGTTATTAAAAAATTACACATTATTTTTTAACGTTTATATTATTTAAATGGATAAAACTTTCTAGCAGCCTTTTTTTTACAAAGGTTATATTTTTGTTTTATTAAAGTTTATTATTATATTAAAATTATAATGGTTCCCATCGGAGTGTAGATATTAAAGATACACCGACAACAAATCAGTAAAAGGACAAAAAGGAGGAGGTTTCGTTAGCAATTTGATGTTTTGAAGCAATATGTAATGTCAAAATGACCCAGCTTGTAATTTACAAAATATGGACAGGTTTTAATTAAATGACGAATAAATTGAGAGATTCTACAAGTCAAGATTGCTAGGTTGGGTAAATGATGTCTGGAATAAAAGTGAGTATCAATGTTTCCTCTTTTTCTAACATTGACACTATCTTTTCTAATACACTCGAGTCAATACTGGTTGTATTATATTCCCATTACAAGTACGAGTAAATAATAATTTGCAAAAATCAAATGGGTTGCTGACCAACACTCATCAACTTGGAAAGCTAAATTATTCATGCAATACCAAGCAAGCAAACATTTGTTAACCTAACTCAACCCAGTTAAATCTATATGAACACTACTGTCTGAACTATAGATGGATACTGTCATATTTATTTAATCAAATGTTCCTATTCTAGTAATTAGTTTACTTGGGGAAGGGAAATGAAATTTTTTATGCCAAAATATTATTTTGGCCTGGATCTAGGGCTTAATAAATTTGGTCAGTGGAATTGATGAAAGTTAAAATTATTGTAATTTTATTACTGTAATCCATTTTTATGCTTTATAGTCAAATGTTGACCAAATTTTAATTTTGTTGAACCCACTATTAATGCTCTTTGGGGTCTTATCAAATTTCAATTGTATAAAAATTGAGAGATTTTATGAAATCACAAGAATCATGATGTATCAATCAGGTGGTGCGTGAGTCCGTGAGCTTTTGCGCAACTGGATAATAGCATTGGCATCCCCATTTTGGCTGGAGAAATAAAAAACAAAACAAAACAAAAAATCAGAACTTATAAGGACCCATATAAAATCTCTTTGCCTTATCCAAGAAGAGGCCAATTCCTGATCCTGAATATATAGGAGGGAGGAAATGATTGGGTAGAGGATGTAATGTTCGATTGTGCGTCCCACTATCATTAAGATTGAAGAAACACAAATTTTTATTTTTGCTTACATTTATTTTTAGGAAAACTTTAGTACTAGAAGAAGAGTGTCTTCTACTTTCACTTGGGAAAATCTCTTATAATTTCTTTAAAAATTTGTCAAATACTTAAATGACTTTTATAGGCTTAGTATATGCTCATTCGTGACTATAAAACGAGGATATACCAGTTAAATTACAAGTTAATTAAAAAGCAGTGTAATATTTAAGTGGCTATTTTTAAGGGGTGGGCAGTGGTAGGGGTGGATAGCGGGGGCCGCGCCCCGCTGCCACCCCGCCCTGGCCCCGTGTGGCGGGGCGGATTACACCGCCGGGCCACACGGGGGCGGGGTTTACCCCGCCTGTATGTAGGGGCCTGGGCAGGGCCGGGGGCGAGATGGGGTGGACCCCCGCCCCGCCCCGGATATATATATAATTATTAATATATATATTATATATAAAAAAAAATCCCTTCAGGTCCAAAACGGCGAACGGGGTCGTTTTGGCACCTGAAGGTTTATTTTTTTAAAACCGGGCACCCAAACCGGTTGCCCTAAACCTCTCCCCCCCCCCCCCCC
>QGSO01000173.1:344005-435263 GCA_011037825.1 Carya cathayensis
CCCCCCCCCCCCCCCCCCGCCCCCCCCACATAGATCTTTTGTCGAATAGAAATATTATGCGTAAGTTTTACACCACACACACTTCCACTTAATCAAGTGATTTGTCATTGTTATTATTATTTTTAAATATACATATTTAAGCATTAAAATAGAATGATAAAAATGATAAATTATATATTGATTAAGTGTACCTAGAATTTCTCTTTACGGAATTTACAAATTGCCCCGAATATTAATACAATCGAAATAATTATAAGCAAACTCTGGATCTTAACCAATATATTCATATGTTTTTTAATGACTACTAGTTTTTTTTTTTTTTTTAATCAGAAAGTATGCTTTATTATTTTTTTTTTGTCCGCGATCAGGAAGTATTCAGACGCACACATGTTTGAATCTTTTTTTATCAGAAATATTAGTTTTTTTTCCTCGGTAATCAGGAAGTATTCAGAGGCACACATACTTGAATATGTGAGGATTAAAAAAAAAAGTTGCATAAACGTCCCAAATAGATACGAAAATAGACGGATACAAAGGGGTTAATGCAACGTGAGGGTTTTTCGTCTGGTCCAAGACCAGAGCCTGAATCCAATATCATGAAAGGCCCAGGCCAACCGAGCGATCCATCGGTCCAGTTGATGGATTGTTGAATCATAGTAAAGGCAATTACTACTTGAAAAGGGTGGGAAGATCACTCCAGTGCAAAGGGTGATAGAACACGTCACATCAAATAAACTGAATTCCTAGCAACTTTGAGTGGATAAGAGATCATAAATAACGAGAAACACTCAATCTTATGGCAGGAAAAGAATGAAAAACCAAATTACATGCATCCACTAGTAGAACAAAGCATGAAGTCACACCTATTAAATGTACCATCCAGAGGGCCATGCCATGTTAAATGCATCCACTCTAGAAAGTCACGTCGTATTAAATAAGCATGGTTGAAGGGACTATGGGGATAATCCTCTCCCTGCCATAGAGCATGGGCGTCTGACCTCAAAAATCATGTATAAAAAGGACTCTCAGGTATCTGAATAAGGTTAAACTCTCTGAATTCTCTCTACTCACTTATGCATTTATGAGATGTGATATTGACTTTAGCATTAGAGACTTCTCGACCATCCCCACGACCACCGTCTCACGGTGTTTCCAAGCTCAAGACTGAAGACTCAAGTTGCTAAAGATCCAACAAAAAAAAGATACGAAACACAATGTTAACAAGATAAAAACTCAATAATCTTGAGATAACATTATCGGATATTTGTGAGAAACTGGGGTTTAATATTTTTTTATTTCCAAATAGACATCCTAAATTAAAAATAAATTATAAAATGATTATTATAACATGTTTGGACCATTTAAATTTATAAGTGGTCGAGCCCTATAATTGAAGTCAGGGCACGTGAACAGAAGTTGCTTCTAATGAACCGACACTAGGCATATAAGGTTCGGTGGGACTGAAATAATTATGGAGGAATTAACATATGCTCTTATGAATGATTCGCATGTACTCAGTGATCACATGCCCCGCTTTCATTTCCCACCAATAAATTGCTAATTATTAATGGCCATAATTATCTAAGTGACAAAACATATAATGCCAAACTTATAACTTCTTTAATTCGTAAAATATTAATATTATTATTTTTTACTTCTCATTTTTGCAGGGGTATAGGTGTAAAATCACCAAATAAGGTGTTGAATTTCTATCTAGTTTTATTATTTTGAATATTCCATTTTTTAATGAGATTTTTATATATAAGTATTAAGTACATTTTTATTTTATCTGGTAAAAGTTTATAATATGCTGTAGTGAATCGAGATAGCGTGTAATAGACTATTAGCACAAAAGCAAAAGCCTGTAAGAATCTCGCAGGAAAAGTCGAAAAGGTATACCCAAAAAAGAAACAAAAAGGGTAAAGTTAAAAGGGGAAAACGAAGCATGCAAGGCAAGGACCCGAGGGAAAATGCGTTCTCCTGCTTTACTTCATTCTGTACCTGTCTTCCCCCCGTTATCAAGATCTTGTCATAGTCTACTTGATTTTCTTATGACGTGTGATATTTACGGTTTTAATAAAGTCTATATGAAAAAGTTTATATTTTAAATTTTAATGGTAAGTCCTATTTTTTTTAATAAAAATATGCAATATTTATACATCTTAATACGATATCTAACATTACTCTAAATTCATAACCTAAGAGTCATCATTTCTACGTACCACACTTATTTTAATTTTTGTTAGTTTTATTCTTCTTAAACTAATTGAGTTATTCTATTCATTATTCATATACTATGCATTTGGTAAGGAAAAAAATTAAAAAATGATGTATAATATGTGGTGCGAGGATGATGGGTAAATTTTTTATTTATTTATATATATAGACAATTAATACCTCTTTGATTGTTTTATTTGGATGGATAAACATATAAAGCAAGGAATACAGTATTTCTTGAATGTTTTTTTAATAAATGCATTTTTCTTGGATATATGTATATATTACAAAAAAATATATATGTATTATACTGTATATAAGTATTATATATAACAAGACAAATCTGTTCCTTGAAAAAAAAAATCAATAAATACGGCATTCCTTGTTTTATATGTTTATCCAACTAAAACAATTGAAGAAATATTAAAAACGGTATTAATATCACATACAATTGTGGAGCGTGTAAATACTGTATAATCGTTTTTTAAAAAATGGTATCTACTAGTAAAAAATTAATTTTTTTGATAAGAGTAAAAAAAAAAAAAACAATTTATATGGATATCGTATTTATTCATTTTTTTAAGTGATTGCACGGTGCTTGTGTACTTACGACTGCAACTATCATATATATATATTAACTCACACGATTGCATGTAGGCCGAAACTAGGATTCGGTGTTTTGGGGGCGATTGACAAAGTGTGTGGTATGTGTGAGTATAAGTAATATGTGTTTTTTATACGTGACTATATAAAAAACAATACACATACATCATAAAATTGTATATAAAAAATACATGTTTATAAATCATCTTATACGATAATTTTTCTAAGAATTTATGAAGTTTACTAAATATCATTACAAAAAGAAAATAAAATGAAATATCATTTTAAGATTTTTCCTTCAAATTAAGTTCGACGATGATCTTTCATAGAATAAAATTAATATATTATTATCTATGAAGTGGAATTGTTGACAATTTATTTCTCAATATAAAATAGCAAATGATCTGCAAGAAACTCATATTCCATTTGAGTATGTAATCTAGATTTTATAAGTTTCATGATAGAAAATGCTCGTGCCAGTAGTAGCAATAGAAACATGAATAGTTAATATTAGACGAATTAACCTGGCAATCAAATACTAATTTTTTTGAATTTTTTGAAATTGCTAGTTCTCTTAATAGCTCAGAGAACGAAGAGCTAGATTGCTAGTCCTATTAATAAAGTGTTTGCATGGAGAAGGAAAAATATGGAGTTATAAGTTCAGCGCAGCAGATTTGGATGTTCTGTGTTATGTTTGAGGTCTCATTTACAGCATTGCAGGCTTTAGTAGCAGATTTATCATACTCATTTTCGAGGTTTATTGATGAGTTGAAGATTTGAGTGCTAATTAAGTAAAAAATTAGAGTGAGACTAGGTAAATACTTAAATTTAAGAAGATAATTTCAGTAAAAATTTTGAATCCCTAATATTGGAGGGTAATTTTAATTATATATAAAAAAATTATATATATTTATATACAAAAAGAATTTTTTGAAAGAATTTGGAGCGCCCTAACTTACACGTAGTCCCGCCCCTGATCGCATGCATGCAGTTGAAAAGTAACAGAGAAGTAGTGACATATTGCCAATACGTAAGGTTAAACATGATTTTAACCCTGCTTTCAATTGATGGACATAATGATATTACTTTACACTATATTTTCTTCTAAATTGTTTTTAAAAAAATGAGGTTTTACGGTGAAAGTAAAACCTCGTCCTTTAAGAAGACACCATAAAAGCGTTGTCATTGGACTAACGTGTGAAGTTCAAATAATTTATTCCCAATTATTCTATCACGAGTATTGTTTTTCCGGAAAAAGCCTATTTGCTGTCCGAGCGGTACCGTTGGGGGAATTTTTTTTTTTAATAATTAAGAAAGTGATTTTAAATGTATTTATATATATTTTTTTATTTAATGATTAAGAAAATAATTAAAAAATTGTGAAAAATAAAATAAAATAAAATTTGCACTGGGGTAAGCCCAGCGGTAAGGGTAGTAGCCCCACCCTTGTTTTCTCTAATGCGTCAAAACAGTATTTGTATAATGAGAAATGATATTTGCAGTCGTGGTTGTGCAAGCGGCTTGTAATCGTTTTGAAAAAAGTGAATTAATATAGGACCCACATGAAGAAAAAATTAAATTTTTAATCGTGAACCCTACTCTTTTTTAAAACGATTACACGGCGTTTACACATTTGAGAACTATATATAACATTGCTATTGTACAATACCTTTACAGGTTGTCCCACGTCTCTTCGTTCCATTACAATGCATGTAATGCTTAAAAGAAGATTGGTAAGAAAACAGGGAATGGGCCGAAGTACATGTTCATATTCCTTGACCACAAATAAAAAGCCACGTGGAGAAGAGAGTTTAAAAAAAAAAAAAAACATAAAATGGATGACATAATATTGTTGTGGAAAAATATAGTTGCAAGCACAATTGTGCACTAATCTGTGAACCAATATGATGTGATTGATTAAAAAGTAGATTTTATTGAAAACAGTGTTAATTTAAATGTTAAGTATGAATAAATCAATATTGATACACAGATTAGTGCATAACTGTGCTTGTATGTAGCAAAACTCAATGGTTGTGGAGTGTTTCGTGTCGGGGAGGGATTGTCCCAGCCCGCCAGCCCAAAGAGGTAAAGAGTAAGGTGGGACGTCTTGGTTACGTTAGGTTTAATAAATTAAAATGCCAATCAGCTAGGTGGGCCCCACCATCTCCTCCGTCCTTGGGTTTTGGCGACGTGGGGACCACCCTTGACAGTCCAGTCTTAACCAATTCTCTCGCGCGGCCCACACCACACCTTCCCTGGCGCGCACACCCTCTCTCTCTCTCTTCATGATAAAGCAAACAAAAGTTACAAAACTATATGTGCATCCTTACAAAAAAACGTCACCGCGCAGTTTGGTCTCTACGCCCGCTTTCCAGTACTTTTGCTGCTCCCACTGGACCCCACTCCACTCCTCACCACAAATAATATATAATAAGTGATTTATTTCATATATTTAATATTTATTACTTAAAATGGAATTCATTTCTCATAAATAAACATTATTAAGAAAAACATAATATAAATTCCTATTATCTAATATGAAAAGACAATAATTAAAGGGATGCCAAATAATTTGATAGAAAAATGAACGCTCAAAAGAAGATGTAAAATATGATGAATGTAAGATGAATTTAAATTTTAATTATTTTATTTATATAAGTCTTTATATTGAAATAGTTATTTTTTATTATATAATAAAAAAATAAGATAAATTTAACTTTAACTATTTACATCAAATCTCTATATTGTATATCTATTTATTTATTATATAATAATAAATAATTTAAAAAATATTTAATTTTTAATTAATTATTTATTTAATTTTATCATATTTTAATTATTAATTATTAGTTTATTTTATTTTATAGCATTTTGCTATTTAATTTAAAAAAACTTATCAAAATTTGTAAAAGTAGATAGAGAGAAGAGAGAGCGTGTTATAAAAAATAATAAAACAAGATTTACTAATTGTACATTGTAGACTAAATTTGATCTTTTCTTTACAGATACCTAGCTAAAATCTATAAATTTTGTTAATAAATAATCCATTACAAGTGTATTTTATATCTAATAGTCAAAAAATATAATATATTTTGGAAATGTAAAACTTGGTGAGAATGTTTTAAGTATTAATTATTTAAAAAAAGAATAAAATTTATATTAAAAAAATTAAAATTTTTAATATAAATTTTATAGATATTTATTTTTTTAAATTAATTATACGACGAGATTTGTATCGTTCAGTATGATCTCTTTTCTCTCTTTTATTGGATTATCTCCAACTTACGGGACAGGAGACTTGAGACTGGAGTGGAGAAACAGATATTGGGAAATAATATAAAAAGAAAAAGAAAAATGAGCTAAAGAAACACAGAATTTATCCGATAGGAGGTATTTGCACGCCATTCAACACATGCTACGTCACCATTGTCTGCAACCGTTCTAAAACATATGCCCAGTACCCACACATTATCCTCAACAACAATATTATAGTACCATAGTAATCATACTCTGCTCCGCTGCACACTCACAGCAACACCCCTGCTCCTCTCCTATCCAACGACTAGTATCCCTTCCCTTCACATATTTAGTTCACATTTTCAGTAATAAATAGATTTATTTTTGTAATTTTATTTATTTGAAATTCTTAAATTTAGATAAAAATTTAAGGACGCTTACATATTAAATGATCTAAAAATACGGATCATGTTAAATGATCTAAAAATACGGATCATATACTTTCATTCCATCTCGACATATTAGTTATTAACTTCACAAATATATTAAAGTTACAGTTGTAAGTGTGTAAGTATGGTGTAATTATTTAAAAAATAAAAAATAAAAAATAAATACAAGACCTATAAAAAAATTAATTTTTAATAATAAATATCACTTTTTTTTTTCAAAATGACTATTCAATGCTTGTGCATTCCATAACTATGGAAAATTCTATACATCATACTACTATCCTATTTATATCTCACTAAGTAAGATATTGTACATTTATCACAATTTAATGATAATTTATTGCATATTTTTTTTTATTAAATGGTGATAAATGCACTAAATCATATATAATGAGATATAAATAAGATGATGGTATATTGTATAGCATTACTCATTAATGAGATTTAAAATAATACTTAAAATAGTAATATTATTTTTCTTATATAATAAATCTAATGATTAACATTATGATTTTAATAAATTAGTCTCTTTGTACAAACAATTATAATGTGCGCTGGTTATTTTGTCCACATCATCCCAGCTTCGCCATGTAACCCGGTCCCACATCTTCATTCTCAATTCGCAACAGTTCACCGTCCATCACCAATCAAAAGTGTATAATCCAACGGTGAGAGTTATAGAATCGACGTAATACCAAAAATAAGGATCTACACGCTAGCGCTTCTCCTTAATTCTCGGATATTTAATTGTTTTTTATAATTTTTAAGAAGTAGGTAATTCGTTCACTTCCTAATATAAATCCACCCGAGCCGCACCCGTAGAGCTCCTCTCTGTGTGACTCTCCCACTCTTCTTACCTCTTCCGTAGTCTTTCATTTCTGTTCTGTGTTTAGCCGAGGCTCTACATTTTCCGGCGTTTAAGTACACCGGAGAGGGGCTGTGAGAATGGCATTGCTCTCTGAGCTTGCAACGGAGATCGTGATCCCGGTCTGCGCCTTGGTCGGAATCGCTTTCTCACTCGTGCAGTGGCTTTTTGTCTCGCGCGTGAAACTCACTCCTGAGCGCAACGCTCCCTCGTCCGCAAACAAGAACGGCTACGGCGACTACCTGATCGAAGAGGAGGAAGGCATCAACGACCAGAATGTCGTCCTCAAGTGCGCTGAGATTCAGAGCGCCATTTCTGAAGGTAAGCGTAACGTGTAGATCATGAGGATTTAATTAGATCTGGTGCCTCTTTCTGCCGTCGTTCCTTTTCTGTTTCTAGGCTCTTTACATGTTTACGTTTCTGATATTCGAGAAAAACTTGTGATTTCGACATTGTTTGGCTGGCTAGGGAAATGGAGGAGAGTAAAAGAAAGTAACATTTAAATTTCTAGCATCCACATATTTTCTCGTATCAAAAGAACATCAAACTTTAGCGCCCGTTGTCTGATGAGAAAACAAGCTAAAAAGTGAACTATTTTTTGTCCTTTCTCAGAATATGTTTCCGTTGAAATTGTAATTTTCGGATTTCAAGAAGTTGAAAAATAATGCTTAAAAATTAATGTTTGACGGAAACCAAACGAGTGTTAAGGTTCATTAAGGTAAAGAAATCCCTCTTGAAAACATCTGCTTTTTGTACTTTTTTTTAATAACGTATAGATAGATGATGGAACTTCTCATCTTTTTCTGCTTGTTACTGAGCTGGCGCTTATCATAGATCTGCTTTTTGGCCTTTTGGTTTGACACATTATTATTAATTTCGTACGTCGTATACAGGAATTTCTTGCCGAGTTTAGACCTACGCGTCGATGTATACTTTATTTATTGGCATGTTTATGGTTTTTGTCCTCATCTAAATAAGTTTATTTGACTTTTAGGGTATCACTGTTATTATTGATATTACTATGAGTGTGTGGTGCACATGCATCGCACTTGAATAATGTCATCCACGATATGTGGCTTTTGTGCTGTAGGCGTGTGCAACTTTGGGCATCGAAGACAACGATTTGTTTACCGTAAAAAATAATATATTACCTGTAAAATGAGTTTCCTCTTCAAATTTATTCCTCGGATTTTCTTATTCTTTTAGGTGTGTAGAAGGTCATTCGTTTTTACCATGTTTTGGTACCTGAGAGTTTAACTTTCTTGTCCCATCTAAATCAAGTTTGGTTTTGAATCTGTTGCTATAGAGGTACTTATTTTGTTAAGAACAACACTATCTGGCATTTGGAAACGGATCTGTGTTCGGATTTTATTTATTTAATAAAGTAGTTCCAGCTTTGGCGGTGCATGGAAACAAGGGTTATTATATGAGAAGTGGTTGGACCGCCAAAAAATAAAAAAATGTTCTGCGGGGATAATGATGGAATAGAAAGAAGAGAAGACACGGGGATTGAACGTCCTGTATTTTTACAAGACAATATGGGCATGCAGTCCTCTATTATGCTAATATACTCTAGTTTTATGAAAATTGGATTTAGTCTTATGTCTCTCTGGATGACATCCCTATTACTCCCCTGGTATTATTTTGCATACGCAGTCGATATACTTCACCTTAATTATG
Organism: Carya cathayensis; assembly: GCA_011037825.1. Lineage (NCBI taxonomy): Eukaryota > Viridiplantae > Streptophyta > Magnoliopsida > Fagales > Juglandaceae > Carya > Carya cathayensis. Next base: position 353,057 of record QGSO01000173.1, read on the forward strand.
GTTAAACTCTTGCACCACAATGTGTAATTTTTTCCTAAGTCTCAGAGGACGATGTTTGCAAAAAGTTACGTAATGGGACTTTTGTTCTCTAGATTGGAGCAGTGGCGGATTCACATTGTCCTTAGTGGGGACCATGGCTCCTCCATAATTTTGTGAAAACATAAATTACTTCCTTACATTTTATACATAATTCTACAAATATAGAAAATGGCACCCCAAAAAATTTTTGTAATTTCCAAATGATTTTTAAATTTTTTAAAATTTTAATATACCTAAAAATGTCTCTCTCCAATTTTTTATATACATAGTCCCAAATTTTTGTTTCCTTTCTATATATTATCTATTTTCAAGGATGTGGGTTATCCAAAATGAAAATTAAAACTAAGTTTAGGAGAAATAATAAACTTATTAATATGGATCTCAAAGTTTTTTGCTATACAATATTGAGTTTTTTAATATGAAATCTAAAGTGAAGATACAAGAAAGATTATTTAAGGTCAATGATTTATAAGAAAAATAGTTTGTAGTTATATTTTTATGATTTTTCAGTCTCTTTTTAATTTACGTAAGAGAAATAATATTTGCAATCCTAGGCTGTGCAAGTCTGGCTCACGTCATTTGAAAAAAAATAAGTAAATCTAGGATCTACATGAAAAAATCATTTTTTAATTGTGGACTTCATTTTTTTTTTCTTTCTAATGAAGTGCGTAGAGCTTGCATATTTTAAGAATGTATCTAGTATTATTTTTTATATAAATATGTCATATAGTAGAAAAATTGGCCCCCCTCGATAGAATTGCTGGTTCCACCATTGGATTGGAGGATAGAAGTTTGTGGCCCCAAAAGTGATCTTCTGTAGCCACAAAAACCCTTAAAAGATGCGACAGAAAAGCACACCGGATTTGACTGGATCTTGGAAGTTGTTGAAGATCTCTACTCTCATAACGTAATAGGAGCATGCGCTAGTTTGCACTCCTTATGATAATGAGAAGGTAAAAAAGATCCATCTCCACGAATAGGATTCACGCGTGTTGGCGATGGCATTTGTGGTTTGCACACTGAGGAGATGGAGGCTGAAAAGGAGATGGTGGAGGGAGGTCTGAGGAAGGCATTAGAAGTGTGTGTATGGTGGTTAACATGCGGCGACTGTGTGGGGTTTTCTCACACATCTTCACTGCTTAATTCTGGGTAGCACTGTCTATCTATTTGTAACTTGATATATGGCTAACTTTGCTGCGTGATCCTGCAATGCAATGCTTTTATCCGTGCAGATCTTTTATTATTTCGTAGTTAATATTAATTTATAAACAATTCGTACAATCTCAAGGTGATTCAGGATTTTCACAATTAAGCTAAATTTATGTACATATTGCATGCAACACTTTATCTTCATATCCATATTTCATTAAAGTTGTGGCATGTGTAACTGTAACAGGAGCGACATCCTTTCTCTTCACTGAATATCAGTATGTTGGGGTCTTCATGATTGCATTTGCAATTTTGATCTTCCTCTTCCTTGGCTCTGTGGAGGGATTCAGCATGAAGAACCGTCCCTGCACTTATGATTCCCAAAAACTCTGCAAGCCAGCACTTGCAACTGCAATTTTTAGCACTGTCTCTTTTTTGCTTGGTGGTTTTACCTCAGTTATGTCCGGTTACCTTGGCATGAAAATTGCTACTTATGCCAATGCAAGGACTACATTGGAAGCAAGAAAGGGCGTAGGGAAAGCCTTCATTATTGCATTCAGATCTGGTGCAGTGATGGGCTTTCTCCTTGCTGCAAATGGTCTTTTGTTTCTTTACATTGCCATTAATCTTTTCAAGGTTTACTATGGTGATGATTGGGAAGGCCTTTTTGAGGCTATCACTGGTTATGGCCTTGGTGGATCTTCCATGGCACTCTTTGGAAGAGTTGGTGGTGGTATTTATACCAAGGCTGCAGATGTTGGTGCTGACCTTGTAGGGAAGGTTGAGAGGAATATTCCAGAAGATGATCCAAGAAACCCTGCTGTAAGCCATATCCATTCACTAAAATTAATTGTTATAGCCGATGTCCTCTTGTTTGTAATGATCAAGTTTTGTCATTCATTTAGGTGATCGCAGACAATGTTGGTGATAATGTGGGTGATATAGCTGGAATGGGATCTGATCTTTTTGGCTCATATGCTGAATCATCTTGTGCTGCCCTCGTTGTTGCTTCCATCTCCTCTTTTGGAATCAACCACGATTTCACTGCAATGTGTTATCCACTTCTCATCAGTTCTATGGGTATCCTTGTCTGTTTGGTCACGACCCTCTTTGCAACTGATTTCTTTGAGATCAAGGCCGTCAAGGAAATTGAACCAGCACTAAAAAAGCAACTCATTATCTCCACTGTTCTCATGACTGTGGGAATTGCGATTGTTAGCTGGATTGCTCTACCATCATCTTTCACAATTTACAATTTTGGTGTTCAAAAAGTCGTGAAAAATTGGTAAGGTTTACTTGAAACTCCATCTAACTTATGTGGTGTATAAAGGTGCTGTATTTAAGTACTGATAAAAAAAAAAAAGGTGCTGTATTTAAGTAAATTGTGTGCCAAGCAAAAAGGCTTCAAGAGCTTTGTGTTTACGTTTTTGTATGCATAATTCACATATAATTAGTGGAATGATCAGACCTATAGTCATTCTGATCTTGATTCAGTTGTTTGAGACATTGGGTAAGCGAAAATCAGACCTATAGCTACCTGTACTTTGTATTCTTCTTTTATTTTCTAGTTGCCTTTATATCTTTGTGAGGCACTTTACAGATTGTTACATGCTGTATAAGTATTAAATGAAACATGAACATCAATGGTGGATTAGCAATTATTGAAGATGATGAGCCCACTGATTTAATCATGGACTAAGAATTGTTTTGACTCATACTGCTTTAAACCTGCTCAAATTGCTTAAGTTGGTTCCTTGAGCTTGTAGAACATTATTGATGTGCGACTACTGAAATCATCTGTGTGTGCAGGGAGCTCTTCTTGTGCGTGGGTGTTGGTCTTTGGGCTGGACTTATTATTGGGTTTGTAACAGAATATTATACTAGCAATGCGTACAGGTATTTTAAAATACGAACCTGTTTTTTGGTTCTATCTTTTTGCTTTTAATTTTTGGGTATTAAACCTATGAACTTCCTTGCAGCCCGGTGCAAGATGTTGCTGATTCCTGCAGGACTGGAGCTGCTACCAATGTTATATTTGGCCTTGCTTTGGGATACAAATCTGTCATCGTTCCAATCTTTGCCATTGCAGTTGGCATTTTTGTTAGTTTTAGCTTTGCTGCAATGTATGGTATAGCAGTGGCTGCCCTTGGAATGCTGAGCACCATTGCTACTGGGTTGGCCATTGATGCTTATGGACCCATCAGTGACAATGCTGGAGGCATTGCTGAGATGGCAGGCATGAGCCATCGAATCCGTGAGAGAACCGATGCCCTTGATGCTGCTGGGAACACCACTGCTGCGATTGGCAAGGTACATTTTATAGTTTCATAGAGTGCGCTTTGGCCTCGAGTCTATAAGTAGCTCATGTTCTTGCTGTAAATGTGCAAATGATTTTTTGGGGTAAGTGTAAATTTGCAAATGATGAACTGTTAGTATCAATTCTTCAGTCAAGTCTAAAGTCTTGCGCCATCCTCTCTAGCTTCCATTTATGCTCAATGTTTGAAGGATGAAAATGTCACAATTCTTTTCGGTAAAATTACAGTAGTTGACTCATAGGGCCCAAAATACTCCCAAACAACTAAGAGCTTTTTACAGCTTAATTTTTAATGGAGCTGGTCTTGTATAGTCCGGGAAGATTGCCCTGGTGTGACTTCCATCATGACTGGACAGGCTTATTTAACCTGCTTGTTGCCTCCCACAGGCTTTAAACTCCTTGTTTTTTCACATGAGCTAGGCTGAAGACTCTTGTGATTGCTGTTACCGTTTATCTTTTTACCTTTATCTGCGATTTGTAATCTGTTTTGATCTTCAAGTAACAATTGTCTCCTTTTCCCATGCTTTTCTCTTTATGGACCACTGAGCTTCTTCAATTCTCATTTGTTTATAGGGATTTGCTATTGGATCTGCAGCGCTTGTGTCTTTGGCTCTATTTGGTGCCTTTGTGAGTCGTGCTGCAATTTCAACTGTTGACGTACTATCCCCCAAGGTCTTCATTGGACTGCTTGTGGGTGCCATGCTTCCTTACTGGTTCTCTGCCATGACCATGAAGAGTGTAGGAAGTGCAGCCTTGAAAATGGTTGAGGAGGTTCGCAGGCAATTCAACACTATTCCAGGTCTCTTGGAGGGTCATGCCAAGCCTGACTATGCTACCTGCGTCAAGATTTCTACGGATGCATCCATCAAGGAGATGATTCCTCCGGGTGCCCTTGTCATGCTTACACCTCTTATTGTTGGAACCTTCTTTGGTGTGGAAACACTATCTGGTGTTCTGGCTGGTTCACTTGTTTCTGGTGTTCAGGTAATGCTAACATATTGAAGCATATTATTTGTGCTCGGTGAATTTGCTTGCTGACTATATGTTACTTTTTGGTTTTGTTGTGTTACAGATAGCAATATCTGCATCTAACACTGGTGGTGCATGGGATAATGCAAAGAAGTATATTGAGGTAAATACAAAATCATGATGGTTAAAGCAGGCTAGTGTTGTTATGTATAGGTCAGGTCCTGTTTATTCCATATTTGAACTAATGAGGTTTCTCTGGGATCTCGTTGTCAGGCTGGTGCCTCGGAGCATGCAAGGAGCCTTGGCCCAAAGGGTTCTGAGCCACACAAGGCAGCTGTGATTGGTGACACCATTGGAGACCCGCTCAAGGACACCTCCGGCCCTTCACTAAACATCCTCATTAAGCTCATGGCAGTTGAGTCTCTGGTGTTTGCTCCTTTCTTTGCCACACACGGCGGCCTGCTTTTTAAGATCTTCTGAGAGGGTGGGATCTTGGATGTGGTTGATCTTGGATGTGGTGGTTTCCCCGGTTGGAGTGGGGACTTTATTTCCATTTTGCCTTTTTTTTGGGTCTGACGGAAGAGGCTTATTAACTTGCGTTTTTTCTTGTATCACTATCCTTCTCCCCTTTAAGGCAGTGTTTGGATTCAATTATGAACTCTGAGAACTAATTTTGGGAAATGATTCTTCCGGATATATGGTAGTTTCTTTCTGAAAATCGGGCTTGATATGCAAAATTCAGTTTTTGGCAAGTTGACTAAAAAAGTATCATTCAAAAAGAACTTATTTCTTGGATGTTCACATCATACGAAAGGTTCACATGAACTGATAAATTTCAGTCTCTGCACTTGATAGGCAGAGGTTGATAAACCGTGATGTCTTACCTCTGCCTATCAAGTTGTCTTCTGGAAACACAACTGGTTCAAGAAGCTCATTGTGAGAAGGCTTTCAACGTTGCTCTTCGAACTAAAATCGCAGTTTAGAGTTTGGAGGAGGAGCCTGTTATGCATAGCAACTTGTTGGACAACTCGAGATGGCGCAGTGGTCTCTTGGTTTATGCTCTTGGAGCTGCACCTTTCGCTTGTTTCCAAGATTTTAGCACTTGGAAGGATGCGAAGCAGCGAAGAGTTTTGGTTAAACAAAACAATAATTTTAACTACTAGTTGAAGCTTATTGAGATCAGATGTTCTTGAGTATTTACATAAAGCATCTAAACGGGCAGCAAGACCGCCCCGAATTTTATTTTTTAAATTACCCTGCCATGTCAGCAGGTGTGCACGAGGTGTCCGCAAAATTGCTTACCTGTAGCAGAATTGCCTAGTAGTTATAGGTGCAGTAACATGTAAGCAAACTGCCTTATCAGTTTATTAAGAGGGCAAAATCCTAGACTTTTGCAACATGAAGTGCTCTCATTCCTCTCTGGTAGAATTCCCAGTGTGTATCAGCATAGTCTTTCACCTTCTTGAATAACTTTGGTCTTTCCTCGCTGACCAACCCTTCTTCTGGTCCAATCTCTTTGTTTGCTTCAGGCGTATAGAAAACAGCCACAGAAATTCTCTCCCTCTCCGAGTTGGTCACTACCCTATGCACTGGGCTCTTGAACATCCCATTGGTCATTATCTGTTAATACCACAGAGAACCAGTTATAAAATGTTTAACACTTTTAATTTTTCATCTGTGCAAAAATTCTAATAATGCAGATTTGGTTTTTTTTATGCTTCCATTTTTTAAAATACGACATTCTTCTTTGTAGAAGTCCACGATGCCACTGCAACTTCTTAAATTTATAGAGAACTGCTATTCATTATCCCTTGACGTGGCATCAAATGATCTAATGCTTCCAGTGTTCAAATGCGATTGTCAGATAGATGCTGCAAACTTTGGCAGAAGAAAAGGTCCGCCTCTAGCAATATCAGTTGCCGCATAGGATGAATGTCTTTGAGAAGTATGTTCAGTTGGGGTTTATGAATTTAAGAGAATAGCATTTAGACCACACTAAAATTTAGCTAGATATTAAAATACCTCCATTTGATCGCCCATGAGGACTAGGAGAGCATGAGAAATAGAAGGAACTGTAAACCATTGTCCATCTTTGAGGATTTGAAGACCTTCTACATCATCTTGCAAGATAACTGTGTATCCTGATCCATCTGCATGAGGCTTGAGGCCGAGAACAAGATCAGGCCTATGACAACATGAGTAGTAGTTAAAACGCGCTTGAAGTGGTCCTCGTTCCCCAAACTGATTCAAGAAGCAATTTTCTTCTAAACTCAAGGACTTTGCCATGGCTTTGGAAACGATCTCTGTAAACATCTTCATTTTTACAGTGTATTCTTCTAGAACAACTCTGCACAATTGCAAGTATCTCAAACATATTTCTGTTGTAAATTAGTCGATGACATTTGATGATTTATGAAGAGTTATTATGGCAAAATAGAATGATGCAAGTTGCAGTATTTGATTTCTGTTACAACTTTTTATGTTTCTTCGACAATATCTTGGTTTTTATTTCCAGTAAAAGGGGCAAGGTGGAAGCGCACCTGAAGGATGCAGGGTTTTCTGGCCAGAATTTGGTCTTCCTTCGATCTTCTGGATAGACATCAAGAAACAAGCGATCGGACCAGTCAAGGGGCTGACCTTCTTCAGGGACCGGATCCGCTCCGTACCCTTCAAACTCTTCAACCCCTTTAGCTTGCTTCTTCTTCTCTTTCATCGGCTGCTGGAAGAATTCCCTTCCCACCTGACGCAACTCCTCCAGAAATGAACTTGAAATGTTATGGCCAACTGCCTGTAAAACCAGAACAAAACTGTAATTACTGTTGAAAGAATTTCAAATTCATATCATGAAACCCAAACAACTCGCATCAAACATTTTAAAATAGGTCTTATCAGTCATCATGGCACATCTAGTCATCACTGAGTACAAACTGGCTATCAGTTTACTTGCTTTCTGCCACAATGAACATAGAAATGGAGAAGTAAAATGGATACCATAATTGCAAAGTTGAAATTTTTTTTTCCTTCTTGGTATCATCTTTTCGGTTTCGGGGTATGTTCTAGCATCTATTGCGTGACCATCAAAACAAGAGCAAATCTAATTACATAACCGATTGCAGAATTGCAGGTCAACATAGTATTTTGTCCTAACTGCAGAAAACTGCGTTCTCTTGATATGAACACAATTGAATAATGAGGACATACCTGAAAGCAGCCCCATGAACAGAGCGCTGACCGAAGATTCTCTAGTTCCTCTTCTTGTTTACTGCTTGGTGCTGAAGATGAGAGGAGACTGAGGTCGATGATAGGAATCGAAGATGATGCAGAAGAAACATCTTCGTTTGCATCACCATCTCTACAAATATATAGTGGTGGTGGTTCTTCACCATTGAGGACCATATCCTGGACGCGCTTTGATAGCAGTACCTCCGCCGAGAGAAAGGAAACTCCGGCCATGTTTTCAGTTCCTGACTAGGACTCAGGCTCTTGATTGATGGCGTTAATTACAGTGTTGTAGTGATGTGTGTTGTTGGTGTCAATATATAACAGTAGTCTACAATAGTCTACAATAGATTGTATGTAGGTAGTTTACGGTGCTGCACATGGTGCTGCTAACACGCCCCTAAATAGAGGTAGGCTGCACATGGTGCTGCTGAATATCAGGAGTAATCTAAGGGGTCATAGATAGGTGATCTTCCCGCTCAAAAGTACAGTACACAAGCCATGTAAATTCTATATAAGTGTGAATAAATCTTCTGAAGAGGATCATCGAATCCATTTAACATGGTATCAGAGCCTTCTTAAAATTTTCGGTCTATCTCTAGTGTTGTGGTCCTACAAGAATTTAAAAAAAAAAAAAAAAAAAAAAAAAAAATTCTCACCGAGCTGCATTTCTTCTCGGTTCTCGGTTAAGAGTGCTCTCCAATCCTTCTTCGTGTGGCAGGTTCTCGGTTCAGAGTCTCAGTGCTCTCTTTTGGTTCAGTTTTTCGTGTGGCAGGTTCTCTGCCATTTCTGTTGAAGTTCTGGTTCCACTTTATCCTTCCGTTTCTAATTCGTTCCATATATTAGCTTAGCTAGCTAGCCAGCCCCGAAAAGCTCATCATCATCCTCTCCCAACAACCTGAAACCAGATGCGCTAAACACTATCATCTTCTTCCAAGTAAACACTATCTCGGAAACTTCGTCCCCTTCATTTTCGGTATCTTCATCCTCATCGTCCTTGGGCTTCGCAGCTTTTTTGGCTCTGTCCTTCTCGGCACAGTGATCTGTCTGATTTGTGGTTCACGGCAAAACCCATCACTTGTTGTCCTTATTCTCCATCCAGCAATATATATATATTTTATCTTTTTCCAGCCAAAACTTCCAGTTGCAGCACCGCCAAATAATAACCACTCAGCACTTGGACATATCTCTTCAAGGCTGGTCGGCTAGTGAAAAATCCAGTCCAGTAAGAATTTGCCCCATCTCCATCCAGCAATATCTATATATTTTATTTTTTTTTCCAGCATCTTCACGTGCAAAAGGGCTCTCTTTCGGCACATTGATTTTAGTTGTCAGAAGCACTGATTACTTTATTTTCTTCACGTGTTGATTAATCCATAGTCGGCACGTGTTGATTAATTTATTCTCCTTCACGATTAATTTATTATCTTCACGTGTTGATTAATTTATTAATCCATAGTCGGCACGTGTTGATTAATCTATAGTCGGCACGTGTTGATTAATTCTCCTTCACGATTAATTTATTATCTTCACGTGTTGATTAATTTATTATCTTCACGTGTTGATTAATTTATTAATCCATAGTCGGCACGTGTTGATTAATTTTTTTTCTATGGATTCTGCACCTGTATGTATCAAGTTTACAGGCAACAATTATTCTACATGGGCGTTTCAGTTTGAACTCTTTCTTAAGGGAAAAGATCTTTGGGGTCATATTGATGGCACGGATGTCGCCAAACCCTCTCCGTCTGAAAAATCTCCGGCTGACAAATCTTCTCTGTCATGGGCTGTGCTTGATGCACGCATCATGTCTTGGCTTCTTGGTTCAGTGGAGCCCCATCTTGTCACCAACTTGCGACCTCATTGCTCCGCTCAATCTATGTGGGCTTATTTGAAGAGGGTTTATCATCAGGACAATGATGCTCGTCGCTTTCAGTTGGAACATGCGATTGCCATGTTTCAACAGGGTAGTCTTTCTATCCAAGACTACTACTCAGCCTTTCTCACTCTTTGGCATGAATATGCTGATTTGGTTACAGCGAATGTTCCTGTTGACGCTCTTTCCACTATTCAGACTCTTCATGCGACTAGCCGACGTGATCAGTTTCTTATGAAGCTACGTTCGGAATATGAATCTGTTCACTCCTCTTTACTGAACAGATCTCCTGTTCCCTCTCTTGATATTTGTTTTGGAGAGTTGCTTCGTGAAGAACAACGTCTTAGTACTCAAGCTATTCTGGAGCAATCTCATGGCAGTTCTGGGATGTCAACTGTAGCTTATGCTGCACACGGACGAGGACCTTCTATTAATTCTAAAAACCTGCAATGTTTCTGTTGCAAGGAATATGGGCATATTGCTGCTAATTGTCCTAAGAAATACTGTTCTTATTGCAAAAAGAAGGGTCATATTATTAAAGACTGTCGTATACGTCCTCAAAATCGTCAGCCTCGAGCATTTCAAACTTCTATCGCACATGGCTCTTCCTCAGGTGCTTCTGCTAATCTTGCACCTCCTGCAGCAAATTACTGCACACCAGAAATGGTGCAACAAATGCTAATTTCGGCATTATCCGCCATGGGGTTTTAAGGTAAAACTACAACTAAACTCTGGTATGTAGACTCTGGTGCTTCTAATCACATGACGAATACTCCTACTGCTCTATGTCATGTTCGGCCCTATGCTGGTCAATCTGCCATTCAAACTGCCAATGGTAGTTCTTTGCCAATAGCTGCTGTCGGAAATGCATCTTCTCAAATCACTGATGTGTTTCTCAAATCACAAATCTTATTTCAGTTGGTCAATTAGTTGATAACAATTGTGCTGTTCATTTTTCTGGTAATGGTTGTGTTGTGCAGGACCAGGTAACGGGGGAGCCGATAGCGAAGGGACCTAAAGTGGGGCGTCTATTTCCACTATTTTTACCTGTTCCAGTACTTTCTTCAGTTTCGTCTATTAAGTCTTTTACTTGTCATAATGTTCCAAATCTGAATATGATGTGGCATCGTCGTTTAGGTCATCCCAATGCTCAGATTTTATCTCATGTATTGCACTCGGGTCTCCTTGATAATAAAGAGCGTTCTTCTTTATCTATTCAGTGTGATTCTTGTAAACTTGGTAAAAGTAAAATTCTTCCATTTCCTTTGCATGCTAGTAGAGCTTCTCACTGCTTTGATCTTATCCATAGTGATGTTTGGGGACCTTCCCCGGTGAGTTCACATGAAAAATTTAAATATTATGTGACTTTCATTGATGATTATAGCAGATTCACTTGGGTTTATTTTCTTCGCTCTAAATCTGAGGTTTTTCGTACTTTCACTGAGTTTTTCGCATACATTGATAATCAATTCTCTGCGAGTATTAAGACATTACGCACAGATTCTGGTGGAGAATATTTGTCTACTGAATTTCAGTTATTCTTGGCTTCTAAAGGTATTATTCATCAACGTTCATGTCCTGCTACTCCCCAACAGAATGGAGTAGCCGAACGGAAAAATCGTCATCTTCTTGATGTGGTACGTACTCTCCTGTTAGAATCCTCTGTTCCATCCATGTTCTGGGTTGAGGCTCTGAAAACTGCCACTCACTTAATTAATCGTTTACCTTCCCAAGTCTTACATATGGAGTCTCCCTATTTCCGCTTGTTTGCTAAACAACCTAGTTATGATAATCTTCGTATCTTTGGTTGTGTATGTTTTGTTCATTTACCTCCTCATGAGCGACATAAATTATCTGCTCAATCTGTTAGATGTGCATTTTTGGGATATAATGTGTGTCAAAAGGGATTTGTTTGCTATGATCCTACTTTACATCGTACACGCATTTCTCGGAATGTTATTTTCTTTGAAAATCAACATTTCTTTCCTGTGTCCTCTATACCTTCTTCTTCTACTATGGTCCTTCCTTTTTTTGAAGAACATCTCTCAGATCTTCATCCAGTCAGCTCTCGTTTTAAACCGGGACTTGTATATACGAGACGCTCCCGCCCACAGTCTCTTCCAGTGGCTCAACCAATATCTGATCCTACCATGCTCCAGGATCAGTCAGATACAACACCTTCAGAACACTTGGCACGTCGCTCTTCTAGAGTGTCAGTACCTCCGGATAGGTATGGATGGTTTGCTTCTGCTCTTACTGCTACATTATCTAATTTTGATATTCCCACATGCTACTCACATGCTGTCAAGCAAGATTGTTGGCGACAAGCTATGAAAGAAGAAATTGACGCGTTAGAGGCCAATCATACCTGGGACATTGAACCATGTCCTCCTACCATTGTTCCTCTGGGTTGCAAATGGGTTTATTCAATCAAAGTCCAATCTGATGGACGTTTGGAACGTTACAAAGCTCGACTTGTTGCTCTTGGAAATAATCAAGAATATGGTGTCAATTATGAAGAGACCTTTGCTCCTGTGGCTAAGATGACTACTGTTCGTCTAATTCTAGCGCTTGCTGCTTCCAATGATTGGCCACTACATCAAATGGATGTTAAAAATGCTTTCCTTCATGGTGATCTTAAAGAGTGTATTTACATGAAGCCACCCCCGGGATTGTTCGCCTCTCCGACTTCACAAGTGTGTAAGCTTCGTCGCTCCCTTTATGGTCTCAAACAGGCACCGAGGGCCTGGTTTGATAAATTCCGCACAACTTTATTACAATTTTCATTCAAGCAGAGCAAGTATGATACTTCATTGTTTCTTCGGAAATCAGACATGGGTCTTGTTGTTCTTTTGGTTTATGTTGATGATATTGTGATCACTGGTTCCGATTCTGTCTTACTTGGCCAGCTCAAGACTCATCTCTTAGAATCCTTTCATATGAAAGATCTTGGATCTCTCACATATTTTCTCGGTCTTGAGGTGCATCGTAATTCTTCTGGTATTTCACTCAATCAACATAAGTATGCTAGTGACTTGGTGGCTACAGCTGGTTTACAGGAGGCTACTTCTGTTGATACTCCTATGGAATTAAATGTCAAGCTTCGCAAAGAGGAGGGTGACTTACTTGCTGATCCCAGTTTATATCGAAAGTTGGTTGGTAGCCTTGTTTATCTCACTATTACTAGACCAGACATTTCCTTTGCTGTACAGCAAGTCAGTCAGTTTCTTCAGACTCCTCGGCATCTTCATTTGGCTGCTGTTCGTAGGATCATACGCTATGTTCAGGGCACTTCTGCCCGTGGTTTATTCTTCCCGGCCAGCAATTCTACTCGTCTCGCTGCTTATAGCGATGCTGATTGGGCTGGTTGTGCGGATACACGTCGCTCCATCACTGGTTGGTGTGTGTTCTTAGGAAATGCATTGATTTCTTGGAAGAGTAAGAAGCAAGACAGAGTGTCTAAATCATCTACGGAATCTGAATACCGAGCGATGTCTTTAGCTTGTTCTGAAATTATTTGGCTTCGGGGTATACTTGCTGAGCTCAATTTTTCTGAGACCGATCCCACACCTTTACATGCCGATAATACAAGTGCCATTCAGATAACGGCCAATCCTGTCTATCATGAGCGCACGAAGCATATTGAAGTCGATTGTCATTCTATCCGTGAAGCATTTGAAGCTTGTGTTATCACTCTTCCACATATTTCCACTGAACTACAAATTGCAAATATCTTCACTAAGGCTCTCACTCGTCATCGACATTGCTTCCTAAGCAGCAAATTGATGCTTGTTGATCTACGGGCATCAATTTGAGGGGGGCTGTCAATATATAACAGTAGTCTACAATAGTCTACAATAGATTGTATGTAGGTAGTTTACGGTGCTGCACATGGTGCTGCTAACACGCCCCTAAATAGAGGTAGGCTGCACATGGTGCTGCTGAATATCAGGAGTAATCTAAGGGGTCATAGATAGGTGATCTTCCCGCTCAAAAGTATAATACACAAGCCATGTAAATTCTATATAAGTGTGAATAAATCTTTTGAAGAGGATCATCGAATCCATTTAACAGTTGGAACATGCTTGAGCTCTTTTGCTGCTTAGAAGTTAGGAAAATGGTATGGGTCCGATAATGTGAATTTTTTTTTAAAGTACTAGAAAAGACATCAAAAAAGTATTTTTTTTTTAAAACCTCAATTAAATACCTAGTCTTTTATTCTTTTGCCCACGAATGTGGCAGAGATTGCCTAACATCACTTTCCAATGATAAAGGTGTGATATAATATATAATTACCCAAATGGCCAAAAGCTTCTTGTGCTCTTCAGAGTTGTTGCTTTTCAGCTTAACCCAAAACAAAAGAAAATGTTGGGTTTATAATACTTCCTCTGCATCAACTGCTCGTGTGCTGAAACTAATAGAACCAACGTCGGATACGATGAGACTTGGCAATGTTTTGCCCCAAAGCTAGGTAGCTAAGTTTGTGTGCTTGCTTGGCTTATTCAAGCTGGTGGCTGAGCCAAAGCAAGCAAATGTTTTGATGGAAAGCAACATCACAAAGCTCAATGTCTTGTTAAAAACAAGCCAACAGAAGTTGGTCGTGATATCTGACTCAGAAATCCATTAGAAGACAAACATCATTTCCATCTTTGATTATTGCATTGTGATTATTTGCTGGCAAATTTTGTCAAGAAACTCGAGATTCTCCTTGGAGATCATTGGTTAGAGTTACGGAAGTCTTATCTTCTTGGGGACAAAGACAATGCAATATCTCATTAATTTTGTGATGGAGGTGCGATACGGACCATGACGAGGAGTTCATGAATTTAAACAACGGGAGAGAGATTGTAACGTCAGCTTAGAACAAAAACATTTTATCCAAAAATTTACACAACAAAAATACTGAAAATCTTCAACTTTTCTCTCGAATATCGGAGAGGGTGATTCTTTAGAAAATTTACATTATAAAGAGACAAAGCTTTCATGTCCTGTGAAAAATACAGCATCGAATCAGCCCAGCCCATGGAATCATATCGATAAATTCAAAATGGCTTGGGCCCATTTGTAATGAGATCCAGGGAAATGTCAACTTATTTAGGCAATTCTTACCTCTGGGTAGTAAGCCCAAACTTTGATGCGTGGTGTGTGAATCTAGGCTTATCATTGTCAAATAATCTAGGCTTTTTACGTACATTTTTTATTTATTAATTTCATGATTAATATGACGAAGTTTTTGCATAATATAGTGAACTACTTATCTTGAAAAAAAAAAAGATAAATACAAAATTTATATGTAAAATTCATTTTTTTTTAAAGATGGATTTCACTTATTTTTAAATGAATGAACGGAATTTACACATTTTAAAATTATATCTAACATTATTCAGTTTTTTTTTTTTTTTTTTTTTATAGTTAGCTGGTTATGTAAATTATTACAGATGTCATGCCAGTTTCTTATTCATTCAGGACTTCTCTAGTTTTTAAGTTTGCTCGTATGAATGGTCCGACCCTCATTTTTGTTCTTTTTAGCATAACTTTTGGCCCAAACCACCAAATAAAAACAGCACAGTACTGCGGAGACACGTGCGATCAACTGAACTCTTCCGGCACGTCCTATGGCCGAACAATGTCTGCATTTTAATGCGTCGATGATGACCACGTCAGCTAATCTCTATATCATCCTCTGCTTTCTAACCGTCCACGTAATAGCTCGAATTCTCAGGTTCCTTCCTTCATCCTTCTTTCTTTTTCTTTCCTTCTCGTGCTTTTTGGCTGAAATGAATACTTAACTTTGCCGTATGGCTGTGATGATTTCACATGAACGAAGGCTTTTCTTTCCGTATCATAGTTTCTCTACAATCAAACAGCAGTGTTCTTCCAACATTCTGGAGTGAAAATTTTGTTCACTTAGGATTTCTGAATTACAGTTTGTTTGGAATTTTTGTTATACAGTAAAATCCAATGGGGCAGGCTCCATCTATGCTAACGCAGTATGATATCGAGGAAGTGCAGGAACACTGCAATAATCTATGTGGGTTATCCTTGTCTTTAATCTATGGGTTTCTTTTATTTTGTTATTTAGTTATCTTTTGGAAGTGTTTTATCTGTGAAATGCAGTTTCCCAACAAGAAATAGTCTCTTTATATCAAAGATTTTGCCAACTTGATCGGAATGCAAAGGGTTTTATCTCGGCTGATGAATTCTTATCGGTTCCTGAGTTTGCCATGAATCCGCTTTCTCAGGTAGCTCATCGGGATGTCTAAAAGAATACGTATTTGATTCTTTGTGATGCCTAATTCTGTTGTTTCTTGATGATGCATGATAAATTGTATCTTAATTTGAGAGCTTGACTCGGTAATCATTTTCAGAGGCTGCTTAAGATGGTGGATGGCTTGAATTTCAAGGGCTTCGTAGCTTTCTTGTCGGCCTTTAGTGCTAAAACTACTATACAACATAAAATTGAGTGTAAGTGCTGATTATCTCATGATTTATCATGATTATTCGTGCTTCTGATGCAATTTCATAAAAAGGGTATTTGATATTATAAGGATCGTATTAATTGCATGATAACTACAGGTGAGAGCAATGCCTGCGTTTATTTAGATGCATTATATATGTTGTTCCTTTTGGTTTGCAGCCTGTTTCAAGTATGAGATTGAAGAATTTGGATTTGGGAACAATTTCAAACGTTGTTATCTATCTTTCAACATCTAAAAAAGGGAAGCAGAGGAAAGCAGTATTTGTTAGTTAGAGTAGTAAAAAAGTCTCAACAAATAAAATTGAGAAGAGAGGCGGGTGTTTTTAGTCTAAATAGGTTTAGAATTTTGATGCTATAAAATTTTGTGAATTCTTGAATAAGTGTGGCAACTCTTAATAGGAATGTCTAGTTAGGTCAATAAACCTGGCAATGAATGTACATTTAACAATAAAGTTATAAATTGTGTGGTACCTGATTTGAAAGCGTGTAAAGATCAGATTGAGTTTTTTATTGCTAGCCAGGGATAAAAGAAAGGGCTAAATAGATTGAATAAAATTGTTTTGATGGCAGAAAATACTGTCTAGGATTGAAGTTAACTAATTGAGCTGGTATAGCCATAAATGAACAGTGATTTCATTTAACAAAACACTCTTTTTTATGCTTGATGTTGCTTTTGTTGTTGTCATCATTGTTATTCTATTAATTTCTTGTGCTTTCGTACTTTAAAAAAACATGCTTTCGTATCATAAATTATATCTGGTAGTTTTTCTAAGAAGTGACCGGTCTTGAACTGTGAAGGGGTGAAAATGTTTGGGTGTTATATTAATATTACTGGTTTTTTTATTGTCCAGTTATTTTCAGAGTGTATGATTCAGACAGTAATGGAAAGGTGTCTTTCAATGACATATTAGAAGTGCTTCGGGATTTGTCAGGTTCATTCCTGTCTGATAAGCAAAGAGAGGTATTAAAAAGGATGCAACATTATAAGTTTTGTTTCATCCTTAACTCATACCATAACGGATAAAGGTTGTTACACAGTGAGTTTTACAATATCATTACGAATATTAATATTTCTCTTGATTTTTTGTTAGAAGTTAATTTCCAGATCACTTACCAAACCTTGTCGTTGTTTGGTATGGTACATTGAACTGGGGGTGTGTGTGCGTGTGTCTGTCTGTCTGTCTCTGTGGGTGCGCCTGTAGGTGGTTACCTTGATGTGGGATACATCTGATCCTGTGAAGTTTTTGAGACAGATGGATAAAGTAGTGTTGCCTGATTTTCTACTATACCAATCTCGTGAAAACCCTGTTCTCTTAGCTTGATTGATGTGGATTGACATAATAGAGAACTGGATGAATGTCTCACAGTAAACTGGGTGATTGCAATTTTTGAGTTCGCATTCTACATTGGGGTATTAAGGAGACTTGTATCATACCAATACCAAAGTCGCAATGGACACTATCAGAACTGGTTTCGACACATTTCCAATCCTATATACCCTTTTGTTGCTTTCAAACTAAAACCAAATTGTTTGCATATTTCACCATGTACGGTTTGTTCGTGGAAGAGAGGAATAGCCTGGACAAAACACTATCTTATATTGGAAAATCTGGGGAAGAATGGAAGGTTGTATCATTGATTGACATGATTGTCACTTTGATTAGTTGAATTGGTTAAGGTGTACAAAGATAATCACAAAGATTGAAAATGTTAATGGATGGGGATTTTAATGCCAAATCAAATACTAGTGGAACTGTTCCACTTCTTGCATTGAAACGGTTGCCTCTTACTCCCCTATGGAGTCTAATATTAAATTGGCATTCTTCTTGATTTATGTGATTGATGAAATTGGGTGGTTCCTTGGAATCATTTCAGTCCTCTTAGATAAGAGAAATACTAGGTTTACAAAGAGAATTACAAATTGTGGATAATTTATGGTGGATAATCTTTGTTTGCAAATGGTGGATAGTGAGATGAGATGAGATGGTTTTAAATGAAAGTTGAAAGTTGAATAAAATATTGTTAGAATATTATTTTTTAATATTATTATTATTTTGGAATTTAAAAAAGTTGAATTGTTTATTATATTTTGTGTGAGAATTTGAGAAAGTTGTAATAATAAGATGAGATGAGATGAGATGAAACACTCTCAACCACATTAAGCCATATAAGTTTGCAAAGTAGTTTTTTCTACTACTTCGTGTAGGCATGGCAATTCTCTTTTGATGATAAGATAACTTTTGGAAAACTTGATGAAATCTTAGTATCCTACTTATTATCATGAGAAAAGAACAGCTGCAATTCCTTCATGAATTTTATTATATTGCTTCATTTTCCTCTTTCTTTCTAAATTCTAATACTTACTGTTTATGTTTGCGGCATAGCATCACTTGCTTATCTGTACCCAAAAGATTTTAATTTTCTATTTGGTTAGATTTTACTGAAGCCTAACATGACTTCCTCACTCTGTTCTTTGGTTCACAGCAAGTATTGAGCCAAGTCTTGGCAGAAACGGGTTACACAAAGGAATCTTATTTAATGTTGGATGACTTCATTAAGGTACTTAATTCTTTCCATATATCTAGCAACAATTCACACCCTGTAAAAGAAGGGTAGAAGAAAGTGGAGAGAAAAAGGGATAAATTGGAGTTACATGATCCTGGGTACTGCTCACCATATTTAATTGTCTTGTTAAAAACCAGTGAATCAGATAGATGCCCAGGCCCTGGTTTGGATAATTTGTAGTAAACTGTTGTTCACATGCAAAGGCACACTTTCTCTTCTTCAGCTTGACCATTTATAACCCTGGCTAACTTGCATTTAAAGAAACATCACTGACGGAATGTATACCTTAAAAAACTGCCATGGATTTGCATGACTATGCTTGTTCTTCAGAGTTTGCATTACTATCTTCTTCTTCTTCTTCTCCTGCTTCTTTTTCAATGTTTACCATCATTTCTTCACATATGTTACAGGTTCTTGGCAGTTCTGACTTAAAAATAGAGGTTGAAGTTCCTGTTGACTAATACAGCCAGCCCCGCTATCTTTTGCTATGTAGTTCAAGACGAAATGTAAACTCAACTGTATCCTTGTAGAAAATTCATGTCAATTACACCTGTATTAATACATCTTTTTGCTCACAAAAAAATGTTTGATCGATGAGAAATATAAAATAAACAACCTGTGTAATTATTACTATAAAAAATAAATGGTTGATCATTATTATTGCTTCATTCCAAAAATCTCGGGCCTGTTTTCAGGCTCTGAAGTGCAAGCGTCTGGGTTTTTTCTAATTTCCTCAATTGAAAGCAATCTTTGATTCACTAAATTCTGTTGGATAGTTGATTTGGTACATATTAAAGAGTGCAGCAAATTTAAGCTTTCGATCAATTGAAAATGCCATGCGAAAATTGTTTCCTCTCTCTCTCTCTCTCTAAAATACATCTCTTTCTTTTTATTTGTGACCAAGTGTTAAGGTTTCAATATTTGAATAATTAACCCTAAGGGGTTGGCCTAAGTGATGAAGGCCTTGGTCTTGGGATATCGCTCTCTTCAAGGTTCAACACCTCATGGGTGCAAACAATCATTTAGGACCACTACCCTGGGTGAAAAGTAAGCGATTTAACCAGTTTTGTGTAGGGAAACTTATATGAAACTTCTGAGGGTGAGGTGCACGTGATCGGGGTTTACTTTGCAGTAATGGATCTAAAGGCCCTATCTTAAAAAGATTCCTGACATAATAATAATAATAATAATAATTTCAGACTTAATGCCAAGACTCTCCAGTCATGGAGCCAAAATCTGCATGTTAAAACCATCAAATTCAATAAGCCAATTATATCCCTTCTCTCCAGAACCAAATGCTTTTAATTTACGGTTAGATCACGCTGAAACAGCCTCCCAATATCAATGCTAATTTTTAAAAAATAATAAGAAAATAATTACAATATCAATGCAGACAAATTTAAACGTAAAGACAGGGTCTATGCAAGTGCTCGGCAATTTCCCAGGACTCGCACCCTCTCACTGATGTCAAAGTTGAATTGTACAATGAACAACCCACAAACACGAGCAAAGAAACTTGTTCTCCGCATCTCTTGCCTTAAAATGTCTTCAAACGCTGCAACACACTTTTCCATAGCCCCTCCTCGTTCTTTCAAGAAAACAAAAGGTGGATAATCTTTAAGGAGGTTCGGTTGAGTGTGATTTTTAAGACTGCAACTTTTTCAGGCAGGCAACTGTCATTCACAATTACTATTAATACGTTCTCTAGCCAACTTTTGTATTGTTTGCATCTGCATTTTTTTCAACAGAGTTCAGTACTTTGGTCTGTATACATACATGAAATGTATGCTTGCTCATTTAAGATTGATTTGGGGCCTCCTTACAAAGTTTCTTTGATGTCTTCACATCTAATCAACACTGGTATGTTGATGTTATGCTAGCTTCTGCACAGCAGTTGGGCCAGAAGTTGATCTGTATCTCTCACGTACAAACACGTGTACATACTTTGTGCAGGAGGAAAATAAACATGTCGACCTCGCTTGAGTTACAAATTCATTCGTCACTAACGGAGCTTTCAAGATTCAAGAATTTTGTAACCACCAGTATGAGAAATCATACGGCTAATGATGGATACTGCTCCAGCAATGAAATTTTGAGGGATTTCATCGGTAAGTTTGACAAGTTGTGTCTTGAGGCAGATGCAATCACTGGAAAGCAGAAACAACCGGATCAATGCAGTTTGGAAGTGAATAGTTCACGTGGTATAAAACTGTTCACAGGTCCAATGGATTCAGCTCCAAATAAAATTTTGAAGCCGCTGGGTTGTTCAGGGAACAAAGTTTGCATCAGTTCTTGCAAGGGGAAGGCAGTGATGCAGACTGGTATGGTTGAACAGCTTAACGAACGACTGGAGATCCTTGAAGAAGAAACTGAAACTACGAAGAAAGATCTTTTTGGGGTTTTGGAAGAAAGGAGAAGGCTGGTGAATGAGATATATGAGCAGTTTCAGATTATACAGCATTGCCTTTGCCTCCGAAATCAAGCTATAGGAGAAACATGTCCCCATGATCATACTCTGATAGCAGAACACGCCCTTCGCGTGATAAGATGTGATTTGTAAGAGGATTTCATTCTAAACTCGCAAACCACATTCTTCTCCTCCACATCGGCTTGCAAAATATAATTTTTTCCAATTGATCTTTACTTTTACTCTCGGTGCTTGAAAATAGTACGCTAGCTGTTTGCAGTTGGTTAATTATATATGGTGTGAAGAGTGAGCTCAAGCTTCTAGAAAGACTTGCTTGGATCACTTGGTTTTGATGGAGTAGATATTCCAAAGTTGAGGAGGAGCTCTGAGAATCAGAACAACATCCGTTGTTTCGCATAGGCATATATAATCATATATTGATCTATGATCAGTTTGAGTACTGGTAGTACTATACATAATACATCCTCGCCTTTTAACCTGTGTAGCTGTTGAATTGAAGGCTTTTATCGTGATGCATGTCGTACTGTATGAACAGGATGGAAGAATGGCAAGTCTGTCTCTTTTCTCCCCAGAGATCCTAGATCTAACATGACAGCATTCAAGAACGTCATAATGTCGATTCCTTCCCTCGGAAATTTCATGGAAGTTGGGCTCCAACCACCTTTTTCCAGATTCCTTTACGACACAAGTACAGGTATGGTTTTGTGGTGCCGTATGCACGCATATCCATATAATACGAAATTACATTGTGATTTGTATTCAAATTAGGGAGATATACAACAGTGTGGTTGGTCAGAAATGATTCCAACGTATACATAGATATATAGAAAATTGGAAAAATCTAGTTACAAATACATCTGTATATTAATATGTATATTAATTTTAATGTGATTGATCAAAAAATATATTTTATTAAAAATAATACTAATTTAAATTTTAAATATGAATAAATTAGTATTGGTAAACAGATTAGTACGCGATTTTACTTGTACATTGCAAAACTCTAAAAAATTACGGAGGAATAAGGTGGCCCCGTTCCTTAAAAGAGTTATGTTATAATATACTATTTTCCAATCATCTTATTTTTATTACATTGTGCTAACATCGATTATCTATTTATTTTTATAATTATTCTATTATCAAGTTGTTGTATAGAGCATGTCATTTCACTTCACTTAAGTAATAAGATTTAATTTTTAAAATTTAATTAGTTGTGAACTATTTGGCACAATGCAGAGAAGCTTGCTCTAAAATAGGACCCAACACATCATACTCATTCTAATCTCATGATTGGATATTAATGATCACTCGTAGAGAGGGGTGGCTCGTTTTTAAATTGATTTATGGTGAAATTTAACGAGTGATTCGTAATTATAATATAATAAAATATAAATTAGTAAATAAAATATTTTCAAAAATTTCAATAAAATTATATTTTAGTTAAAATCTTTAAATATATTTATTTTGAATTCATATTTAATACAACAATTTAAAAGAAGCCCTCAATGCACACTTTGTGCTTAAATTTAGCAAGATCCTTAAAAATATAAATAACTCATTATATCAAATATTAAATTTAATATTATGGAGCCTTGCACATATTAAAAAATATAAAAATTATTTAAAATTTTATTAAATAAAATTGTTTTTTATTTTTTTTAAACCTCATTTTTATTTTTGAGGTCTTGCATAGGGTGTGGCATTAAACAATGGTCTAAATGTCCTTACCATTAAGCCGGCCTATTGGTAGATTGTCATTTTGGCTAATAAATTAAGAAACTTTATAGAAAGTGGTTTTGTTTCGCTTGCAAGTTGTTCGTACAAGGGAAAGAACTCTTGTTATTATTTTTACATGAAATTCTATATGAAAGCTTTACATCACACATTTTCATATAATTAAGGTGTCTTTTATCATTTTATCTCAATGGTTAAATATATATGTATTTAAATAAGAATGACAAAAATGATAAATCATATATTGATTAAATAAATGTGTATAATGTAAGGTTTCTTTATAATATTTCTCTATTTTTATTGGTGTTGATGACAAATGTTGATAATTTTAACAATGTGTACGTAAATAACTACTAGAAAGTTAGCTGCGAGAGGAACTATTATCTCGATTTTCATTTGCGTTTGTACAGAGACTAGAAAATTTTTTAAGTAGAAAAATTTTAAATATAAGCTTACACATCACACTTTCTTTTTTTTAATCAAATATTTGGTATATGGATAATGAGTAGAATAATTCAATTAGTTTAAGAAGAATAAATATTTTTTTTTTAAATGTGATGTATAGTATGCAGACTTATATGTAGCAAAACTTTTTTTAAAAATCTTCGTATATGTAGAAGAGATGACAAATGAAATTATTTATCATTAATCTACCCAAAACTGTTGTAGCTCATCGGAACGCCATAACATTGAGCATTGCTACTCATAAGCTCCATACACAATACACCTCACTTTTTTTATTTTTTAAAATTTTTTTGAATTTATTCTTTTTAAACTAATTCAATTTTTCTATTCATTATTCATATACCAAATATTTGATAAAATAAAAAAATAAAAAAATAGATAGTGTGTGGTGTATGAGGCTTATGTTTAGAAATTTTACATAACATTATTTCACTTCTCTAACATTGTTGAAGATAATACTAAAAAAATAATAATACTAAAAAATAATATTATAACAATATTTTATTTAACTTTTATCTAAAACAATTCCATCTCATCTCACTTTTTAAAAAAACCTCTAAATACACATGTGTCTATATTTAAAGAGAAATAATTTAGCCACAAAAAATTACACAAAATTAAATCTATAAATTGATGTGGCTAGATGCAATATGTCAGATTGTAAAATTAATTTTAATATAAAATAGATCTAACAGATCACGTAAAGACATGTCAGTTTGTGGATTTATATTTGTATAATCTTTTTATGTCTGTAGCAATTATCGTATTTAAATATCAAAATTATGATTAAAAAAACCTTTAAAATCTCTTAATCCAATAAAAATAGGTGTTTTAAATAATTTTTTAGGTCAACCATCTAAAGAAATAGTCAGCTAAAGATATGTAGTGCTAACTAATATAATTATCAATGTCCAAATTGTAGAAAAAGAAAGAGACATTGAATAAGTTTGAGATGAGGTTAGAAAAAAAATGTTTATTCAAATCAACCCACCCGGAACTCACAGTCAGTAATACTAGCATTCTTTTCCTCACCTACTCTTGTAATAATCATAACTAATGATGCCGCCGTTAGAGTGCAAAAATGATTAAGATTGGAATATTAATTAATTAATTTTAATTAAGAAAACGTTGCGTACACAATCGTCCAAAGTCCTCCAAAGTCCCCCGGTGGCCCATTCTCCCTAATGGATAAACCCCAGAGAAAAGCAAAGGCCCAAAACGGGACCCACTATTTCCTCTCTCTTATCTCATCCTTCCGAGGCAGCAAACCTAACTCCGAACCATCTCGTATCTGACCAATAAACTCCACCTGTCACTCATCTGTTGCTTTGGACTCCGCCTCGGTCTTAGGCAACCCGGCACTTTTCAGTCCCCTCCTCACTCTTTCCGTAGTTTCTCTCTCTCTCTCTCTCTCTCTCTCCGGAAAGAAAACCACCCAGAGACGTGTTGGTCCGGTTATTGATCTTGATGAGGTATATTCGGTTGATCGGCGTTTTCTTTTTCTTTTTTTGATTTTGGACTTGTTTCTTTCCGTGGAAAATTTTCCCGGAAAGTTTTTTGGTTGGGAAACGATCACCTTTTTTTTTGTTTTCTCTTGTCACCCTGTTCATGTTAATGGATATATGGAGTGGTTCTTGTTGTGATGTTCGGTGCCGAGAGAGTTTAATATTTACGCTAAATATGTTTCCTCTCTCTCTGCGGTAAAATTTCGGTGAAAAGGCGCTATCGGGAATCGAACGGCGTAAAGGGTCGTGTGCTATGCGATCTTAGTGTCCTCTGCTTGCGTTCGATTTGTATGATGTTGTTCTGTCTTGGGGTGTTTTCCTTTTTGGTGAATTCCTGTTACAGTTGAAGGGATGATTTTGTGGTGCGTTCCTTTCGTACTTATTTTTTTATATCAATGATGGGTTCATGTTTGTTTGCTGAAAAAGTTTTAGAAAGGAAAATAATCTAAACGTTTTATTTTTATTTTTTTAAGAGATATTATTCATCTGGGCAAAAAGAGAGGAGAAAACTTACGCATACACTACTTTGAGCTAAATTTAACCAATAGGGCTTATGCAGTTTATGCTTGATGAGTGCGCAGCCACTTGGTGGAAGCAAGGGAAATCGTAGAGTTTATAAATGTGTTCCATAGCAGTCGAACGGGTTGGGTTGATAAATTATATGAATTTTCCGTAAAAGTTTTCTTAATTAGTTACCTTACCGTATCAGTGTGGCAACCTAGGAAGAAATACAAAATATGATACTGAAGTGATATTGTGTAGCTGTTTGGAGTGTGATATACATGCATGTGCGAACACATATGCCATACACGCTTTAGTTGTATATTTGTGCAATCTGCGCATTTCTGGTATTGTTGGAAAATTGAATGCAGGACTTACATAGGCATGACTTATGTTTATGTGATTTGGCATCCCTAGGTTGCCATTATATGGACTTTATTTATTAGGATTATTATTTTTCCCCGAACAAAAATGTAGGAACAACTAACCCTTAGGGGTTGGCTCAAGTGGTAAAGGCCTTGGTCTTTCGATTTAGGATTAGTCAGTTCTATTTCTCGATGGGGATCAAGGGATATAACTCAGTGGTAGAGTGTTACTTTGATGTGGTGGAAGTCATCAGTTTGAGCTTGATTATCATTTTGGTGGTATGTTTTTTTCTAGGTCTAAGGTTCGAATCCTCTTGGGTGCAAACAATTCCTAGGGACCATCGGATTGGAGGATTTTCCTCTTAAATTACTTGAGGTGCACTTGAGGAAAACTCCGTACCGAAGGACTGTGCACCTTCGGGATTAGTCGAGACGCTGTTCTCGAACACCTAGTGCCAATAAAAAAAAAATGTGGGAACAAGATGTAACAATAAATGTGTAGATCAATATGATCAAGTTCATTATGGCTGGAGGCTATTATTCCAAAGAGTTGGCCATGAGGTGGGCCAAAAGGGTCGCTTGCCTTACCACTTTACCTAATGGATGCACAAGGAGTCCGATAAATGAAGGGTGGGGCAGGTACTAGTATTGTAAACCAACAGGTCTTTAGCATGGGGCTGGGTTGTACTTTGTACAGGGGTACAGACCCTATCCCAACTAATATATCTGTCTTTCAAGCTCATGCAGAGCAATAACCATCATTTTAACCCCTAGGAGTTGGCTCAAGTGGTAAAGGCCTTGGGCTTGAGGGTATGCTCCCCCAGGTTTAAGGTTTAAATCTCCTTGGGTGAAAACAATCTCTAGAGGCCATTGGACTGAGGGATTTTTCTCTTAAATCATTAGAGGTGCAATTGCAGGAAACTCCTTGCTAATGGTGTGTGCATCCTCGGGATTAGTCTGGACGCTATTCCTGGACACCTGGTGCCAATTAAAAAAAAAAAGAAAAAAAGAGTAACCATCATTTTTATCTATTTTTTCCTCATTTTTTGAATCAAAGATTTTGTTATAAAAATCAAAAGGCATAGCCAACGTACTAGGAAGTATACAAGAGGGGTTCTTTTTATCTAATTTGATCTTGTTTTCTTTTCCAAAATTAGTTGCAGTGGATTGCATCTGGGTATTGAAGACTTCATCTGGTGGGTTGATGGGGATCAATGTTTTGCCCCCAGCCTGTTTGTGGCAAGAATGGGGGGAAACTTGTAAATTGTGAGCTTAATGAGGAGATTCAGATAATCAGATGGAAAACCTTGCCATAGTGCATCCCATCACCATTCCAGTGGTAAAACCGCAATGGAGATAAAATCTAATCCTAAGTTTTAAAACATTCGAAGTATATAGGTCAGAGCATTCTTGTTAATAATACGCACCTGAATATACTTGGAAGATTTTTTTTGGCTTGCGGCGGCACCTGGTGTAGAAAATCACATATTTGCATTATCTCCATGGTCCTGTTAGCATTTTCTAATATATACTCTTCTTCGTCCTGTTATGACACAAATCTGGTTATGTGCATGTGGTCAGTTTTTCATAAAAACATTTTCTTTAAAGGCATTTTTTAGATGATTTACTCAGAATATAATCTCTTATTACCTATTTTTTTTAAAAATAGCTGATTTACTGTTCGCTTGTGCTGAATACTTATTCTGATATGCTTTGTTTGCTTTACAGGATGAAGATGAATGCATGCTTTCATTTTTTATAATTCAATGGATTAAGTAGTGTTCTGCCGCATTTTTTGTGACTTGTATTGATTACGAGACATTTTCTCAATGGGGGGAGCTTGTTCGAGGAAGAGAGACCAGGTAGACAATGAAGACGATTTACTTAGAGGGTCATCTGGAAGATATTGTAAAAGTGGGAGCTCGAAGTGGTTGGCAACTTCATTTTTACGGCCTGCTATAGATAATCACCTGGGTAGAGGAAAATGCCCATCACTTATGGACTTGTGTATACGTAAAATACGTGAGGTACTTATTGTATATATCATGCTTGGTTCAGGATCCCAACTCCTTGTCTGATCTCTTTTGCTCCTCTCTCACAGGACATTGATAGGTATGGAACCTTTTCTTTGCTCCCAAGGGATATTAGTCAGCAGATCTTTAATGAATTGGTGTATTGCCAGCTTCTAACTGGTGTTTCTCTGGAAGCTTTTCGAGATTGTGCTCTTCAGGTAATTCACGGTGAATTATTTGGAAAGTTGGCTTTAGTTCATTTGCTGGTGTTAAATTTCCCAAGTTTTGATAAGTAATTTCCCATCAGTTCTCAGTCTGCCATGCTTTAGTGTTCCTTCATGTGCTTGACAGGATCTTTACTTGGGAGAATACCCTGGGGTGAATGATAATTGGATGGATGTGATCTCTTCACAGGGATCATCTTTGCTTTCTGTTGATCTGTCTGGTTCTGAAGTTACTGATACCGGGTTGCTTCATCTCAAAGATTGCACAAATCTTCAAGCCTTATATTTTAATTGTTGTGACCAAATTTCCAACCGTGGGCTGGAATACCTTAGTGGTAGTCTTTCCTGTGCTTTCTCTGTTAATGTGTTGGTTTTGGTCATTTTCTATTTTCACTCATTAATTTATGCCTTGTTTGGTTAACCAAAACAAAAAATCTCATCTTATCTCATCTCAACTCATCATTACAACTTTTTCAAATCTCCATACAAAATATAATAAATAATTTAACTTTTTCAAATCCCAATACAAAATTAATATCAAAAAATTATATTATAATAATATTTTATTCATTACTATTCAAAACATCTCATCTCATCTCATTTATGTAACCAAGCGGGGCCTAAATTTTTCTAGATGATTAGCAGAAGTATTTGATAGTGAATGTACTGTAGTACGAGGAGTTGTATCTACAAAAAGAAGGTATTACTTACAGAAGAATCAAGAAAAGAATGAAAATTGGACGCAAGGTAAAGGGGAAGTGCTGGGTAGAGTGTAGAAAAAGAGAATAAGACTAATGATGCTCCCTTAATAGAAAAATACATCACGTGTACATGGGCTATGGCTAATATTCTCATCAATAAAACCCTTTATTACTTATAAAAAAGAATAAAAGAAGAGACCTTTTTTTAATAGGTAATCAAGAAGTCTAAAAGTATCTGAAAACCAAACTCAGACATAGGTGTCTTAGTTCTTCAGAGCCAAAAGGTCTCTTAACTGTATGCTCAACCTTTACATTAGCTGAGAGGAAAGGAAGCCAGATGTTCCTAATCAAATAAGATTGGTTTCATGTCATTGGTGTGCTAAGTTCTGGGTAACGTTTTGGAGATTGTAGTTTTATGACATGCATTTGGTCTACCATATGTTACTGCAAGATTAATTCTTCTTCTTTCTGCCCTTTATTTATTTATTTATTATTATTATTTTCCATTTCGTCAGATGTTTTCTCTTAAAATCATTTATTTTTTGGGCATAACTCTACATAAATTAACTTTATCTTCCTCCGTGCTCTTGAACTTTTCCTCAAACTTGAGATGGGTATGAATTGCCATTGTGCCTTCTCTGTATTCTTGAATTGGGTGGTTTATGTATGCTGTGTATGACAATTGCTAAACGTTTCAGGTCTTTCAAACTTGACAAGTCTGAGTTTTAGAAGAAACAATGCAATTACTGCTAAGGGAATGAGTGCCTTTTCCGGTCTAGTTAACCTGGTCAAGTTGGACCTGGAGAGATGTCTTGAGATTCATGGTGGGCTTGTTCATCTCAAAGGTATTTATTATCTGCATGTACTTTCATCCGGGACACACCCCCAAAAAGAGGGAAGAAAAAACACAAATGCTTTCATGAATTATGATGAGTTAGGCGGTTGATTAAATAAATGATATTGTTAGCTAATACTATTTTAGATTAAATGTTAATTGGGGGATACAGAATGTGGGTAGCTCTCTCATTTTACAAATCTATTCCCTCCTGAAGGTTGAACCCAAGACCTCCCCAATCTGAAGGGATGAGTACTACCCGGTTAAACTTATTTTAATTTAGAAGAAATTATGGTAGAGTTTCTTTTTGTAAAGATGATCAAAGCCGACCATAGAGTGGAAATAAAAATCCATGAAATATTGTTGAAAGTATCTGTTTTCAAACAAAATGAGTACTTGATAGAGGTGTCATCGGATATCTCTAAAAAATGAACTTATAAAGTACTTGGGTACTGCTGACACTAGTTTTCCCTTGACAACAGGAACATCACATGCAACAGCCAATTTTTTGCTTTCTTACTGATGGTGCGGCATATATCTTTTTGCAGGTTTAAAAAAGTTGGAGTCTCTCAATCTCAAGTGCTGTAATTGCATTACAGATGATGACATGAAGCCTCTCTCTGGTAACTTACAATTTGGGATCTTTTAGTTTATTTTTTTCTCTTAGTGGTGGTATGACCCTTAATTCTGTTTTCTTGTATGGTTACTTATTAAAAAAAAAAAAAAAAAAAATTCTGTTTTCTTGTATGGCTATCATCACTCGCTGTCTGTCTGTCTGTCTTTCTGTCTCTGAAGAATTGTTTGTTAAGACTATAAATGTGGTGCATTGACGCATGAAAAAAAATCTGGGAATAAAAGAAAATGTTCCTTCGGTCATTGTGGCAGTGTTTTAACAGTTATGACTGCGTTAGTCTAGCTGGGGTCTTTAAGGGTTTTATTTTATATTATTATTTTTTTAAGCTGATGTGTGGCTAGGAGTGTTTTAAATTATGGGCCAGATCAAGGTTCTAGGATTTCGTCTGATTGCAATAAAACTTGAGCATTTAGCTTTACCCAAGAGGTTTTTCCCGTGTTTTCCTAAAAAATTTATTCTGATAAGCTCCTGCATCATCTGTGGACTGTGAAGTTAAACAGCTTGTGGAATTAAGACAAATACATGTTGATAATTTCATTTAAAGCTTTTGTTGTGCTGGCATGTGCTTTGAGTTATGATTTGTGCTTAGTAATTGAGATGGTCTATTGCGGAACTTTGTGAAGCACTCATTCGTAAAATTTCAGGGCTTATCAGCTTGAAAGGACTGGAGATTTCATGCAGCAAGGTGACTGATTTCGGCATTACTTTCTTAAAAGGTACCATTGGTATATTTTTCTAGTAAGTTATGTTTTCTATATAAGTTATATTTTATTTAGCCTTCATGTTATGAGGATAACCCTGTAATGGTCATGGGCCCATGCCTTGGGCTTATCCGGTTACCTTGGGGTGTTCTGTTTTTACTAAATGGGAAAAAAAATGAAAAGAAAGAAAATTAATGTGGAAGGTTCTCTTTCTGTTTTAAAAAAGGTATGAAGCGACGTATGATAAAAAAAAGGTATGAAGCTGTCAGGCTAGAGCCAGCTTGCCAAGAAAGTAATGGTAGCTGAACCAGACATTCTAATTATGTGCCACCTTTTCCTTGAATCCTGGTGACATCTGTTTGCACTTAACTTGGATTGGTTTTGTATTTGGTAATTATGTTTCAGTTAGAAAACTTGGTTGTTAACAAATATTTTATGAGTAGCTGTAAGTCTCTTTTTTATGTAATACTCATAAAAGAAAGATGTTGCCTTTCCTTCGGTAGCGTAGAAATTAGATTGGGTTTTTTTTTTTTTAATTGTCTCCGGGTGTCCAGAACGGGGGTGCACAGGCCCTCAACAATGAGTTCTCGCAAGTGCATTTCGGGTAATTTGAGGGGAAAATCCCCCAATCCGATGGCCCCTAGAGATTGTTTGCACCCAAAGAGATTTAAACCTTAGACCTAGGGGGAGCATACCCCTAAGCCCAAGGCCTTTACCACTTGAGCCAACCCCTAGAGGTTAGCGTAGATTGTGAATCAGGCCGCAGGAGACCCTCTGGGCTGAAGCCTTTCATCTTCTATATATCTAGGATTTCTTTCTTGTATTCTGCTAAGTTAATGAAGGAAATGACTTATAAAAAAACAAAAACTGAAATGATGGAAATGATACGGATACTCTCATGATTGTTTGGCTTTTTGGTTTTGAATTATTTCAATGTATTCTAATCAGGGTCTCTTTTTTAAACTTGTGGGAAAAGATTTTGGGTCTCTCTTGATCTAGCATTGTATTCTCTTCTTTCTTTATTGTAATTTCTGTCATATTATTTCTGTGTGTTGTAGGGCTGTGCAAGCTTTCTATGTTGAACCTGGAGAGATGCCCAGTTACTGTTGCATGCTTGGACTCTCTTTCAGGTTTTAATTCTTTTCAAGGGCTTGGCCTTCCTGCCAATCTGTTTATTCTTATTCCAATATGAATAAGGCTTGTAATTACACAATGTTATTTATATGATGTAATTGCAGCTCTAGGATATCATTCTCGAACATTCTCATGTTCTCTGCATCTGTGTAATTGTTATCATGAAAGGCAATGAACACTGATAAAAATAAAAAATAAAAAAAAAGAAGGAAAATGATGGACATACAACTTTTTTTACCATCCTTTATACAGCTATGTTTTAAATGAGGGGCATTTTTGTTAAATAACTTATAAAATTAATTTTACTTTTACATAAATACCCTCATTTTAAAACATGGTTGTATAAAGGGTTGTACATGTATTATTACTTTTGTCGAGTCTATTGATTTGAAATATCGTAACTTATTGTCTAACACAACTTACCTTTCTCCAGTCTCTCTTCATTCTTTCTTCCCTGCCCCCCAACCACACGTTACATGCCCTAAACTACAAACATTTTTTCACTTTATTTTTGAGAAAATATTACCAATAACTCTTTATTTTGTTATAGATATTTTTATCACGTTTATGTGCACTCGAAGTTTCTTCTCAATGTGCATGTATTCGAATGAAGTTTTAGTTTGTGGAAATATATATGGCTCTAAAGGACAGGGAGCTTGGGCATGATATGCTTCTGAAGGTGAAGTAGCTTTGATTTCTTTTGACCCCTAGAAATGTTTTTGCTGGGTGAGGAAGGGATTTTTATGATTCAATTGGATGCTTTAAGTATGTAATTCAAATTCACTATTATATGTTCATTCACACTGTTCTGGTGACATGGAGTGAAAATTAAAGAAAATTAAGTTCTTGACGGGATGGTGAATTAGACTACATTGATAATTGGAACCAGGCATGTTAAATTGATAATGATTGAAGCAGTATCTCAAGAAATTATACACTTCATCGTCAATTAAAATTTCAGAAGAAGTGTTCATTTTCTAGACTATATGATCTCAATCTTTTGTTCAAGAATTGTTTTGGCCTGATATCTAACTTGCATTTTTTTTTTTTGGTGCCAGCTCTTTCTGCCCTCTTGTATTTGAATCTTAATGGATGTAATCTGCCTGATGATGGGTGTGAGAAGTTTTCCCGTGAGTAGCATTAAGACTGATATATTGCGCGGTTTATTGAGAATGTTTCTATTATGGTGGTTTACTTTACTATTTATTGAAAGAAGAACCTTGCCTTGAACTTTTAGCATACCTTTTTTTTTTTTGTAGGATTTAGGAACTTAAAAGTGTTAAACTTGGGGTTCAATGACATCTCAGATGGGTGCTTGGTGCACTTGAAAGGTTGGTGTTTTTCACTCCCCTACACAAGTTCAAAAACATTGATCTTTAATTTCCGTTTTGTCTTCATTTTCTATCAATGGAAGAGTTGGTTTGAGTGTCAAGGGTTGAGCCTTTTATTATATGTAAGCATTCCATGTCTGTTAAAATT
Source organism: Carya cathayensis (assembly GCA_011037825.1). NCBI lineage: Eukaryota > Viridiplantae > Streptophyta > Magnoliopsida > Fagales > Juglandaceae > Carya > Carya cathayensis. The sequence continues at coordinate 386,384 of QGSO01000173.1, forward strand.
TATTAAATGCAGTCTCCATGATTCAGTTAGGTATTTGGGGTGTGAGATCTTCCTCTTCCTTCTATGCACAAGATAGAAATGATTAATTTCTTGTTTTATTAATGTATTAATGTTCTTGTTGACAATTAAGCATGAGCAATATTATTTATCGACAGAGAATTTAATTGTTTCTACAATGTTCACTTCTGCAACTGCTTTGAGCATTGGGATTTCATGGCTAGTTCATGAAAGTGTGCAAAAGAAGTTTGAGAGTGCATGCATGTGATGTCTTGAATAAGTTATCACATATCTTGGTCTTGCTGCTTGTGTTTGTTACATTTTGAATGATGGTTTCTATACATAATTATTGATCTTGCTTCAAACAGGTCTGACAACTTTGGAAAGCTTGAACTTGGACTCGGGTAGGATTGGTGATGAAGGGCTGGTTAACTTGACAGGTAGGTGTTCAAATGGTTTCCCTTATTATCTATGAAATTTCTATTCTGTCTGGATTTTGCAACCATTCTGCTTCCAACCAAATTGGTCTGGAAAAAGATTTATTTTATGTAATACTTGCACAAAATACTGGATTTTTTGTGTTCATTTCCTTTGCATTTAGAGACGGTATAATTGCTGCTTGCTTGTGTGCCATGTGATTTAATACCAGAGCTGCTCCAACGGCTATATTTGCATTTAAAACCTCACCCACACATGCAATGAACTTTCCTTAGTTTGGCTTGTGGGTCTCTCATGTTTATGAACTCTGTGTGTGGGTTGCATGCTGTTTTGAAGGTGCTTTTGATGTACATTTTTTGCTTGAAAAAAAAAAAGGAAAGAAAAAAAAAGGGACAATTCTCCCATCTTGCATACTAGTTTTTTCAAGGTTGATGATTCTATTTTCATCTGGGTAACATGAATAAATTAGTAGGGTCAAATTGCTAACATCTCTTGGGTAGTTGTGTCTTTGCTGGCTCTAATTAGCATTGTTTCAGAATAGTTTGAGGGGTGATGTATATGTCTAGGCATGCAAACCATATTTTGCATCTGGATCCTTGTTTTTTTCAACATTCATCACACGATAAGTAAGAAGTTTTTGAAAGCGTTGTCACTGAATTGCACAAAGACTTGCATAGCAATCTTGCAAATTCAGCGTGGTTTATTCTTTTCATTTGCGTATAAGATTCTTGATTTCTTTCGTTCCTTTTGTATTATTATTTCTCCTCTATTTGTTTCCCCCTTCATATGTAAATAATACTGAAATTTTTAATATGCAATGCTTTGATGTTTAGGCCTTCGACATCTGAAATGCTTGGTGTTATCTGATACTGAAGTTAAAAGTAATGGACTTCGCCATCTATCTGGTTAGATGTTCACATTCTATTTATTTACCGATTATGAAGTATAAACAAATTATATGCAGATAGATTATGGAATATGGCTGGTTTCCATATGTATTTTTTTCTATAAATTCAGTGTGGCATATTCACTTGGGTTATTGATGGGACTGCATTCTGTCGATAAATTCCATGCTTGTTTGTTTGGTTGCACTATTGTTGTTGAAGATTTTATCGCACCAAGCAAATCTTATCTGGGAGCCTTGTCAAGCTTAACTGGTTGTTCTTTGTTATCTAGGATTAATGGGTTCTAGAGCCTTTTGTATTCAATTTATGTTTTATATAGTTATTTTTTGGCTTTTGCTTCCGGAGCAAGTTGTTTGAATGATATAATTTATCATAATAAATAAATAAATAAAGTTGTTCGGATAATATCATGGTCCGGAGAAAGTGGTTTATTTGAATTTATGAAAAAGTTTTCAAGTTGGGTACTGAAGGTGGAGGTATTTGAATTTGATTAATTTCTTTAGCCAAATGTTGGTTTGCATAGAGATGGGTGGTACATTAACAGAATCAGCATATCTAGATTAAAGTAGTCTTTTTTTTCTTTTCTCTTTTTTTCTCTCTTATGGTTTTCATGGTGATGGTGTGAATTCTTTGGTGCGTGCATAGAGCACTGTGGACCATATTCACCACATATAACTCCCTTTGCCGAGTTTGCTCTTAGCCAACTTGCGCCATGCTATATATATTTGGTTGTCTCTCGGCTTATGAAGCCCCAACAAGAGATCAAAGCAGAAAGAAAAGCTTTTTATGCTATCCCTTGACATCTTTTGCAGATTTTTTTAATTCTTGTTCTTCTCATTTGTCTTAGGTGTATCTCCCTTGTATGCTTCCTGTGTACTTGGGCTGCGGCCCTAGTGCTCATCTTAATAAAACTGTCTTTTCCAAAAGATTTTTCTGGTAACCTGAAATATTTTGTCGGATGGTTTCCTGTTAGGTTTGACCAATCTGGAGAGTTTAAATTTATCATTCACTGACATTACTGATGGAGGTTTAAGAAAATTGGCTGGACTCAAATCACTGAAGTCACTTAATTTGGATGTTCGCCATATCACAGATGCTGGACTTGCAGCTCTTAACAGTAAGTGATTTAGGTGTAGTTTGGATTGTGAGATGAGATGAGATGAGATGGTTTTAGATGAAAGTTGAATAAAATATTGTTAGAATATCATTTTTTAATATTATTATTGTTTTTAGATTTGAAAAAGTTGAACTGTTTATTATATTTTGTGTGGGAATTTGGGAAAGTTATGATGAGATGAGATGAGATTAAACTGTTTCTGTATTCAAACTAAATCTTAGTGGACCCGGTGTTTGCGTGGGAACATAATGGAATTGTGATGATCAACATTAGTGAGAATGCATGCGGTGGGAGTAATCTATATTTTTATTTTTTATTGTAATTTGAACCATTTCCTTAAAAAAAAAGTTTTCTTTTGGTTCAGTAGATACTGAACCAAAATTCAATAACCTAGAACAAACGTGTATATTTGGGCTACTGAGCCTCTTAATGATCATAACTGAGTTATGATATGAATGCGAGTCCTCAAACCTCATAAAATTCAATTCTTTGTGTTACACTGCAGCTTATTGTGGATTGCATGATTATGCTTTTAGTTCTACATAAATGTTTGATTTTTTTTTCTAAACTTAGTAATGCACTTTCATGCTTTTTTGTAAGCAGGTTTGACTGGATTAACTCATCTTGATCTTTTTGGAGCACGTATTACAGATGCTGGAACAAACCATCTGCGAAGTATGTTAGTTAGCACGCTAATGCAGTTGCCAATCTTAACAAATTTCTTTATCATACATAGCAACATAGCAATCTCGGGCGCACTGAATTATGTCTGAGAGAACAATGCTGAGTACCATATTAATTACACCTATGTTATTACATACTGATATCTAATTAAACACAAAAGAGACCTGGAATACTATTAGCCACAAGATACTAATTATAAAATATGGAAACAAAATACTTACAAAAAATATATACAAATTGTTCCTCCGTTGATGATTGAATATGAGAGAGCACTAGTTTAGAACTATGAATAACGACAGGCCTTATCCAACTTAACAAGCAACATTCTTGAAACAATTTGAACTTCGGTTTTGCAAATGATTGGCAAGTTCTGAGTTAGATTAATTCTCATCTGTTTCCTTCCCTTTGTTTGATGAACCAGACTTCAAGAACCTGAGGTCCCTGGAAATATGTGGTGGTGGACTGACAGATACTGGTGTCAAGAATATCAAGGATCTTTCGTCCCTGATGGTGCTCAATCTTTCACAAAACTCCAATCTGACAGATAAAACCTTGGAGTTGATTTCTGGTAGCTCCTTGAACTTTTTTATCTTTTTAGTTTATGCGGTAGAAAGAAATGCATTCTCTTGTGTGGCTCATAATAGAAATTAGTCCTGAAATTTATGTGGCCAATATTATCTCTCGCATCTATTGAACCGACCACCAATATCTCTGCATGGATTTCCTGCTCTGTTTTTTACAATAAATTGGGGCACTTGTATTAAAAGGTTACTTATAGATCATTTTTTTTTTCTAAGCTACTTATAGATCATTTACTGCAAATGGAAAACATGAAGTACCTACACAGCATATTAGGGCGCACTATCATTCAACCAGAAGTGGAGTGGACAACTTGACTTACAAGAAAATGCTATTCTTCTTTTTTAAATGAATATGCTTTTCTTTATAATGGGAACCAAGCTAAATTTGCAAGGATGACTTTGTGGCTCCAGCCTTAAAATTGTATTGGTTACACCGTTGGCATACTGCAGCCTGTTGAAGAATCTACAGGCCCGCTTATATTCTTAAACACTGTTTGGGGACGAACTTCTCATGAACAATATTTTGATCCACTATCTACATCTTATAGGGATTTTGTTGGGGTCTCTTCTGTTCATCCTCTCACATCCTTCAATGTGAATGCAGGCTTGACAGGATTGGTCTCTTTGAATGTTTCAAATTCTCGCATCACCAGTACAGGACTGCGCCATTTGAAAACTCTGAAGAATTTGAAATCACTAACAATCGATGCCTGCAAGGTGACAGCAAATGATATGAAGAAGCTACAGTCAACTGATCTGCCTAATCTGGTGAGCTTCCGTCCCAAGTAACCATGGAGGTGTGTAAGATTTGTGTGTGAAGCGACCTTTGGTGTTGGGGGTAGCTATGTATATAAAAATAACATTTGAGTTGAGGAGACGTTTGAGGTACAGTACATATGGTTAAACATGAAGGGGATTAGAGAATGTGGCTTGGGAAGTAAGCAATCCAGGAATTATCCCAATGCTTTGTGTGAAGCATTCTTTTGAATCAAATGTGGTGCAAAAGAAAATGTAGATAAAAGCTTCCTTGGCAATGGGCTATTTTCAGCCGTGGCTTGGTTTGTACATATATCATCATGTGCCTGGTATTGCACCAAATTTATTGACATATAAATAAATATATACTGCAGTTCCCTTTTAATGTCTTTGCTTCTCGATTGATGGCCTATCTATTAAAATCTCTGTAAAAATTACTTGTCGCTCTTCTCCTCTTCCTGCCTCCAGTTACTGCTGGTTGACTTGGTCCCACCCGAACCCTAATTGTTGCTGAAGGGTAACGAACGTTATTTTGCTGCAGAATGTTATGATATGCATGTTCTGAGCAAAGGCTTTAGAAATGAATTTAGTTCTATTCTGGTACTAACAGCGTTAGGCATGGGAAAGTAGGCACGCTTGGGCATCGTTAACGTTTACTTTTAAGTGGGTACAAGAAGCTTTCAAGTAGTTGGATAGTTTTCCATGAACGAATCTCTTTCTATTTTTTCGCAAGCACGCAAAATTGCAGAAGGTGCTTATGATCGTTTAAAAGCGAAATATTGAAGAGTTAGGGAGGAAGGGATATATTATCAGTCCGGTCCGGGAGGTCGGTGTCACGGATTGAAAATTATTTTCTATCCATTTTTGCTGACCAGAACCTCAGGAACGTTTTTTTACTTATTTTTTCAAAAAAATTAATACAAAAAATTAATTAAATTAAATATTTTTATATGATTAATAGATATTAGATAATTTCATTATATATAATCAATAACAATCCCTTGAATAAAAATTAAATAATTAACTTATACAACTAATATATAATATAATATATTATATACATAAAAGATATTTTTATATATATAAATTCCGTTGGTTTCGATTCAGTCTAAAAAAAAATAAACCAACCGAGTAAATAAAAAAATTATCGGTCCAGTCCAGTCTTACAGCCCTAGATATGAACGACCTCTTAAGCCACACGGGTCAGAATCGGTTCAGAAAACGAAGTCAAATAAACCTACCGCCTTTGCTTGGGAAATTTTGCAGCCTACCTGGGCCACGATGCTCCTTTTCGGACCATTTTTCAGAATTATTATTATTATTTTTTTTTTTTTTTTTGAGGTCGTTGGCCCAAAACTAATTTGGTCCAATTTTTTTCAATAACTCGGTCCAGAGATAGTTTCACCGATTTATGGATGGTATTACACGTCCGGGTGAACTCCTTGCTCCGCTTCAGAGGACCCGACTTGAGTAGCAATACAGATAAATGTTGTGCACTCAAGATAGGCAAACACTCTGGTATTGTAAAGGTAAAAATTTGGTAAGATTAGATGGCTATATGATAAGATTTGTCTTATCATTATATTTGAAATTGTTAGATGAATATAAAATAATTATTGATTTATCTCTAAACAATATTGAGTTTATTTAGAAGTCTTATAGGTTGTTTAGATAAGTCATTGTGGTAAAAATCGAGTCCAGAAAGATCTGTACTTATCCATAATGAAAGCTAAACAGAGATTAGTCATTGCAGAAGAGTTATTACGAAATGTCAACAATTCGTCAGGAGACGTTATCGCGACATTCTATCCATCAACAAAATCCTACTTCAACTAGAACTTTTTTCATCTTGTCTATTTAAGAAATCCTATTGGTTAGGATTGGTGGAGATTTAGATCTACATATTTTCTAAAGCATTTTCTAGTTCATATTTTGATGAGAAAATTCCTTAGTAAATTTTTATATTTGTGATCTCTCTTGGAGTGTTCTTGTGCCTAAAGTGTGAAGAATCGTTGTGTCTTGCAAGTTTAGTTATTTATTTGAAATATTTGATTCGTTATATAATATTTAATAATTAAGATCTAACCAATTTGTTCAAGAAAATTGATAGACAATTTCGTAATTTTATAGGAATACTGGAGAATTTCACTCATTATTTACTTGCAAAGGTTCAAAAATAAGTTTTATTGTCGCAAGTTTCCCGGAAAGGGAAAAGTTCATTAGTTGATTTCTTATATAAATATATATATATTTATATACTCATTGTGCATTTGGGGAATTTCAAGACAAGTAAATAATGACCAATTAGACTGCACTGAGATTTGAGATACCTATCACATAATTTATACTTCAATGATTCGTAGCAGAGATTGAGAGCAAAAGACATTCTTTTTCGAAGAATTTCCTTCCAAAAACTAAATTGACCTTCAACTATTAATACTACTACAGCATTTACCTTAGAATTTGATTAAAAATGTCAACTCTACACATTTTGCAGCGTCCGTCCTTCAGTAAAATTACATGTCGTGACCCGCAAACTGCATAACAAGCAAATACACAAGCAGATGATATCTTAAAGTTGGAAGTCTTTGAGATTCGATAGACCTACATTGCTTATAAACAAGCAAAACAAGTAATGTACAGCATACCTGAATTCGAGACGGGCCAGCAAGCAAGCATGTAAAAGAACTTCTCACTGGCAGCTGCTTGATCATCTCTGGGCTTGGTCCGAACCCGAAGCTCCAACTGGAGAAGTAGCTGGCACACTGCTTGCTGACCCATTCTCAACAGGTGGGGGAACACCCCATTTGCCTTCAGATTCAAGGGGTTCAAAGACATGAACCCCCCCATCTGACAGCCCTAATGCAAATTGATTTGGTTCTTGTGGATGTGCGGCAATCACAAGTGGTTGTACACTAGAACTGCTGCATTGAGTAAACAAAGGGTCATAATCTACCACTCACATAGGTAGGTAAGTGCAGTCAAGTTTCCCCAGCCAAACTAGCAATTTCTACCTATCAAACAAGTAATTGCAGAAAAAGATGCATATTGAACTGAAATTATTTGGCATTGGACAAGCAATTTACCAGTTAAAAGATAGGCTTGATCAAAATTTTAAATTTAGATGTCAATGCATAGAATTTGACATATTTTGGAGCCTCAGCTTCAGCAGTCTAGTAAATTATCTAGGGTTAAAAATATTGAGGGAATTAAACTTTTTACCACAACTACCACTTGTTCTTCACTTTGTACCCAGAACCATCAACTTGTAAACCTTATTCTGACAGTCAATCCTCGGTTGTCCGTGGATTCAATTATCAAGAAGTATATTCAGTTTCCTGTGCCTAAGTTTCAGTTTGCACCCCAAAACACCTATTCCTTCAATGTGTACTGTCGCTTTAGATCAACAGTTGCAATTATGCCACGGGGGCAATTTTTGTTCATATGAACGGTGGGGGTGCAAATTGAAAATATATATAGTTTAGGGTCCAACTTGAGACCTTTGATGGTTTGGGATGCAAATTCAAAAACAAATGGTGGTTTGTGTAGTTTTCCAAAAAAGAAAAATATTCTGAAAAAACCAATGGAATGTTTAGATTAAAGTTTTTAATGTCTATGAATTACTAGTTGCATTTATAATTCTTAATATACTAAGAGACATTAAAGAACAAAAACTTAAGTCTTTGATGTTAAAGAAGGAATTTGCAAGAGAAAATGAATTCTTCTGAAGAATGAAAGTTTCAGCTGAACACATGTGCATGGAATAGTTGAGTTTCGATAGAGATATGTGAGACTTTATTAAAGAATCTTTTAGTGCATAGGGCTCAAAGAAGTTTTTGACCGATATTTTTTCAGTCTCGCAAAAGTAGGACCCAATTATCTAACATGACCAAGATTGGTTGGGCAGTGGTATGGTGAAAAGGTTGTGTCCATTATTATTAAAATTAGCAGTATATTTTTAGTATGAAGAAAATATCTGCACAATATTTCTAATTGGTATGGATATCCTACACAGTCGAGGAATTGATCCAAGTGTCAGATGCTGAAAGGTTTAATTCCACCATTCAGATACACCGAGGAAGTGAACAATAACAGCAACAAAAAGATGAATCTAATCTAAGCAAAGCTGGAATTTATCTGAAATGAACCTGAGTTGGCTTGGCCTAGGTAAAGTACCTGACACTAGAAGGAAGATAAACAGAAGGATTGATTCGACATCGTAGTCTGAGATTTGCAGCAGTAAACACACAGACTGTCGCATCTAAGAAGCTGGCATATATCAACTGGCTATCACACGAGAACGTTGCATGAGAGATGGGGGCAGATTCACGTGGGACCCACTACAGATAGAAGAATTCATATTAGAACAAAAAGAAGAGGGAAGAAAAATGTTATTTCCAAAATATAAAACACTCTGGATGTTAAAATACCTGCTTGACACAATCGAGTTTTGTTGTTTCATATATGGCAAGCTGAGTTTCATGTGCAACCAGAAAATGTATCTGATCCTGATGGAACTGTACACGAGTGTCTGACTGTCCAGGAGTCCTTCCAGCTGGAAGCTGCAGAAATCTAGTCTTCTGCTTTTCCCATCCATCAGAGCTCCATACACAGAGCTGGAGAAAGTATCGTACCATTTATGTGAACCAACATAAAAATCCTTCTAGAATTGAGAATTATTGATCATGCCCAATTCAAAATATATGAGTAATTTGTTGATAATAGTACCTCGAACTTTAATGATTGTTTGGAAAAATCGATGATACGGATAATTACAGTAAAAAATAAATAATGCATGAGTTAGTTAAAGCATTGCATCTCAGACGAAATAAGCAAGATTGTTATCTTGAAATTATTTAAAGATGCGACACAAATAAGTTGAAACATTGATTAATCCTTTAATCGTATAAAGGCTGAATCAGCAGGCCTTTTAGAGAGCAGTAGAATCAACCCTTAGCTCTGCCTTGCTGAAATCTAATGATGCTTGCAGATTCATTACAGAATGAGATTGGGGACTTTGATTAGGTTGAATCAAAGTTCACAAGTAATCTGAAACGCAAGACCAAACTACAAAACACATCTGAATAAAAAAATTATTACCTGAGCATCCGCTCCAGATGAAACTAGAACATTCAGTACATGAGAAAAGCCAAGGCCAGTTATTCTTTTAGAGTGTCCTTTAAGCTTGCTCTTAACCTGCATCAAGAAAATTAAAGTAAATAACATTTCAAACCATGAATTCTATTGATTGTGACAATATGCTGCATCATACTTCATCTACGCGAACATTGTATATCTGAATTGTGGAATCATCCATGCCAATGGCAATAATGTTGTTATCTTGAGGATGGAAAGCAAGAAATGTTGCTGCAGGTGGTGGTGGCATGAAAGTTGTCATTGTCTGCGGTTACCAAAAGAAACTGAAATTGGTCAGAATGAAACAAGAAAATAAACTTAAATGCCACACAGGACTTATGGCTTACCTTAAATGTCATCATATTGAACAAGGAGATCTTTCCTCCAGATGCCGACATAACATAAGAATCATTCTTGGACAAAGCAAAGCAGGGCACGGCCTCTTCAGGACTAGTGTCAGAAACATCATTGGTCATTAAAATTCCACTTGGTGGTTGCCATAATTGAGGTAACAAACTAGCAGTCGCCTGCAAGATAAAGCACCATTTTCGTAGATAAAATGTAACGAGTTTCCTTACGTCTATGATGAAAGAACCACTAAGGGTTGACACCTCATACCTTTCCAGAAGTACTACGATCACTTCGTTGCCATTTCCAGAGCAGATGAATGGCATTTGATGCTAATGCCAGAACGGCATTACCTGAATTTGTATATATTAACCTTGATATCTGTAATAATCATGGAGGAAGCTAATGAGGATATTTTGTTGGAGACAGGATGGAATATGATAAAAAATTATGAGTCAAAATGATGTTGAAAGTTCATGAGTTGATCTAATACAGGGTAACAGGATAGCCCAATATACAAAAACGAAAGGCCAGGTATATTTAGCAATCACATAGGTACAAACGGAGATTTTTTACTGTTTAAGATGATAGCAAAATGAGAGTTCAATAGAATATGTCTATATATCCTGAAATAACCATTATAAATTACAGCAGGCTAAAAGTTGAAGAAAAATTAAACAGCTGCATAACATTTAAATGCTAGACAGCTTGAGATCCCATTTTATGCTTCTTGAATTCAATTGCCCTTCTAATTTCTAGTAATAAACAAATGCCGAGGAGCACCATAACCTACTATAGATGTTCTACAGTTCATGAGCCTTTAGTTAATATGAATGTCGACTTTCTTTTCAATTTAATACTTATTTGTACCAACTTATCATCTTCAAATTAGCACAAGTAGATTTAGCCCCAATATGCTGACTTCCTCAGTTGGAAGTATATTAAATTAACAAATTCAATCCCCCTTAGTTAATTAATCCTCTTGATCCTGTTATCATGTATGGCATTGAATTAAGATTAAAAGTACATTTTTTTCATCAATAAATATAGTGCTTCATCACTGCTTTGTCCACCCCCCCCCCTTCTCTCTCTTCTTTTTTTTTTTTTTTTTTTTCACCCCCTCTTGCTTGTAGATCATTCTTTCTAGTAGATTTCCTCTCCTAGTTCTTATTTCAGTATCTACAGTTTCATATTGTACCAATCACATATTTTTCTTCTTTTATACTAACTACATCAAACAACTCTTCTTTTTGCAAACATTATATCATTCCTACTGAATTTTTTTCTCTACAAATCCAACTATTTTGTGCATAACCTTCTTACTATAGTTCAAACTCTGGTAGTATGATACACCTGAACAAGGCAAGGACAATCTCTGTGCTAACTGGATCTTAACACTCAGTTGTTTCTACCTAAAAGTATTGCGAAAAGTAAATGAGGGATTTGGCTCCTCTCCTGTCTTTGAGATGGAGTCTGATAGGTGAATTGCCGGTGTTTAATCAAGACCGATGGCTGTGACTCACTTGCCAGTCCACTCCATTTTCAAGGCAAAGGGAGATGAAGCAAACTGTAAATGATCCATTGAGTTTGAAGCAGATAAGCAGCTTTTGCAAGGCAAGATGGCTTGAAAGTGCACTTATGTGTATGTGCACTTATGTGTATGCTAGGCTAAACTGGCCAATCACAAAGCATTCATCAATTGAAAAGTACCAACTTTATTCTACTAATCGTATGTTATTGCATGCCAGGTATGCTTGATTAATTATTCGAGTCTTTAGGTAATTACACCTACAAATTCATCATCAGTTGCACTCACAAAGTTTATTCTCACTAACAAGAAGTTTACCATGCTATCCAACTAATATTTATGAACTTTAAGGAGTTTCGATTAATGAAAAGAGCAAGAGTAATGTAGCTAAGTGCACAGAAAGACACCACAAAAAAGTTCATAATGCTTCTAAAGCTTTATTTGAAATAAGCAGCAGTTTGCGCGCATGAAAGAATGTACTAATCACAGCACATATCAATAAACTGTAGAAGAGGAACACATTGTTGCTGAACGAGCTGAAGTGCCTTAGGAAGAAGAGCCAGATTGGAAACATAATCAAACCAATGTTATGTAAAAGAATCTCCCAAGAATAAAGCCAGTTAGCAAATATCACACCTTAGTTACTCTCAGGTTGTCAGGAAGCCTTAAAGACCGGCATTGAGATGGTTCATTGATTTCAGTGAGCTTCCAAATCTTGGATTTGTCATTAGATTCTTCTGTTATTCTAGGTTTCACATCCCCCAAGTTCCGGACATCCCCATTCTGGAAAGATTAATGTCAATTTAATATATATTAGAAGAATAATAATTCATGATACAAAATGCATTTAAACATATATGAGAAAAATATGATATCGATATTTTCTGTGATTGAATAGTAATTTCTATCCAAACTATGACAAGCAGAAAAAACTATGATGGTCCAACTTATATAAATTTTATATATGAAGCGGGAAAAGTAAATGCCACAAACCATTCCAGTAATAGCAACCATAGAGGCACCTCTGTCTACAAGTCCAGCACTAGTCGCAGCAGCTGCTGCTGCTGCAGCTGAAATTGGGTTTATTGTCGGCTGTAAGAGATGTCACACATGGACACAAGATTAGTTCATGCTGAGGTGAGGTGCCACAATAACTAATGATCTGATAAAGCTACCTTTGTCACAGCTTCAGATGCTCTCGAGGCATCATAAGAAAGATTTTCAAAGTTGCGTAATAACCTACTGCCATCTGCATTTGCCAAAATCTTAATTCCATTTTCATTGGTAGAAACAGCCAAGAGATTGCCATCCCTGTTGAAGCGGATACGTGGGCTTGCCTAGGAAGTAGAAAAGACAAAATTGGGCAACTAATATTTCAAAGGGACATACTTTCAATTAACAGTAGTCAAAAGTTAATGGACTCACTGGGAGGCCTCCGTCGGCATCAACAGTAGTCAAAAGTTGAATGTTGTCCATATCCCAGAATTTGATAGAGAAATCATCACCAGCAACTAAAAACCGGTTTTTAGTTGTATCAAATTGCACAACACCCAAAGAACGCTTACGGAATCCTTGATAGGTCCTTTTCACTGCTCCTTCACTTTCATTCCATTCAACAATAAACGATTCCCCATCTTTACTTGTCCCACATGAAAAAAGCCTGAAATTTCCACAAACCACCCACGCAAAAAAATAAAATAAAAAAACAAATAAACAGAGAAAAACAAAGGTTATAAAAATAAAACCCTATTTAGTTGACCATGCCCCACCAAAGAGCAAAGGACAAACAGCACCAACACAACAGGTCCATTTTATTACCTAGTACCATCGGCACTGTAAGCCATTGTCGTGCACCAGCGACCAGGAGCATCATAATCAACTCGAGATCCCAAGTTGTCATACAACCATGCCTTTATCTTTCCATCCAGTGCAGTTGAAAAGATAAACTAAGCATAAAGGCACAAAAAGGATGTTAGGAACAAATATTTTTTTTTTGATAAGTAAAATAAATTTATATTAACAAAGATGCAAATGCCTGATACAAAGCTAATGACCGCCTCTAGTATGATCAATGGATATAAGGAATTCATGTAGTCCCACACCATTGAAATCAACCGCTATGGTCCAATTACAAAGGGTTCTAAAGAAAAAAACTATCAAATCCTCCATCGATCTCTCCTTGTCCTCGAAAGTCCTGTCATTGCGCTCTCGCCATAAACACCACATGATGCATGTCGGGATCATCTTCCACACCGCTTTTATCTGTCGATTTCCTCTTAGATTTTTCCAGCTAGCCAATAGCCCTACCACCGTCTCCGGCATAACCCAAGCCAAGTCCATTCTACCAAGAACCTCATTTCATAACCTTCTCGCTGCCTCACAGTGTATTAAGAGATGGTTCACCGATTCACCTCCCTTTCTACACATGCAACACCAATCTATGATAATCACCCTGCGCTTCCTCAGATTATCAATTGTAAGAATCTTACCCAATGCCGTCGTCCACACAAAAAAAGCTGCTTTGGGTGGCGCCTTGTGTCTCCATATCTTTCGCCAAGGGAACTGAGCAGGTATCTCTTGAATAAGAGACTTATAGAAAGAGCGCACCGAGAAAGTACCTTTTACTGTAGGTATCCACCATAAGCTATCCTGTGAATTTTCTGGTTTAGTGGAATACAAAAGGCTATAAAAGGTGTCAATACTTCTCATCTCCCAGTCTTGTGCCGCCCTACTGAAGTTGATATTCCATTGGAAGTGCTCCCCTGATCTTACCAGAACATCGGCTACCGAGACATCAATATCTCTTGCAACTCTGAATAAAGAAGGGAAAGATTCCTTTAGGGCCACATGACCACACCAAGTGTCAAGCCAAAACTTGATACGGGTTCCTCCTCCTAAGCGAATTCGGGTATATCGAGTAAAGACCTCCCACCCTTTTCTTATATGAGTCCACAAGCCCACTCCATGCGCTCCTCTCACTTCTTTTGTACACCAACCCCCCCATAGATTTTCATATTTGCTCTCTATTACCGTCTTCCACAAGGCTTCAGGTTCCTTATGGTATCTCCACAGCCATTTACCAAGTAGTGCCCGATTGAAATTTCTCATTCCTCTAATACCCAAGCCCCCATTTGAAATAGGCCTACATACATTTTCCCACTTAACAAGGTGGAATTTTTGTTCCACGCCCAATCCCCCCCACAGGAAATCCCTTTGTAGTTTCTCCATTCGAAGAGCAACTCTTGCTGGAATAGGGAACAACGACAAAAAATAGGTGGGAAGATTAGAAAGGGTACTCTTTATTAGTGTAATCCGACCACCTTTTGACAAATATAATCTCTTCCATCCAGCTAACCGACGTTCCATTTTCTCGATAACTGATTCCCAAAGAGAGGCCGCTCTCGGAGTCGCCCCAAGTGGAAGTCCCAGATAGGTCATGGGTAGAGACGCAATCGTGCATCCTAATATACTGGCCAACTGTCTAATATGCCGAACACGTCCAACCGGCACCATCACAGATTTTTCCAAATTAACTTTCAGTCCGGATGTGACTTCAAAACAAAGTAGAAGGGCCTTCAAAACTCGAATCTGATTAGGATCTGCTTCACAAAAGAGGAGAATATCATCTGCAAATAATAAGTGAAATACATTAACAAGTCCCCTATTCGGAGATCCAACCTTGAAGCCAGTGAGTAGCCCATTCGAGACTAAGGCGGATGACATTCGGCTCAGTGCCTCCATCACAATAACAAAGAGTAAAGGGGATAGCGGATCTCCTTGTCTTAAGCCTCGAGAGCTACAAAAGAAGCCAGTTGGACTTCCATTTATCAAAACGGAGAATTTCACCGTGGATATACACCATCTAATCCATGAGCACCATCTCTCTCCGAACCCGCATTTCCTTAATAGATCAAGAAGGAACTCCCAGTTGACATGATCATACGCCTTCTCCATATCTAGCTTGCATATAATCCCTATCTCGCCAGTTTTCAGCCTACTGTCTAGGCATTCATTCGCAATAAGAACCACATCTAAGATTTGTCTATCCTTCACAAAAGCATTCTGGGGTTTCGAAATAAGCTTCCCTACTATCTCACTTAGCCGATTTGCTAATACCTTGGAAATTATCTTGTACACCCCATTTACTAAGCTAATAGGCCGATAATCCTTAATCTCCTCGGCCCCCACCTTCTTTGGAATTAGAGCAAGAAAAGTAGCATTAAGGCTTTTTTCAAACTTTCCCGCTGAGTAGAATTCCTGGAACACCTTCATAAGATCATCTTTTAATACAGCCCAACACGTTTGAAAGAAACCCATTGAGAAACCATCAGGGCCTGGTGCCTTGTCTTTAACCATTTTTCTCACAACTTCAAAAACCTCCAACTCCTCAAAAGGCCTCTCCAGTCAGTTTACATCATTATGTTCAATGGAATCAAAACCAAGCCCTTCCAATTTAGGCCGCCAACCCACCTGTTCAGTTAGTAACTGCTCAAAAAAATCAACTACATGGGTGTTTATCACTGACTCATCCCGACACTCCTCTCCTTCTATTTTCAGCATCTCAATGTTGTTGTATCTTCTATGTGAGTTAGCTATTCTGTGAAAGAACTTGGTGCTTCGGTCTCCTTCCTTCAACCATAATGCTCTTGACTTCTGACGCCATGATGTCTCTTCTAATACTACAATTCTTTCCAATTCTGCTTCCAGCTCCTTTTTTGCAGCTAATTCTTCTTGCGTGAAGAGTCGGGTTTCTTGTATTCTTTCCAATCCTTGGATTTCCAGCTCCTTGCTTTTTTTACGCTCCCCTATATCTCCAAACGACTGTCTATTCCACAGCTTGAGATCTTCTTTTAGAGCTTTCAATTTTCCAGCAAAAATGTAGCTAGGATTTCCTTGTATTTGATATGAAGTCCACCATTGTCTGACCTTTTCCTCAAATCCCTCTGCCTTCAGCCACATATTTTCAAATTTGAAGGACCTACGCCTCCTTCGAACCCCTCCACAATCCAACAAAATAGGCCAATGATCCGAACTCAAACGAGGCAATCTCTTTTGCCACACATCTGGGAAATGACTTTCCCATTCTGGTGAAATTAGAAATCTGTCAAGTCTAGACCATGTATGGTTATTAGACCAGGTACATGCTCCCCCCACTAGTGGTAAATCCACTAGGTTCAAATCAAAAATACACTCCGAGAATTCTGTCATAGCTGGTCTCAATCTCCTATTCCCATAACTCTCAGTTGGAAATCTAGTTACGTTGAAGTCTCCACCTATACACCATGGAAGATCCCACCAACTCTGTACTCCAGCCAACTCTTCCCATAAAAGTCTTCTCTCATGATCTAGGTTGGGACCATATACACCTGCAAAAGCCCACAGAAAGTCATCTGCTACACTTCGAAAGGAGCAAGCCACTGAGTAAACTCCTACAAACTCCTCTATTTTCTCCACCACTCTTCTATCCCACATCACTAGAATACCACCTGATGCCCCCTTGGCTGCCAAATATATCCAATCTACATACGTACAGCTCCATATACTACGCACCATGTTTCTACTAATAACTTTAAGCTTTGTCTCTTGTAAACACACTATGTCCGCCTTCCACTCGCGCAGCAAGTGTCTTATTTGTAGACGCTTACTGTCCTCGTTTAACCCGCGAACATTCCATGATACGATTTTTGGTTTCATTTAGAAAAAGCCAAACCCTTCCCTTTGGTCCTTTCCTTACTTGCACTTCCTTCTGAATTCATGGACCAATCTAACCTCCTCAGGAACAAATATACTGAGACTTAAGGAAGAATCCATGAAAGAAAGGCCAAACCAATAACCACAATAAGCTCAAAGCATTCAACTAAAACAATCATAACAAAAAAAAATCATAAATGAAAATGATACCTGAATGCTTTCCTTATAGTGAGGACAGACGGAATAAACAGGAGCCTCATGACCTTCAAAAGTATACAGCTTTGCACCATTAGTAGCATCCCACACCTACAATTACCAAACAAGATTAGGAAGGAATGGCAAATTTACCTCCACTCAAAACATCAAAACAACCAAACATGCAACAAGACCAACTGACCTTGATGGTCTTATCGTCACCACAGGTTACCACACAAAGTTGCTTGTTTGGGTGGGAGAATGCTATGTCATTTACTCCACCAACATGAGCATCAATCTATATCAGCAAATTTAGAGCAACTTTCAGTATAGCATCTCAAATACCACAGAAGGTAAAGTACAAAGAATGAAATGGAAAAATTCATATTAGATATACCTCCAGGTGCTGCTGTATGTTATCATTCCCATGATAAGAATATATTTGAACGATGTGCCTGGAGTATGCAACTCCTGTAATTGGAATAGAAAGAAGACATCATCTAATTGTCCAGTTCACCTTTAAGATATATATTGGTTGTGTACATGAAGCGAAAAACTCCAATGTATTAAGCATACCAAACAAAGAACCGTCAGGGCTCCAAATCACACGGTTAACAGATACACCAGGATCTTTAACCAGAGCTGCCTGAAATCCATCAATATCAGTTCCAATTACTCTACAATTTTTTTATCGGTAATCAAGTTCCAATTACTCTACTATTATAGGCATTAAGGATAAAGCACTAACATTAACTTGTATCATTAATGAAAGAAAAAAAGAAGGGACACACCTGCAGAGGCACTGAACATGCGCTGAGATCCCAAACTTTGAAATTCCTCAAAACTAACCGCTCCCTAGAACCAACTTCCCACAACCCAATGTCCCCAACATTGGTACCAACTGAAGCACAACATGCAAAATATTCAATGGACAATCCCTAAATAAAACACCACACACTTGAAGGAAGGAAACATAACATTTACAACACTTGTAGCAAGCTTATATGTTTATAGATAAAATCAAGAGGCTTTAAAAGAGAGCCAACCAAGAAGTAAGGTTTGTTGAACAGGATGAAAATCCATGCTCATGGGAGATGACCCTTGATTTAAGGTCCGAGCGACAGTTTTTGGCAAGTCATCGGGCGCATTGAATGGCTGACCATGACCCTGGAATGTTACTGGCAACACATTAACGGGCAGATTAACCTGCACACATGAACAGTAATCAATAAATGATGAGACTTGGAAAGAAAAATATGATTCTGATCCGGCCGTCCGATAATTTTAGACCACTCTGAAACATCAGACTATTTTACTGTAGTCCATCATATGAATGCACACCGATTGATTGTATTCTAGAATTCCAATTTTCTCCTCATTGTAATTTTATTAGAGAAATCATAATTATCTCAACATGGAATTATTACAATAAGAACTATAATGTTGAAAATGCGATTAAAGTTACTTTTTCACTTGTAATCATGGACAATTATTTTAACATCCAAAAAAAGGTGGAAAATAATTTAGGGACATGAAGAGTTATGTGAAAACATGATTTCTCAACCCAATGAACAAGAATATGTTTGCACAAGTTTTTTGATAGATAATCAAGAAGTTATATTTATAGAAATATAGCTCAGGTACACAGGTAGTATCATGAGAAACTATATTTGCACAAGCATAATACCTCATCAGTAATCCCCATTGGTCTAGCTCTTTTAGAAACATGATCAGACTCCCCAGATGGGTAGTCTAGTGAAGGGTTAGTCGGAGGAGTCCTTGGATGCTTCAAAGCAGCTGTTCACGTCAAAGAAACACTTCCATAGTTAAAATTGGAACCATAAACAACATCTTATATCTGGAAAAAAAATTGCAGATGTACTCAGTAGCTAATACCTAAACAAATGAATATAATACCTGGGATTGATGGAGCACCAAGACCAATAGCTCCTCCCGAAACTGCTGCATGAGTTACAGTGGAAGAATTGGACATCCAACCTGCAAGGGGCGTTGGCACAGGTGCTGGTGCAGGTTGGAAAGGCTGAAAACATATGTTCAAGAAAATTAATGAAAGGCTGTAAAAATCCAACTAAGTTGACATTGCAACCAATCAATATGTAACCTACCCCATGTGCACCTAGGTTAGGGAAACCCCCAGCTTTTGGTAAGGATCCAAGCAGTGGATTGTTTGCAGGTGATGGAGCACGTGCGCCATTTGGTTGTGCACAAGAGTGATCCACGAATAGGGTTTTTATATCTGGATTTGGCCTAGGGTTTTTACACAGTTGGTGCTGCCAATTCAAGCTGCAATTTACAATGATAAATCAGATTGTTGAACTTAAATCAGATTGTAAGCTGACGAACAATAATGTTAATGAAGTTTCTCTGAAACTAATATAATTCCGAGCACCCTAAACTCTTGGCATCACTGGAAAGTTGATTATTGTTGCATTGTTTATCCCAGCATTCATGGCACAGTCCCAACTTACAGGGTAGGATCAATCATAAAAGAAATGGTCAAAAGATCATGATTATTAGCTAAAATTATAAAATAGTCCTTTCAAATGCCATTCAAGAGAAATGAAGACACCAAAATAAGTTCATTGCCAAGTAAAACCACCTCAAAGTCAATTTGAAGCTAGCATAAAGATATTCCATTTAGACGGAAGAACAAAGCATCTTTAAATGAGTTACCTTTGGTTGATGAGAGTCCGTAACCTTGAATTTTTAAGGTTTGGGAATTGCAATTTATCACGGAATAAAGGATTTGCTTCAATTAGTTTCTTAAGCTCCACCAACATGATTGCTCTGGCAGATTTGGTATCTCCATATTTGGAAAGTTGCTCATTTTCTCTGTGATAAAACAAACCCATTTTGACAACATTTTCTATAGTTGATTTCAAATGTAAGGTGGAAGACTTGAACACAAATTCAACATACCTAAAATTCTCCAATGTCAAGAGCTGAGTGATTTCCTTGAAAAGCTCTTCATTAAATGTGGCAAAAACTTTCAAATCCTTTACTAATATATCCACAGCCTTGGAACGATCATGCCTATCAAAATTTAAACAGTCTCATTCACATGCTATATGCCACAGAATCTCCAAAGACAAACAATCACTTCTCATAAAACCGACGCTTAGATAATTAATAACCTAAAACTTGAAAGCTTACTCATCCAATGCCTCAAGGTACTTTTGCTTCCTTATCTCAAAAAATATTTTCATTGAGTACCGATTGTCGTCCACTTTTGTGAACCCGGAAAGGTATTTCTCAACCTCCTCCCAATTCCCATTTTGCACCTCATCCTCAAAATACTTCATATTAAAGAAAAACCCAGATTCCTGCTCAAGCCTATTTCATAAACAAAGCAACTGATGAGACAAAAGTACATAATCAATTGTTCGAAATCACTTAACAATAAAAATAAAAATAAAAACCAAGAAGAAAGCTAAATTCTTAAGTAGCTTACTTGTGAACAGTCTCTTTGAACTTTTCCTCATCGAGGAACTGTAAAATCAAGAACACAAGCTCTCTACTAAGCGACGACATGGTAGTCGCCCCGTCTTCTTCGATTCAAAAAATTCGAATCACCAAGAACGGCAGTAGATCTGAAAAAATATCATAAGCGACAGATAAATCCGTGAAGGGTCCATCTCTGACTAGCTTAATTATTGGAAAAGCAATAAAAAAAAATAGCACATAGATTCAAATCTATCCCCTGAAATAGATCAGTCAACTACCACCCATCGGACAAAAAAGAAACCCATTTTTGGTTGGAAAATACCGACATGGGTGAAGCTTAACATCGGGTTAAAAATCTTTAAAAAAATCAAGGGTGATATTTTTCACGGAAGAGAAGGCTGCTTTTAGACCATATGGGCATCAAAGATGCAAAAGCAAAACCCCGAACCCCCGGGAAAAAATAAAAAGGTTTAAAAACTGCAGACTTTAAAGTTAAAGATTCTAAGTTTCAGAGAGAGGTTGAGAGAATTGAAGGAAGCCCTTACCTTGAAAACCAACGAACACGAGCGCACAGACGGGAGAGCTAAGAGAAGCTTTTCCCCCTCTAGGAATGGAATGGTATGACGCTCTCTCTCCCCCCCTCTCTCTTCCTTTCTCTAAAAACTCGCTCTCTCTCTGTCTCTCTCTAGACAATTATATAATGAGACATTGAGCTTTCAGAAATGGGGATTTTATAGGAGGCAGACAGATAAAGCACTGATAAGCAAGTGTACATATCAACTGATACTTTCTTCGACATATCCAAGTTATGGCGATACGTGGACCTGATTATCTATAAGTCCAATCAGGACGGGTCCCACTTAGCCGGCTAGACTTTGTCGAGGTCATCGGCTCGGAATCTCTAGCTGACAGCTGTCCCTCAGCTTGATTTGGACCGAGAGTTAAATAAGAAATAATGGACTACATAAAGTACGTACGACTACCCTTCACTTGCTGCGGTAGATTTCAACCACTGAAATTTTATCTACTTACCGAAATCCATCCAACGGTACATAAACAAGTTAGAGGAACACTCGAGAAAAAATTGAAAATGTCCGAGAAAGCGATTTTTACTCTGTCTCAGATCCCTCATGAAACGACAAGCTGTCTCGGACGAGTCCCATAAACTTCGACCCCCGGAACAGCCACAATATTACTTTCGTTGCCATTGTTCCACTCATTGTAGTTGTACTAAACTACACATTATTATTACCATATATCACGTGATACAGTAATACCGTTCATGATTGCGATACTAAACGAGATACTCGGCGGTAAATAATAAGCTACTTTATCGTGGCTGAGAATTTTGAATATTTTTTAAAATTATTATTGAAAATGATTTAGATAGTATTATTGTTGGAAATTAAAATGTTATTGTGTATAGATTAGATTAAATTAAAAAAAATTATTTATTATTTTTTTTTATCATCGTCTCATCATCTCATGATATAGTATTAGATGATAAATTTATAAATAAAATATAATAAATAATCTTCATATTTTAAATAAAAAAAAATGATAGATAGCATTATTTTATATAATAAAATATTTATGTGATATCATTTGATTTAAAATATAAACTGTTCTTATTATTTGTCATGTCAATACCATCACTATGCAGATGTTACATTTAAAGATGATATGATATAGAATTTTGCTGTTTAAATAGAGGAAAGGCCAGGAAATTATTAGGATGGTGTTGAGTAAGATGATTGATGATGTCTTTCATTTCACCTAATGGATTTATGTGGAGGCCCCACTTGTCACTTTGTAACATGAATGCAACTCAGCCTTTTATTTTAAATAAACAACTACCTACTACCAATAATGCACGCAGATTACACGTGAGTGTAACTTTTGTGTTTTCTGTTTTGGCATACACTGGCGGTACCATATAAATTGTCCGTATGTGCAAGGGAAATGGATTACAGGAGTGTCACATCGATCAAAGACATTATTTTATTATTATAATTTTTTAAAATTTTAATTTAATTTTTTTAAATATTAAAAAATAATATTTTATTTAATTTTCATTTTAACTCATTATTTAAATAATAAAAATAATAAAAATTATTATTTTTCGTAAAGATCATTTATGCAAAAATAAATAAAAATTCATTTTTATCATTGTTTTCATTATCATTCTTTCAATATTTTTTTATTCAATATTAAATAATTGATGTATAAATAAAATATGATATATAATCTCAAATCATTCATTATTACATCGTGGAAGAGTGGGTGAATGAAGTTGTTATGATTGACTAGCTTATTAATACAAGTCACGTATTTGAATTATTGTTTTTTTTTTTTTTTTGAAAAATGAATTATTGTTTTTTTAATGCTAAAGGAATAAGGTTAATTCATGCCATTATCATTATTAATCGATTTCCCACTAAATTATTGTGACGATTGAGATAATGTCATGACTCGATGTTTCTTAAAAAAAAAACACACACACACACCTACGAATCACTTCAATTTGACCATATAATATTATCGGTTGACAACCCTTCTTACTTACGTGCTAAGGATTAAAAATATTATAGCATTCAACGTAGTTTTATAAGCTTGTCTTGTTTAGGAACTAAAAAAATATACAAAATCACTTTCGATTCAGATTTTACACATCAAGACAATTCTTCATCTCTCAAAATTAATTTATGCCGTTTAACAAAAAAGTTATCATATTTTTCTAAAAAATTAATATCCAAAAGAGATTTCAAAAATTTCAGAAAACTTTTCACACGAGCTTATTGGACGCGATACACGTGGGTTGACACGTAGTAGTAGTAAAAATTTTAAAAGAGGAAAAAAAAAAGAGAAAATATTTTGATAAGGGTATTGATACATCTATAAAGTAATTACATAAATACAATTCTAAAAACTCATGTAATTTTATTTAATTTGGTAGATTTATTTTATAATAAAAATAATTTTATAATCTGACGAATCATATTAAATTACGGCAGTTTATAAAATTATAAAAAGAGAAAATGATAATATGTAGATATAAAAATAATAGTATAATTATCAAATATGTTTACTAAATGTGTACACTTATATATTGTTATTTATTATTATTTTTTAATTTTTTTAAAAATGACTATTAATAAATTTATATTTTTTAATTTTTTAATAAATAAATACGTTTAAAAATTATTTTAAAATAAAAAATCATTTATATTAATATAAACATTTATATCTACGTATAAATAATTTCCATTGGTTGCAAAAAAGGTAAAGATTGTAGTGCAAGTAAAGGACAACAATTTTCGGTGCAAAAACTGGATGCTCACGCGCGCTATCCAGTAAGAGCCACTGAAAAGGAGACAGAGTGGGCGTGTGAGTTGCGTCCGGAAATTGGTCCCCACGCATGTTCCGCCGATTGAACTAATTGTTTTTACGAGAGAGAGAGAGAGACGCGGGGAGGGGCCAGGTGTCGTAAGCTGCCGTGTGTCCCCAAGAAAGATTTGGACAGTAAATTAAATTGAAATGGAAGAAAATGAAAAATTAAATATAATTAAAATATAATTTTTTATTTTAAATTTATATTATATTTTATTTAAAAATTTAAAATAATTTTAACGAGATGAATTTACGTCAACTCGTTATCTAAACTAGACATGGTCCCGTCTAACAGTGTTTGAAACTGTCAGTAAGCGCGTGCGCGTCACAGCTGTAGACTTTCTAGTTCTAGCTTGTGGAATTTTTATTTTTTCATTTTTCCTCATCTGGTTGTAGAATTCAAACGGTGGGGCCATTTCATTTATCGACCGTACGTAGTTTTAAAAGCTTTTCATTTTTCCTTCTATTTTCGTTGTTTTTAGCTTTGGGTTGGATTGTAAGTCATATCTTCTCATTTTAACCAATCTCATTTTATTTTATTTTATTATTATAAATTTTTTAAATTTGTATACAAAATATAATAAATAATTTTATCTTTTTAATCTCAATTCAATTTTTTCAAATTCAAAATTAATAGTAATAATAATTTATTTAATTTTTATCTTTTATTTAAAAAAAATATAGTTGCAAGCATAAGTATCCATTAATATATGCATTAATCTAATGTGATTGGTTAAAAAGTAAATTTTATTAAAAATATTGTTAATTTAAATTTTAAATATGAAGAAATCAGTATTGTTACCAGATTAGTACGCGACTTTATTTAAAACTATTTGATATCATCTCATTTTTAAATCCAAACCAGATTTTAAGTTAATTTTTATAAAAATAATTATACGAGGAAACCTGTTTCCCATAACCCGATAACCATCACACACTCGTGACTCGTAAGAAAGAGGATAAGAAGAAACTATTATAGGTATAAAGAATGAGACCAACCAAATTACAAGCATTTGCGAGATTTCTTTCTCTCTCTTTTTGCGAGTTGTATGATTGAAGACTTTACAGAAGTCACAAGATAGGACGTAGGACATGATTCACACATTGCTACTACGTGTAAAGCTAGGTTTCTTTTCTATGTAAGTCATTGATTTATCAATTATCCTCAATTATGCATCAAATTCCTAGATACTTTGTACAAGGTGGAGAGTATCGGGTACCCATTTTGTTCTTTATCTTTTCTTGTTTTATGATCAATTGGAAAGTAATCAAAGGTAATAATGAAGGTTCCATCAGCATCCTTAGCGCTAGTTTACTGCTTTCTCTTGAATATTAGATTTCGTTTGGATATTAAAGTTATGTTTGGATATTGAGACTAATTAAGTTGAGTTGAAATAAAAATTAAAAATTGAATAAAATATTATTTTTTAATATTATTATTATTTTAATATTTAAAAAAATTGAAATATTTATTCTATTTTTTGTTAAAATTTTTAAAAATTATAATAATTAAATATGATAAGTTGAAATGAATTGAGAATAATTTGAGATCCAAATAATCCAAACTGGCCTAAGACTATTTCAAATAATTTATAAATAATAATAAATAATTTATTAATAATGATGAAGTAATTTGAGAAAATTTAATAATAGTTTTATTCTCAAATAAATTCTTACATTTTTGTATTTAAGATGATTTGACAACTAAAGTAGAAAATGAAAATTAGATGGATGGATAGGATTTAGATGGGACCACTTTATTTTGAAGAAGTACAAATAGAGCTAGAGTTTTCCACCCTAAAGTTAAGCCCTAAGGTCAAGTGAGGCGGTACGTGGGTACTTAGAAATACTTTAGCCATGCAATTTGATTTGATACGTTAAAATTATAAAATTATTTTTATTATAAAATAAATTTAGATCTTATTTATTTCCACAAATGAGATAAAATGAATTCAGATAAAAATTAAAATTTGAATAAAATATTATTATATAATTTTTTTAATATTATTTTTACTTTAAAATTTAAAAAAAATTGAATTATTTTTTTTATACGAGAGTTTAAAAAATTATAATAATTAAATAAAATGAGATGAAATATTTTATAAAAATAAACAAGGCCTTAATGTATTAAATATAATTATATTAATTTATAAATTTATTTTTATAAAATAGCGTTATGATTGTAACACTATATATATATATATATATTTATATGTATATATATTATATGAAGGGCTATTTTGCAAGTTTGAAATATGATTTAAATGTATTATTTATGTTGCATGTATGTAATGTCGGGGATGGTCCATACATACATGCATGGGAATCATCAGATCGATCGATGCGTGACTGACTATATAAAATCGGTGGCTTCTAAGGCGATCATAGGGATGCGTGCGTACGTACGTAGATCAGCAAACATCCAAAACCCATTAATTAAATGTTCCAAGTCTAATATATCCAAGGACCGCTGCCCCAATGCATGGCCAATGGCCTCTCAAGGGAGGCACTTTTTTAGATAATCATTGCCCCTCGCTCTATCTACCGACATGAAAAACTTTCATCATCAATGCGCGCAGTGACGCGTTTGTTTTATTTAGTTAATTTATGTTTTGTACGTGCGTTTTATTTGACATCTTCTGTACGTATAGGGACCCATTTATATATTTGGCTGCAAACTCAGCCATTCATTGCATTGATATTATCATGTGATCTGTCATGCTCGTGAAGTTCATAAAGGATGGCAATCGAGGACCCAGGATCGAGTAGTACTGCAGTACTGCGTTTTCATACTTAATTCATTTTTTAATTTCTTTTTAAGTATTAGGACCATGCATGAATTAGTGATTTAAATTTGAGAAATTATATTCATTATTCTCTTATTATATACTATGCATAATTTTGTTTGTCTTTGATAATTATATTAATTATTGATGTATCATACTTGTAATAGTTTTTAATTATTTGATTAAACTTCATAAATAACAATGGCCACTCATGTACAGTATCTCGTTGTTACACTGCCCGCATGTACATGAACCCATAAATCATAAGGAAAAATCTAGTTATAAGTATAATATGCAGATTAGTATGCGACTTTACTTGTATGTAGTAAAACTTAAATCATAATAACATGAGTTGCATGCAATTTTTTCTTGGGCCAAAGTACAGCTAGCAGCCATCTCACTACAACTATAGAACTCACCTTATCAACCTTATCACAACCCAAGCCCCGAGGGCCACATGAACATTCTTTCATGCATGCTTTTACATCCAAATAATAATAATAATAATAATATATACAGTAATAATAGAAAGGTGAGAGAGGAAAAAAAAAAAAGAAAAAAAGCATTTTTGTCCGATTGAGACACCTTAAATTAAGGAAAGGTGTTGATGATGCCAACCATTGACAGTGAGAAGTTTCATGGAAACGCATTTTGAAAGGGACCCTTTATCTTCAGATCATCGAGCTTGTGTAATTATTATTTTATATATAATTTTATGCATGGTAATAATTAAATATTATGATTTCACTTGAAGCAAGCTAGCTAGCTACGGATGAAAAGGAAACCTTCTAATTGGTTGCTCAATGTCATTCTTATCAATTCCCAAAATGAATCTAGAGATCATGTATCTCAATATAACCTGTCATTTTCCCAAATTTGTTCTTTCCATCCCCCTACGTACCCTCTTTTCTTTTCAATCCATGTTCATAAATCTTAGATGTGTCGCTGTCGTTTTTATTTTTTTGACGTCATGGGATCGATAGCTCTATTTGGATGATCATTTATCAAACCCCCCTTGCCCACTAGTAAGCAGTACTGTAAGCTAGCTGATCCGTGTGATTGAAACCATCTACAAGTTTCTAGGCCGTAACCTCCTCCTTTCAACCCGCGATACCATCAAAGTAGGATGTAAAATGAGCGCAAATGTAAAGCCTACCGAAGATCAGTGGAAGATGAAAACTCGTTACGACAGGAATAAAGGGAGAAATAGAGGGTCTGAAAATGACAATAACAATATTTGATCGAATATTAAAAAAAAAATTTTTTGAGACATTAAGTTTGAAGACATGACATAAAACAATAGAAAGTGACCTAAAGAGATAGGAGAAGTAACAAATAAGAGAGTGATATGTTTCATTTGAGGTCTGAAGGGACTATGGCGAGAATGGGAAAACCAGAGCTTCAAAGCTAATATCTTAGAACTAAGTAAACAAGTCTCATATTTTCAAATTCTCATACAAAATAAAATAAATAATTTAATTTTTTTAAAATTTTAATATAAAAATAATATATTTTAATAATATTTTATTTAATTTTTAATTTTAATCTCAACTTATCTCGGCTCATTTTGAAAAATAAATTAGTAATAAGTTTATGCCGACCCCTGTGGACGTCAGTTTTAGCACTGAAACATGTAAATATGTATTTTTTTAAAAAAATTTGTAGTCGTTTGTTACTAAGCAAGTCATCTGACCCTACTGTCGACGTCGAAAAATGCATCAATATTATATATATATATATATATATGGACCCATAACTTCGTACCGTTATATTAAAAACGTACGTTTTCATTGTATGACCCTTTTTTTTTTTCAATCATGGATCAAAAGATCAATCGTAAGTAAATGAATTAACTGTTCCTTAAAAATAATATCATATACACATTTTTATTTAATTATATTATATTGTGACGTATCATCCATTTGATGATGAGAATGAGAAGTGTATTATAAACTTATATACTGTATTTATTTATAAAAAAATCTAGTTGCAAACACAACCGTGCACTCATATACGCACCAATATAATATGATTGGTTAAAAAAGAGATTTTATTGAAAATAGTGTTAATTTAAATTTTGAATATGAAGTAATCAGTATTGGTACGTAGATTAATACACAGTTTTGTTTGTATGTAGTATAATTCTTTATTTATTTAAAAAAATTTATACATATCGTTTTGTTATAATTTTTGATGAAATATTTTGTTAAAAATTAAATAAAATATTATTATAGTAGAATTTATTAATGTTATACTTTGTTTGTAAATTTAAAAAAATTATAATAATTATGTAAAATAAAATAATTTAATTTTATGTAAAGAATCCAGTTGTGAATTCCTGTCTGGGCGGAAAAATAGAAATTACTCAAAAAGTAAGGGGACAAAGCTGGAAAATTTTGTACGGTCCACACCACAAACAAGGTAGAGAGGGGGCTAGCCTGTCTTTAGCTTCATAAACAATAATTTTCAGGATACGTCACTTTCACCACATATTATATATTATTATTATTAGTTCTTGGGGGAAAAACAGTATTGAACGACGATAAAGAGCCAAGCCATTAGCCATTCACCAGATCCAAGATAATGAAACTACTATTTTAATCCCATTCAATATCGCGATAATCGAGCTTAAAGTCAGCATGTGGCGAGAAAGTTTATGTTTTTGAGAAATTGGAAGAATAAATGAGTTAATGACAAAAAAGATCAGAGCTAAGAAGAGAAAGAAAAAAGGTTCCTTGTATATAAATAACAATCTCACTTTCGAGGACATTACTTGTTGAATAAAGTTGTCTGTGGTCGTTCAGCCAAGAAAGAACGTTATCAGTTGTCAGACAGTATTTTTTTATTATTATTATAAAATAATAATAATAATTTTGGAAAGTGGATGCCTTCTCTCTAGATACACTCGAACATAACTTTTATCTTAATTATTTAGGTAAAGTATAAAAGTTATTCTATTATCGATATAGAGCATGTCATTCTAAGCTTTTATTTATAATATTTAAAAATTAAACTTTATATTTAAAATTAAATAATGTCGCACTTTATTAAATGCTAATTTTTTATTAAATAAACTCATATTATGGATATAAAGTTAATGAATTCAAATGACTACTCTTCTCTTCCCATAAAATAAAAAATTGAGGGAAGGTCTTGATAGTGAATTGAAATAAAATTAAAATTAAAATTAAAATAAAATATTATTAAAATATTATAAATATTAAAAAATTTAAATTATTAATTATATTTTATGTAAAAATTTAAAAAAATTATAATGATTACATAATGTTGCACATGGAGCCAACAATCTAAAATGGTGAACCTTTAAATTGAGAGAGTTTATGGGATCTTATTCTGTATTTGAGTCATCTTATTTAAATATTTTTATGCTGTACATTATTAACATGACATGATTTGACTTATAAGATTTAAGTTTCAAATTTCATATTTTAAATTAAATAATATCACATAAATGGGATGTAGTGTAAAGACCTTCAAATAAAATAATTTCGTATATTAAGTCAACAAAAGTTGTTAGACTGTAATTCAAAATGAATTGTTTGTACTCATAATATATATATGAAACTGTCAAGCCCATGATTGCAACATTTTATAGGAATTGAACTACAGTATAAGTTAAAATAATCAATGTCCTATGACAATTCATTCAAAAGTTGGACGATTGATTTTTCAAATCATGCCTTAGTTTTTTAAACTTAGAGTTATTTATTTATCTTGTCTTAAATTTGTAATAGGAGTGTTGACATATCTGTTGGGTATAAATTATAGATTATGTTTTTAGATCTGGTTTGGATGTTGGGTTGAGTTGAGTTAAAATAAAAATTAAAAGTCGAATAAAATTTTATTATAATATTATTTTTTATATTAATATTATTTTAATATTTTAAAAAATTAATTAATTTATTATATTTTATGTTAAGAATTAAAATATTTATAATAATTAAATAAGATAAATCGAAAGAAGTCAAAGAATCGAAAGCAGCCTTAGTGGGGCCCGTAAAGAGAGGATCTTTTCCAATGTCCCTGCTGCTAATAGTTAGTAGCACAGAGAGGCACGCCATCAATATCCACTGACACGAAAAAGGTCAAAATAGCCACGGTTTTCACTGAAATTACGGATCATTCGTATTTCGTACCCATACAGCGAAAGAGACAGGTAAATGTGAAACTTTAAGGTCTAAGAAATTAACCCATGCACTAATGTGGGGCCCACGTCTTGTTATGGCAGCCACGCCTTGTTAGGAGATTATAATTTATTTACACATATAAAAAACAGGAAATTTTTGTTATTTTCACATTAAAAAATATATATAAGTCGTTTTGACCATCCAATATTACAATACGTGACATTTCTTTTTTTAAAAAAATAAAAATAAAAAATTATTGTATGCCAGCAGAATTATTTCCGAGTCAGGTTAGTTTGGTTATTAGATTGTATTTAGATTAATTTAATTCAATTTAATTTTAAATTTTTTTTAATTTAAGTTTAATATTTAAATATATAATTATTAAATTATTAAATTAGTATTAATTCAAAACTTATTTACACGTAAAATTTATAATTTTTTTCAACTCAACATCTCTTTATAGATAAAATACATAATCTTTTTTAACTTTTTATAAATAATATTAAACTCATTTTAATATTTAGACATATTTAAATTTATCTTAGAAAAATTTTACAGAACTTATTCTATCATTTTAATTTATTATTATTTATGAAAAAAATTAGCTTAATTCAACTCAAAGTTAACGTAACGAAAATGCGAAGCGTTGCCTTAAAATAATAATAAAAATAAAAATAAAAATAAAAAAAGTATACTATTTGCCGGAGGTTTGAAAATGGACAGGCAGTGTTCAGAGGATTAATGAGGGATGGCCTGCCCAGCATCATTCCCAATAAATGTCACTACCTATTTAGGCTCATAACTAATGCGCGTACGATATTTACGTACTGATCACGTCGTCCTCCGTCACCTTTTCGATTGAGTTTTACGTCAACTTTGGGCGTTGAGAATAGCTTTCAAAATTTATGAATAATATTGAATTAATATATGAATAATAGTTAAAATATTTTATATAATTTTTAAAAATTGAAAGAGTTAAAATCTCATTATAATATTATTTTTTATTTTAAGATTTGAAAATTTTAAATTATTTTTTATATTTTATTTGAAATTTTATGAAAATTATAATGATTAGAAAATTATTAAGTTAAAAATTAAAAAATATTTATATTTAATTAATTTTTAAATATTGAGATAATGTGAGATGTGTTGAGGCAATTTTAACATCAAAACGGTGCTTAATAAGATGGCAGTATCCATATATAAATAAGGAAAATGAGAAATATACAATATATTTTTACAACATTTTACATCATAATAAAATTTCAATATCCATATAGAATTAAGGAAAATGTGAAATATATAGTATGTTTTACAACATTCTATTTTTAAATGATATATGTTTTTGTAAAATAAATCATAAAATTAACATCATTTTATAAAAATACACTTATTTTAAAATATAATTATGAAAAATAAATGATATTTGCTATCATAGGATATGCAAGTACTACTCATTTATTTTGAAAAAAATGAGTAAATATAACATATACATAAAAAAAAATTTAATGAAGGATCTCGTTTGTTTTTTAAATGAGTGGGTGAAATTTATACACTTTAAGATTGTATCTATCATTATTCATTATAAAATATATTGTGTATATATCATTACACTTTTATATATTGATAATGCTAATATACCCTTCATTTTATTTCCTCATTTTAACCGCTTACGTATTTAATTTTTATTATTTATTAATTAAGAAAATGATTATTAATGTATTAGTTTTTTTTTTAAAATATTTAAAGATGAAAAAATATTATGAATAAGAAAAACAACAAAAATTAAAAAAAATGAATTTTGCCGGCACGGCGACTGTTGGGCGGCACCTTAGTGGTAACTATTACCCTTCGTATATACGTTAATCACTCTCTCAGCTGAATTTTTTTATTTTTTATTTTAAATTTTAATCTACTATTGTTAGGTTATCAATAAAGATATCAAAACAAAAATATGAAATAAAATTATCTAAGAATGAAATAGAATAACTTTTTGATATTTGCTTAGCGATGAAGAAAAATTATGTTTGTAATTATAAATTATGTAAATGTTGCACATTTTTTCTGTAAAAAATAAGTAAATATAAGATTTATATAAAAATATTAATTTTTTAATAATAGATTCTATTTTTGTTTTAAACAAATGAACAACGCTTATATAATCAATGACTTTATTTAGCATTAGCAGTGTGTATATATATAGAATAATTCTTCTCGTCAGTTACTATTTACCATCCACACTCTACATCTTATAAAAAATGAGTAATGTTACATAAAATTAATTTTTTATATTTCATGCACACTCTATTGATATGATTGACTGTATCAATTTTTTTAAATACACAAGCAATCACATGATCAATAGAACGTATAAAAGAGTTTACAAAAGTGACTGTAAGTATAATTTTTGATAAAAAAAATATCTATACATTATGAAAAACACTCACTTCTTAAGAAAAGTATTCAATGTGAGATGTGTGGTGTGAATAGTGACTGATTTGTAATCTACTCGTATATATATATATATATAATTAAATTTGATAAGTGGAAACTTGAAAGCCAAGCCAATCGTTATTAGATGATCTGGCGGCCTCCACGTGTGTCGGTCCATGTTTAGATGGAGTGTTGGAGATAAACGAGAGGATCGAACAAAAAAGAAAGTTTGACATTCTGAATAGTTTTGGATGGTGGTGGTTCGGTCATCTCGGGTTACTTCCACCAGATTCGGTGGCCAGTATGCCATGAGTTTGATGTTTGAGAGTTACATCCACTGTATTATTCTGAGGTCACTGCTTACATGCTTATCATAATAGTACACCGGTTATGATTATGTATGGATTTTATTTTTTTTAACTAATGGATATATGAGTGTGTAAACATGCTTTTCGAAAAAGATAAAAATTTTTATTAAAAAATTAATTTTTTATATACATCTCATTTTCATGACATAGGAAGGAATAAATATATCTGTCACATTTTTTCTCACAATTTTCATATTATCTTATGATGTGAAATTAAATAATAAATTTATAAATAAAATATAATAATATTATTTAATTATTTAATATCACGTTATGAAATAACGAGATAATAATAAAAAATAAAATTACTAAGACGAGAGAGTGGATAAGAGGTTTCAATCTAGGTAGATATATTAGATTGGAATGAAGCCACGTGGCTTTATTTAAATGACCAAATGTTTATTAATGCGGAAAATTAACAATATTTCTAGTACCCAATACATGTAAGTAAAACATGACCATTCAACCTTTTATTTGAATGCCCATTCCACATTTTTTCTCTTCGAATTAATGGAAGAATCAATGCAATGTGCAATTAATCAGAAATAATATAAAATCTAAAATATTTTATTATAAATAATATATGGAACCTGCAATATCGCATATTATATGTAGGTTTGCGTTTGACTAAGTGCCTTGTTTGGTTAACTAAAATAAAAAATCTCATATCATTTCATCTAAATTTATTATTACAATTTTTTCAAATTCCCATACAAAATATAATAAATAATTTAATTTTTTCAAATCTCAATATAAAATTAATATTAAAAAATTATATTATAATAATATTTTATTCATTACTATTCAAAACATCTCATCTCATCTATGTAACCAAGCGGGCAGCATATTCCCACTTAGTAACAAAGAAATAAAAAAAAGTAAATGATTTGTATAATTTTATTGTTTGCATTACTTAAAAAGAAATGAAAAAATTATGATTCACGACTAGAAAATTTATTTATTTATTTAAAAAAAAACAACGCAATAATCACACAGTGCGTACCTTAAAATTGTATATAATATTAGTACTAAAATAAATACTGTATTCTAATATATGTTTACATGTATGAGAGCATCCCAACCGGTATCGCAAATGGTACTTGTCCTTATAATTTGATAGAAATTTTAAGAATTTGTTTAAAATTATGTCTACATCTGGATCTCTATTTTGAAGAAAGTTTTTGTGAAATGTACAATGATTTCCCATATTTGGAAGACTACTGAACATCTCATATTATTTTTTATTAATATTTTATTCTAATCATTTACACTTTCTATTATATTTATCTACTTCCAATCATCTACACTTTCTATCATCTTTATATTTATTATAGTTTTAAATAATAATTTTAAAAATAATTTAAATAATTACGAAAATATAAAAAAATATTATCATACCCACAAAAATTTAAAAAATAATTTAAATTTTTGTTTAAAATATTCACTAGAGTAATAACTCAAAAAATAAGAAAAAATATTGAGTAGTTAAATTTATAAATAGAAATAAAAAAGAATAATAATAAAGAAAGAATAGAAAAATATTATTTTAATAAAATAGAAAAATGATAAAGAATGAGATGTATGAGATTTTTAAAAGATTAGTAAAATTTAAAGAAAAATTTTAAAGAATATAATTTTTAACTAAATTATAAATTTTTTTATAAATAACCCAATGTGAATGATCTGATCGTACGTGGATAGATAAAGAGAACCAGATCAAGTTGTTTGTCCAGATGCCATGAATGATTCCTTTTCTCTCGTTGTCGTGTCTCCTTTTACCGTTTCACGTATTAAGGAAAATGATATGTCATTTGGATTTGTCTTTTCAGTTTAACTGTTCATCTATTTATTTTTTTTATTTATAATTTTATTTAATAATTAATGAAGTAACTTATAATGTATTGATATATATTTTTTATTTTTTAAAAATATTTATAAAAATTTTTTTTAAATAAAAAATAAAATTTTTGCCAATAGACACGCCCAAGACGGCACGCTCTCACTACTTTAATATTAATGCCACAAAAGTCAATCCCATTTTAGATTTCTACCATTTTTCAAAGATATATGATAGTAATATATCCGAACTATTAAATTTTTTTTTTAAGCAAACAAATATATTATTTAGATAGTGGGTGAAGTTTTTCATAAAGGTCCAGAGGTATTCCTTAAATCAAGAGATACATAATAGCCTGTCAACTCTGACTGACAACAGCTAGGTAAATTAAATTCTCGAGAATATGCCAATTATATATAAATGTAATTACCTCTTTAATTAACTTTTTATCTTACAAAGTCGGGCGTTTGAATCGGACAAGATTGATCTAATACTTGCCCCACTTTAATATTATTATTAATTCTTCATCTAATAATATTTATGAAAATTAATTTATTATATAACTTGAATATTAAAAATATCTTAGATGATATATAAATAATAGTGAAATTATTTGTGAATAGTAATTAATATTTTACAAATAATATTAAATTATAATTTGTAAATAATAATTAAAAATATCTAAGCACGGTTGCATTCTCAACTTAGAGTTTGTATAAAAATTCTTGAAGAGGCATATATATATATGAAATGAAGGTCGTGAGAATTATGAATATAAAATTGATGGCCAAGTTTATAACCCTGCGAAGAAGTGCATGCAGATGAGTATTTTAATTAAAGCGAAGGGTAAAGTGTAAACTCATAATATTCCATGTATAAAATAAAGGAGAAAAGGGCATAGGCTTATATACAGTGAAAACTATCAAATTAATGTATTTAAAAAAAATTTATAAAAAATTTATTTCTATATGTGTTAGATATTGACATGTTGAAAATTATGAAATTTAAAATTTAAATTTAAAAAAATAAATCTTATAAATAAAATTATAAATATAAATATAAATATACATAACATTATGTATAGTCTATGGACGAGACAATTTCGATTTTGTATAAATAGTGTTTTTAAGGGTGTTTATCCGGATTGGATTTTTTTTCTGGTCTGGTCCGGAAATTCGGAATCCGGGCAGTTTAGAAAAATTCGGATCGGTTTTATAACTCGATTATCCGTAACCGGATTATACACCCGGTTAAAAATTTTTTTTTTTTAAAAATGCTATATATATTTTTTTAAAGTTATAAAGTTAAAAAAAAAATTTACAAAACCCAGATTAAATCCGGTTATAACCCGGATCTGATTTTTATCTTAAAATAAAAACAAACAATTCGGATCCGGATCCGAATGCACACCCCTAAATGTTTTTACATGAATTGGTCCAGCAATCGTCTTCAGATTTAAAAAGGCTGTCTAGATCTAACCAATTACGTACGTACGTACCCTGAAAGCAAGCGACTGCATGTATATATAATCTCACTCGCCTTCGCCAATTTTAACTGAAGTCATCATCTGAAAATTCTTTCTGATTAGGTTTTTTAGCCTGATATGAAATGAAATGATTTTAAATAAAAATTAAAAAATATTGTTAAAATATTATATTTTAATATTATTATTTTTTAAGATGTAAAAATGTTGAATTGATATTTAAAAAAATTAAATTTTTTATTATATTTTATGTTGAAATTTTAAAAAAAAAATTATAATGATAAGATAAGAGTATTTATCAATCAAAATGACTTATCCTCTTATTCTTATTTCGTTCTTATTGTGACATTGTCCATTCATTTTGTATATTTTTTTTAATGATGATTCTAAAAATATGAAAATTAGTGTTACATTTATTAAAGTGGGGATGAACGTAGAAATATGACCCAAAGTTATAATTAAATGTCGTTTTTTCTCAATATCATACGTACATGAGTAGTAGTAATCTTACCGTACTGCATGTATTAATGTAACATTAATATCCATTAATTTTGTATAGTTTATTATTCTAAAAAAAAGTAGAGTTGATCTACCATTAGGTAATGCCAGATCAGTACATGCAATATTACACGAATGAAAGCATACGTATGTGGTATTAAAAGGGCGCTACTGTAATTATTTATAAAGCAACGTGTGAGGTAGGTTGCTTAATAATTAAGAGTAGTGTTCCATCATAAAATGGCCATTATTCCTTTCTTCAATACCTATACCTTATCCACCCATACATAGTGACGTCATTTATATGTCAACAATCAATTAGCTTATAATTAAGAGAAATGATATTTGCAGTCGTGGTTGTGCAAATACTGCGCAATCTTTTTTAAAAAAGTGAATTAATATGGGATCCACATGAAAAAATAAATAACTTTTTAATCATGGATTCCATTTTTTTTCAAAATGATTGCGCGACATTTACACACTTTACGACTGTATATAATATTACTTTATAATTAAACATATAAATAATTGGTTCGGATATATATATAATATCCTATATAGTCCAACACATGAACTGAAGATCACGATCCTTTCACAAAGTTGGTATTGGGTAAGACACCCCACCTAACTTGGATGGATAGCTAGGTCATGAGCTGGGTTGTTTGAACATTTGTTCCAAGTTCCCTGACGTGTGAATCTTTTTGGTTTGATTCCAGGCAAACATGTATAAATATAAAATAGAGAAATGATATTTGTAGTTGTAGTTATACAAGCGTCGTGCAGTCTCTTTGAAAATAGTGAATTAATGCAGGACCCATGTTAAAAAAAAACACTTTTTAATCGTAGATCCTATTTTTTTCAAAGCGATTGTGCGGTATTTGCACACTCCACGACTGTATATAGCATTACTTTATAAAATATATTTATACGCCTCTTGGCAATTATTTTTTTGAATAATGTTAAATATAATTATGAGTTGTGTAAATATCATGAATTCATATTTACTTATATTTTTTAAAAAGAAAACTCAACATTTACATATTTTATAACTATAAATATTATTTATTTTATTTTTATACTTAAAAAAACATGACAATATATTTATAGTACATGATTTCTCAAGTATTGCATGCTGGAAATATACAAATATAACCCTAGCTACTCAGCGATATATTGATAGCCCTTTTCAATTATTTAACCCTATTTTGGACCAATCAATCTCTAATATCTTAATTTATTTTTATTTTATAAGCTAAAAGCGCACGGTTGGGGCGGTATATATTTAATTATTCTTCATCCATCATCCTAAGGTCTTATTTTGTTCAGAGATGAAAAATATATAAGTTGAAATTAAAATTAAAAATTAAATAAAATATTATTAAAATATATTATTTTTATATTGAGATTTTAAAAAATTAAAATTTTTTATTTAATTTTATATAAAAATTTAAAAAATTTATAATAATTAGATATTATAAAATGAAAATTCTTATAAAAGTGATGACATAAAAGTCAAAAACCCTAATATCGATGATAATGCCATGTGATGTGGCTGAGGCTCTTTTGAATCTGATGCA
Organism: Carya cathayensis; assembly: GCA_011037825.1. Lineage (NCBI taxonomy): Eukaryota > Viridiplantae > Streptophyta > Magnoliopsida > Fagales > Juglandaceae > Carya > Carya cathayensis. The sequence goes on from QGSO01000173.1 coordinate 425,745, forward strand.
CCCAATTCCTATCACAAACGTACGTTTGTCCTTTCTTTTCCACGTCCATTCATTTGCCATATATATACAACACTTATCTAATTATTTTGGACTTTGATGCAACTTGAATCGCACCATAAATTTTGCAATAACAAACACCACATGATCTAGATCATCTCTTTTCATGTACGTACTAGTCGAGACGATGAGCTTTATTTCAAGTTTCTTTATTTTCTCGAGTTTCTACTGATCAACTGCATGCGAGATATTGACGGTGGATATAATATTGACATTTTGTATGATTCCAAAGGAGAGGTGGGGACACGAAAAAAGATAAAGACAAAGGGAGAGGGCGAGAGGGAGAGAGAAATTGTTGCCCACTACCAAAGATATATATGTCGAGTGACCGTCAAAATATTAGACCGCATTTTTGTTTTCTAGCCTTTACCCAATTCAAATTCTTACACGTTGAAGGCTAAATGCAACACGACTATTCTCCATATATAATATGATATTATCAGATGACAGAAACGCATTCCTTGTATCTTGTTACGAATCGGATATGTTTAATAATATTAGATATATTTATAAGATGTTCAAGTCTCATTTATTTATTATTTTAAAAAAATATTTATTTCATATAAATTTTAAACTTATTATTTAAAAAAAATATATACAAAATTTACACACTTTAAAATTGTAAATATCATATCTTACTTGTCAACGAGCGGGTTATCGAAATATTTATTATAAATATAAAAAAAAAAGTTAAAAACTTTTTCGTTCCCAAACTTATTGTTGTTGGGTTATTGAATGAATAATAATATGTTGAATGAGATAGTAGTTGTATATATTAAGTAAAGGTAAGTCCAAAATTAATGATTTAAATATAAATAACAAACAAAGAATTGAAAGAAAACGATCGTTTTGCCGACATGACGTATAAATTCTGTCGAGGTGGGTGATTGTCATTATCAAAATTTTTAATGTTTCTTAGCATATAAAACAGGCGAGTCACCTATCATTCAACTTTGAAAAGGTCATCTGACACAGGCATTTTAGCATCATGCATGGGTACTGTCACCCGACTTTTTAATTTCATGCTGCATGCCACCATGCGCTCGCCCCACCATATTACCATTAACATTCTCTATTTTTCAAAAGGAAGTTAAAAGGGAAATTTCAGCCAAGTTTTTACCAGAAGAAAAAGAGCACATCGACTGTCTGTGTAAGACAGGAGTTAATTATTATTAGGATAGAATAATGTCATATACAGTCATGAAATATCTAAATATCGCACAATTGATTTAAAAAAGAGTGGGTCTACGATTAAAAAATTAATTAATTTTTTTTTCATATGGTCCCGTATTAATTTACTTTTTTTAAATAGACTATACAATACTTGTATAATCACTATTACAAATATCATTTCTCATTAGGATAATGTCAATTCTCGTCAAACCTAATTTGTTCATCCTCTGTAATTTGTTTGACTAACGTGTATTAATTAATGAAGGTTGGACACAAACGTCATCAATTTAGATTATTTGTTAATTTGGATTTTTAAAAAAAATTATTACAAATATAAAAAAATTACACAAAATAAACTCACAAATTAACATGATTTCGTGAAATTTATTAAATCTATTTTATAATAAAAATAATTTTATAATCTAATATATTACATCAAGTCAAATAAATTTTTAGATTTATTTTTGTGTACTTTATAGGTAAAGAATTGTCAAAAAAATAAAAATAAAAGTCATCATCCTAGCCCTACTTGCTTGACTTGCTACCCCGAATAACCCCGAGGACACTCTTTGTAGAAACCAAGGAAGAAATGATCACCAGAAAACACAGAAAAAATGGGTTTAGATTATGATAGAAACCCGTCCTTAGAGATCACATATATATTTTTAAAATATTTTCTTAGCCTTCCTTCCTTGAGTAGTCGTTGAGAGTTCTACGTTTTAATCACGTAAACCGAAAAGGAAATCACATCAATCAATGTGATTATAATATGATGGTAACGTGTCTGAATTTATAGACACCTATATTTAAACATAAGGCCTAAAAAGTGTAGACTTTTTAAAGCATAGTTTAACAAGTAAATTTGACCCGTGCCATAAGAATAAAATTATACTAAAGTTAATCCTTATTTTAATTAAGGACGAGGTAAGATATTGGAAGAGATATTTAGGGCCTTGAAGGCATAAGCCCACATATTAAAGAGTCCAAGTATGAAACGTTAGGGGTTGATCTGCAAACTTGAGGATTGATCCAACTTATATGGCATTATAGATAATAGAGAATATATAACACATTCGAATTAATCATGAAAGTGATCACTCCATTTTACACGAAGAGTTTTCAAGATAAATTATAGAGATTAGTTGTTATAATTTTCATCACGCTCATGTAAATAACACCTAAATATAACGTATTTACTCTCTCTCACAAACTAATATTAAGACTACTTCTCTCTAACTTAGGTATCGGAGTTTTATTAAGCACTTTGTGCCGTCTTCTCATTTTGTTGCAGGCCATCCGTATTAATGGTGTGGAACACGTCTTTAACAGAGATATTATCATGCCCCCCCCCCAAAAAAAAAAACAAAGAAATAATTTATTGAACTAGAAAAAAAAGTACACAGACAAAGAACAAACTACTGTTTGTGGTGTGGATTGAGTGTGCAAGGGAATTACTTCCTCTTGTTTACTTATTCCAGATGGGAAAAATCTTATTGTAAGCAGAGTTTGTGTATCAATCTGCGCATTGATATTGATATGTAAAGTATATATTTAACAAAACGACGTGAATTGAAGACGGAAATAATTTTTATGATATAAGAATTTTTTTTCTCTCTCGTAATTTTTTTATATAAAAAGGGTCATCACTAAGCAAATTGGTGCATGAACTTGCTTGTATCTAATAAAACTCTTCAAGACATGTAGCCGTGTAGGCAACTAGTTCTATTTTTTTGGGTCGATGGGTTTATATGTCTTTTTAGCTCTGTGGGCTGGGCTAAAGGTATCAAGGTGGCCCAAGCATATATTTTAGCAGATCCACGGCCTACAGTAAGTGAGGACCCAACCAACTTTATTATCCATATCTATATAAAATAGGGAAAATTAAATTATTGCATGGGTAATGGTGATGCAGTTGGATTGTACTTTTAAATTTAAAATTCATTTTTTATTAAAAAATCAGTATATAGAAAAAAAAAATTATCCATCGGGGTTCATTATATAAATATATTTTTTGGGATTATTTAGTGGCTTTTATTCTAACAACCCTAGAGCATTTTGGACCATTCCTCCCTCTAATTATCTCGCTTTTTTTTTGGGAGTCTATTTATCTCACTTTGGTTAAGCAGAGATTGGCAATAAAACCAAATGGATTAATGTCACATTGTTTATCTCTCCCACAACATTAGATACCACATGTTATTGCTCAACTTTGCATGCATCATGTTATTTATGTATACTAGTAATGCTATATATTATATTCTTATCTCATTACATAAGATGTGACATATTTATTATAATTGAATGGTAAAGAATCATCAAATAGAGATAATTTAATTGTGATAAATTCACCACATTTTACATAATAAGATAAAATTGAAATGATAATATGATATATATATATAATTTTCTTATATGATAAATGTGTCACATGTTAGGTATATAGAATTTTCTATGTTACACGTGTTCACAAGTGGTGGCCCAAAAGTTGCCTCTCTTACATCATGGTTCTAGTTGACCTGGCATGATCAATATCGATCATGCATGATGTGGCAGTCTCCACTATTTTGAAAACAAAACAAAAACTCTACGAACGAAAAACTGTACGATTGGTCTGTGGTCACCAATGGCAAAACCTATTTCTCCCCGAGAAGATCCAACTTTCTGTTCCTTCTCTTCCTCCATCTCTTTCATTGGCCAGCACAAAGAGACGGAGAGAGAGAAAACCTTGACCGTAATACCTGCGGTTTTAACAACCCATTTCTAACCCTTCAGTGCAAATTCTCCATCTCCAATATGGTGTAAGCTTTTTCATCCATTTCCCCTTGCTAAGATCTGCGGATTCTTTCGGAGATCGCCTATTATTAATTGCACTTGTTTTATAATTTGGAGATGGATAGCTCTTATTCAATTATACCCAAAAACTCGTATGTAGAAATACAATCCCACAATAATCTTCATAGCGCTAGATCCCCTTCCAAAACCCTTGTCAAATTACTCCCTTTTGATGAAGAAAGAGGCTACCTACATTCTTCCAAGAATGTAAATGATAGGGATGATGGTTTTGATAATGATCGTGATCTTGATTTTGATAATTATCCTCTTATTGATGGTGGGTCTAAAATTGGGCCTGGAATCTCTAGTGCCGTCTTTAATCTAACTACTACAATTATTGGGGCTGGAATTATGGCCCTACCGGCCGCAATGAAGGTTCTTGGATTGATTCCTGGTTTTGTTTTGATAATCCTTATGGGTATTTTGTCGGAAATTAGCGTCGAATTGTTAGTGAGGTTTTCAGTTTTGTGTAAGGCCTCATCGTACGGCGAAGTTGTGCAACATGCGATGGGGAAGCCCGCGAGGATATTTTTGGAGAGTTGTATAATTGTGAATAATGCAGGCGTGTTGGTCGTGTATTTGATTATAATGGGGGAGGTGATGTCGGGGTCACTACATCATTTACGTATTGATATTGATATGTAAGGTATATGTTTAATAAAACGATGTGAATTGAAGACGGAAATAATTTTCATGATAAAATAAATTTTTTTCTTCTCTCAAAATTTTTTTTATATATAAAAAGGGGCATCAGTAAGCAAATTGATACATGAACTTGCTTGTACCTAATAAAACTCTTCAAGACATGTAGCTGTGTAGGCAACTAGTTCTATTTTTTTGGGCCGATGGGTTTATGTCTTTTTAGCTCTGTGGGCTGGGCTAAAGGTATCAAGGTGGCCCAAGCATATATTTTAGCAGATCCACGGCCTACAGTAAGTGAGGACCCAACCAACTTTATTATCCATATCTATATAAAATAGGGAAAATTAAATTATTGCATGGGTAATGGTGATGCAGTTGGATTGTACTTTTAAATTTAAAATTCATTTTTTATTACAAAATCAGTATATAGAAAAAAAGAAATTTATCCATCGGGGTCCATTATATAAATATATTTTTTGGGATTATTTAGTGGCTTTTGTTCTAGAAAAAAGCTACGTGCAGTCGTCTGGTACAAGCGCGGGGCAAACGCTCCATCTGATGTGGAAAAACAAAAACGCACCGCTTCATCTATGCAAATCCATTTTCCTATATCTTCAACTCTCATTTCTTCCTCTGTGTTTGCCTCCCTCAAAGCCCTTCCCGAGTTCTTACCTCCCTCGAAGACCTTCCTGAGTTCTCACTATAAGAAGAAGAGGAAATGCCACTAAAAAGAGAAATACTGCTGAAAGAAGTTAGGAGTTTGACTTTCTGTAAATGTTTCAAGAAGGATTTCCATGAGAAGAGGAAAATTCATAAAAATAGAAGCAAGAGAAAGGAAAAAAGAAGAAAAAGATTGAAGGGATTATCTTGAATCTGGCATTGCTGTTGTCACACAAACAATCTTAAGAAGAAGATAAAATATCTCGGTCTGGGAGGTGAAGAGATGGCGACGATAGTGGCTAAAGCTAAACTGCATTTCCAAGAGCTTCCATGGTGACTTTAGTTGGTTCTCGTGTCGGCAAAGACCAAAGGAATACATGGTGGTTTCTGCGTCCGTGATGCTGCTGTGGTAGGTGGTTTTTGTGGTGAGGAGATGGTGCGGAACAGAACTGAAGTTAAGGAGAAGATGTGTAAAGGAGCTGGACAGTGATCAAGAGTGCTCTGTTTCGGATACCAAAAACAGAGGTGGTGTTGCTTTGTCCTTTTGCAAGGGTTATGATGCCGTCTTGCTGGTTGAGAGATGACAAACAACGTTGGAAGGTAGATGGTGGTTCATAGGGAAACTATGGTGCTTGGTGGTTTGTTTTGAGGAAGCACTAACTGTGATGATGGTGGTTCACGATTGCCAAGGATCGATAAAAAGGTAGAAATAGATGGCATGACTGAGTTGCCGTGTGGTGGCTACTAGAAGTGTTGCAAAACATGGTTGAGTAGTGGAGAAAGGAGCTGTTTGCTGGACCTACGGTGGCTTTCCATGGGAGTTTTAAAAATATCAATTTTTGTGGTCTCGTACCAATATATTTTACAGAAATCCAGACGAGTGGAAAGACGAAGATCCAGACACCGAGCTCTGTTTCAAAGAATTTTTTCTTTCTTTCTTATTTCTCCCTAGATCAAATGAGTAGAAAGATGAAGAATAACACGAACACGCAACTGATAACCCATACGAGAGGGAAGACGGAGATCCAGACAATGCCGAGCTCTGTTTCAATGGAGTTTCAGTATTTTTTTGCTATTTTTCTTTCTTTGTATTTTTAGATTTTTTTTTTCTTTTTTCCTTTTTTTTGGCTCACGTGGAGTCAACGTCCCCCCACCGTTTGCGCTACACGACTGTACGTAGAAGAATTGTTTATTCTAACAACCCCTAGAGCATTTTGGACCATTCCTCCCTCTAATTATCTCGCTTTTTTTTTTTTGGGAGTCTATTTATCTCACTTTGGTTCAGCAGAGATTGGCAATAAAACCAAATGGATTAATGTCACATTGTTTCTCTCTCCCACAACATTAGATAGCACATGTTATTGCTCGAACTTTGCATGCATAATGTTATTTATGTATACGAGTAATGTTATATATTATATTCTTATCTCATTATATAAGATGTGATATGTTTATTATAATTAAATGATAAAAAATCATCAAATATAGATAATTTAATTGTGATAAATTTGTCACATTTTACATAATAAGATAAAAGTGAGATTATAATATGATATATATATATAATTTTTTTAGATAATAAATGTGTCACACGTTAGGTATATAGAATTTTCTATGTTACACGTGTTCATAAGTGGTGGCCCAAAAGTTACCTCTCGTAGAATGCCACATCATCATCTTGAATCGCTCTAGCTGACATGGCATGATCGATATCGATCATGCATGATGTGGCAGTCTCCACTATTTTGAAAACAAAACAAAAACTCTACTAACGAAAAACTGTACGATTGGTCTGTGGTCGCCAATGGCTAAACCTATTTCTCCCCGAGAAGATCCAACTTTCTGTTCCTTCTCTTCCTCCGTCTCTTCCATTGGCCAGCAAAAAGAGACGGAGAGAGAGAAAACCTTGACCCTAATACCTGCGGTTTTAACAACCCATTTCTAACCCTTCAGTGCAAAATTCTCCATCTCCAATCTGGTGTAAGCTTTTTCATCCATTTCCCCTTGCTAAGATCTGCGGATTCTTTCGGAGATCGCCTATTATTAATTGCGCTTGTTTTATTGTTGCGCCTGAAACCTGCCCGAAAATCACACAAAACAATATTTAAGTGGTTCAGCAAATTGCCTACGTCCACTGGAGCCTCTTTTACTGAGTTTGTAAGAAATTTACAAAACTCTCTCAACTCTCTCACGTACCCTCTCTTTCTCTCTATTTTTTCTTTCCCTCACTTGCTTCTCTCTTGTTGCCCCTGCATTTACATGAGCTGAAGCTCTCCTTTTATAGGAGAGGTCAGCCCCCAAGGTTGCTGCCAATTAGCCGTAATCTATGGCTAATTGGCATGTGCAGCTGTTATGGTAGAAAACTCAACCATACGGTGCCTAATACACCAAAATAGAGAACGGTGCCTAATGCATACTTGGGTGGTTTTCAACAATCACCCCCTCCACCCAAGTGTGCCATACTAGGATGCTTACAAACTGATTCATGAATGCACCCCATATGAGAGAGTTCTGTTGTTGAATGCGCTCCAATGCACCTGAGGGTGCTCAGCAGTGTATGATATTGATCAAGTCCAAACAATGTTGGAACTTGGTCCCTGTGACGACTTTCGTCAACATATCTGCTGGATTATCTTCAGTGCCAATCTTCTGAAGTCTGATGTCCTCTTCTTCTAATATTTCACGTACAAAGTGAAATCGGACATCTATATGTTTTGTTCGAGAGTGATACCTTCTCAGTCATCTCATCTGGCTTCTCCTCCAAGGCAATATCCAACTCCTGTTGGATCAACACATCCATAACCTCACACTGCCACATGCCGAAGTTGCTGGTTCCATCGAACTTTTCAACTTCAAATTTTGCATTTGACACTGTGGACCGACGTCCTGAGCTACTGGCATTTTCAGAGCTCCTATCTCTTCCAGATCCTTCCATTTGAATTTTAAAAAATTTAAAATCAAAATTTCAAAATTCTAACCGTACGGATGAGTCTGGAACGATCCAAATAGTAGGAAAGCACTATTTAATTGTTGAAATTGGACTCCGAATGGCTTAGATCAAACCGAAATGGATCTGAAAATCGGACGATTCTGATCGTCTGGCGAGTGAGATACACGCGCGGGCTGCAGTGCGAGTGGGGCGCGTGGGGTACACGCGCTACAGACTGTTGGGCGAGTGGGGGCGCGTGAGGCGCGTGTGACACACGCGCTGAACCTCTGTAGGGCGCGTGTCTCTCACGCGTCTTCTTCCTCTGGAGCGCGTGTGGGCGCGTGTGGTGCAGTCGTCTTCAACCTCCGATGCGCGTGGGGGAGCGTGAGTTGCAGCAGATGCACGCGCTGAGCTTCTAGGGGCGCGTGTAGGCTCTTCCGACCTCCGTTTTCGATTCCGTTTGCGGCAACGGATTCGTCTCGACGGAGGAACACCCTGGAGTTGTCAAAAATTGATTTTGAGCAACTTGAATTTTCGGACAGCTCGAACCAGGGCTCTGATACCAATTGTTGCGCCTGAAACCTGCCTGAAAATCACACAAAACAATATTTAAGTGGTTCAGCAAATTGCCTACGTCCACTGGAGCCTCTTTTACTGAGTTTGTAAGAAATTTACAAAACTCTCTCAACTCTCTCACGTACCCTCTCTTTCTCTCTATTTTTTCTTTCCCTCACTTGCTTCTCTCTTGTTGCCCCTGCATTTACATGAGCTGAAGCTCTCCTTTTATAGGAGAGGTCAGCCCCCAAGGTTGCTGCCAATTAGCCGTAATCTATGGCTAATTGGCATGTGCAGCTGTTATGGTAGAAAACTCAACCATACGGTGCCTAATACACCAAAATAGAGAACGGTGCCTAATGCATACTTGGGTGGTTTTCAACAATCACCCCCTCCACCCAAGTGTGCCATACTAGGATGCTTACAAACTGATTCATGAATGCACCCCATATGAGAGAGTTCTGTTGTTGAATGCGCTCCAATGCACCTGAGGGTGCTCAGCAGTGTATGATATTGATCAAGTCCAAACAATGTTGGAACTTGGTCCCTGTGACGATTTTCGTCAACATATCTGCTGGATTATCTTCAGTGCCAATCTTCTGAAGTCTGATGTCCTCTTCTTCTAATATTTCACGTACAAAGTGAAATCGGACATCTATATGTTTTGTTCG